>CM038681.1:29989627-30524335 GCA_021605205.1 Aegilops longissima | reverse complement strand
CTACAGATGTGATTTCTAGAAACAGACCTAGCATATTAGTTAGAAATGCACTTTGCTGGTTACTTTATGGAGGCGGTATTCTTGAGTTTGATTTTGAAAGGCTGACTCTTGATGTGATTGACACTGGTGGAAAAAAGGCCTTTGGTCGCGGTTCGCAACTGCCATTAGTCGCGGTTGGGCAACGCGACCAAATAAGCGACTAAAGCCCCCACCTTTAGTCGCGGCTGCTAAGAACCGCGACTAACGGCCCGTCCACGTGGGCGCCAGCGACCGTCAGGCGGAGGACCTTTAGTCGCGGTTCTTCGGCCAACAGCGACTAAAGGCCGCCACAGGTTTAGGGTTTTAGCCCCCCTAAACCTGTTTTCTGTTTAATTTATATTGTTTTATTTCTTTTGTGCTTTATTTTAATTTTGAAGGAGTTTCATATATTCTACGGTACTACATACATGCATATGAATGTACAATTTCAAATAAATTTGAAATTAGAACCAAAAGAATTCAAGAGGAATATACAATATATATTCAATATCATCGGATGACCATATACAATTTTGAACAAGTTTCCATACATGATTTAATGCATATAAAGTTCTACGTCCTCGTAATAGTGTTCTCCTTTAGGATGGAGGACTTCCTGCTGAACCATCCAGCTAGTTCCTCTTGAAGTGGTCGGAAGCGAGCTTCGGACTAAGCATCCACGGAGGTTATTCCTCCGAGCATTGGTATCACTCGGAACCCGCTCAGAGGTGTATCTCGGATCATCTCACGAACATAGTATCCACATAGATTGGTCTCCGGTGGCTGAATATCCCCAGCATTCTTAGTCTTTGACCTTTTGAATTCTAGCTCTTTTTTGAATTCACCGACCTTTGTATCTACGAACCGTCTCCAAACCCTACGAGGCAAAGAAAATTAAATGAACAAGAGAGTTATTAGTTACTTGATATTAGGAAATGAACGAAATAGGCCAATCGATATAGAGCGCAAATGAATGAAAATAATTACTTCTGCAGCATTCTTCTCATGCCGCCCCAAAGCTTTGGATCCATATTCAGAGATTCGTGGGCGAGACATTCTGAGGTGTTAACTTTAATTACTAGCAGAATCCGGTGGAACCTGCGGACACGATACATGCACAGATCGTCATGCATAACTCATCGATTAGCCGCCACATACCATGCATGGAGTAAACAAAGAGAATGTGCTCAAGACAGAAACACTCACCCAAAATGGTAAGGAAATAGAATATCACTTTTGAGTTCCTGCTTTGTAAGAAACTGCCACAGGTCTGCCTCCACGTCGGCGCGGGTGGCGCCCAACACATGTCCATTAACGATGTGTGGGTCAATGAACCCAACATCATGGATGTTCCTTACTCTGCATTCCTTAATCTTCATTCTGCATGTATAATAGCGGACACAACAATATAGTTAGGACATATATATAGTGCAGGCAATATGAACGAGATGGGGTAGAAATTAATAAATCACTTACAGAACGTAGCAACTGATGATAGATTTGTCGAGCTCGCGCAGATTGAAAAGCTGGAACAATTCACTCAGTTCAATTTGTACATAGTAATGTTTGAAGTGATGCTCATGTCTAACTTCCGCATAAATATATTCTTTGGCGTTTTATTTTTATGTAACCCTTGTACCATTTCAGCAGACCTTTCATTTGTGGAGGTAGATCCTTTTCCTCGCGAGGCTCGACGAGAGGCCCATTCTTGACATATGTAATTACTACCTCCTTCTTTGGCGCCTCATCAAGGCCTAACAGTTCACGAAGAGTAATACCTAAGTTGGCGCTTGTTCTCGGCACTCGTTACAGTCAATCCTGTGCTGCCGCAGCTTGTATGATCTCGGGGCATCCGGACAGAAGGCTTCCACTATAAGCGGGCAATCGATTGTTTACTTTGTTCCCGAGCTGGGCAACTTGTTTCCGCTTTTTTACTTCGGCCTTCTCCGCTCTTTGTTCTCCTTGAACATGAGTGCCTGCCTCACAAGTTCACGTGCATAGTCGTTAGGCAGATTCTTGGCGGCTTGGGACGGTGTGCTCAAAATGACTTAGCCCACTTCTTTTGCTCATCGAAAATAATGGCTTGGGCTCGGGCTCTCTTTTCTTCTTGCAGTCCGCCTTCCATTTCTCCAAATCAGCAGCAGCGGCGCGTCGACTTCCTCGGCACCTCGTTCCCAAGGCCTTGTGGGAGAGGCTTGATGATGGCTCCGTACCTTTGTGGTCTTAGGTACATAAGGGTCCGGGTTAATAATCCAGGACTGCTTCGCCTCTTTGCGGAGGTGGATTGGGGGCGGCGTCGATCACCCGCCGGACAAGGATCGGGGCGGCGGCTGATCACCCGCCGGACGTTGTGGTCTGGGGGGCGGCGTCGGCTGACGTGGACGGAGGTGTAGGTGAACCGCCACCACCACCACCACCACCACCACCGCCACCGCCACCACCACCACCGTGAGGGGGTGGACTTGTTGTCCTGGCGCCTCGCCTAGAAACTTGATAAACTTCTTTTGCCATAGAATGAAATGGCGCTTGACATCTCAAGTCTTTTCTCCCCTTCAGGTGTAGCAATGTCAATCTCAGGTCCTCAAACCCTTGGACTATGTCCTCCACCGTGACACGAGCATAGCCATCTTGAATGGGGTTGTTGTGGTGGAGTGCTCCTGTAAACATGGTAAAGCACTGCCGATGGCTACCTTCATGGACATGTTCCCGATAGGATAATCAGATGACATTCTTTCATCTCCTTTATATCGTCCCACGGGTAGCGAGGAGGATCCGGTGCAGTAATTTCGACCACCAGAGGCTCCGGTGCAGTAATTTCGACCACCGAGGCTCCGGTGCAGTAATTTCGATCGTCGGTGCATCTGCACCAGCCGGTGGGGCCTCCGTGGAAGCCACGCTGCTTCTCCGCTGCTGGCTTCGAGATCCGCTGGATGATCTTCATGCTGCACCGAGCTGCATCTCTTTCGCTACTAGTACACTCATGGTTTTCTTCATCACATCCATTTCGATGCCAACCGCGCCACAACATCTGCTTCCCGATCCATCTTTCTCTTACGGCTTCAGTAATCGACGGGTCATCGTTCTGGGGAACCCTATTTTCCACGGAATGTGCCCCATGCCTAAATACCGTCCTCCGTGTTCAGGATTCCCGAGGGCTTTTGTCAGCGTCGTTCTCTCTGTTGAACTTGATCTTCCCTGTTGAGCATCCTTCATTGCGTCAATAAGGGCTCGGGTGGGTTTAATTAATTTGCCCGGTAAACACACTCCCTGTCTCCGGGTTCAGCGTTCCCCATGCCCGTACCACCAGCTTTTGGCCCTTGGGTCCCATCCTCCGCACTGGACGGATTCCTCGTGCCCTCAGCTCGTTCTCCATCTTCTCCAACCTAGGCACCCAAATGCGATACCCTCCTGGCCCCATAACATGATTGTACTCCTTCTTAGCCGCATTTTCCTTATTTTTTTGATATTTGAATGAACTGCTCCGATTTCTTTTGCTTCACAAATTCTGGCCAATCATGTTTCAGTTTCTCATATTGTCCTTTGAAATCCGAGTCTTGTTCTGCTTGACAAAGTCACGGGCTAGATTTTGCTTGAATTTCCGAATCGTCGGCCATCTTATGAAGAAGCGAACTGTTTGACTAGCCTCCTCCTCTCCTTGTTTTCCTCAATCTTGTTACCCTCCTCATCGAATTTGTTGTATTCGGAGGTAGAGCGAAATGTTCCATAAGCTTCTTGAAACAATCTTTTTGTTCTCTTATCGACAAAAGTGAAACCATCAATTCGTGCCTTCTTTGGCTCATTCCACTCCTGGGCGGTGATCGAGGCGTTGTCTCTAACAATGGCTCCGCATTGGCTGACAAACTTGGTGGCGTTCTTGCGGGGCTCCAGCGGCCTGCCGGTTGCACTGTCGACAACCTCGATGGTGCATGTTTCTCCTTGTTTCATCGTCTTGGTTGCGCCACGCTTTGACGACGTACTCGATTGTTTTGACGATCCGGCCGAGGGCTAAAATAAGAAAGAGAGTCGCGCGCGTTAGTACACACATATTTATTCAAATCAGTTAGTTTGTATCACCGAGGCTCAATGTATATATATACCTCGGCGGAGGTGGTTGCTACTTCCATTTGAAGATAAATCGTTTATCGGCGTTTGTTTGGCATCATCTTGCTGTGGCGCCCTTCATCTTCACCGTCAAGGTTCAGATAAGAAGAGATATCATCTTCTTCTTCTCCGGTCGGCACATATAGAATATCGCCGTTTATGATGCCGAACATATGTGCTTCACCGTCCGGATCATAGTTGTCCATAATCGGGTCAGCTCTATCGTCCGCCATTATGTCAGTCCTGAAAACATGTAGTAAAAACAAATTAATTAAGTGAAGAAGGCGGTGGCGGTGGCGGTGGCGAAAGGCGGTGGCAAAAGGAGGCGAGGAAGGGGTGGGAGAGGGTGTCGCGGTAGAGCGCGAGGCGGGCGGCAGACAGCACGGCGTCACGGAGAGGAGAAATTCAATTTGTCATGTCGCGAACCCAAAATGGGCGGCCTAGGTGAGCTACGTCCTGTGAGACGCGTCGACTTTTTGATGCAAAGAGCGTCACACAGGGCTGGATATGGCCGAGCCTGGGTCTTAGCCGGGCTGCAGTTGCAGCCTCCGCGGCTGTACTGCTGCTAATGCACCGGCCCGTTGTAGCCGACGCCGAAACAGTGATTAGGATACGTTGGAATTTCCTATATGACGCTGTCTGCGTCAAACTGTCGGTTTAACGCACCTCTGACGACCAGAGCGAACGATTTGGGTCGGCCCATCACGTAAATCCTTCACGTCCGGTTTTAGGAACCTTCCGAGGGTTCCCAACCCTTTTTTTATTTTCATTTCTTTTCCTTTCTTTTTCTGTTTCGTTTTTCTTTTCTTTTTTTGTTTATTGTTCTTTTTCCTTTTCTTTCTAAAAAATGTTCTCCTTTTAAAAAATGTTCTATTTTTCAAAAATGTTCATATTTTCAAAAAATGTTCGATTTTCACAAATTTGTTCGTGTTTTCAAATTTTGTTCCGGAGTTTCAGAAAATTGTTTGTGTTTTCAATTTTTTTTGCCGGCTGTAGCCAACTATCCATTAAATCCTGCAAGGAAGGGGAACAGGGGCAGGTGGAGAAGCTCACGGCGAGGAGGGACTCCTTGGCGGAGGCGCTCCGTCTCGTGCGTAGCGTAGCTGGCAGCGCAGGCGCCCCCGCCGGGACGGCGGGCGTCGTCCGGATGAGGCAGCGGGCAGGCGGGCTGGATGAGCAGATGAGCAGCGCAGGCGGCGGCGGATGAGACGGGCGGCGGCGATGAGCAGCACGGCGGCCTGGACGGACGGGCGGCGGCCGGATGAGCAGCGGTGGGCGGATGGGCGACGGTGGCGGCGGCAGCGGCGAGCGGCGAGGGCGGGCGGCGTCGGCGAGCGGCGACGGCGGGCGGCGTCGAGGGCGCGGCAGAGACGAACAGGCGGGAATCGGAGAAGACGAGAATCGGAGCCTTGTATTTATAGCCTCCCCCCCCTTTAGTCGCGGTTGGCGACGAGACCCACGACTAAAGGGTACCCTTTAGTCGCGGGTTGCCTGCCCAACCGCGACTAAAGGGTTTTTGGCGGGTTTTTTTGCGTTCCCGCGCCCCCACCTTTAGTCGCGGTTGGTCCAGCCAACCGCGACTAAAGGCCGCCCATGGTTTAGGGTTTTAGCCCCCCCAAACCTGTTTTCTGTTTAATTTGTATTGTTTTCTTTTAATTTGTATTGTTTTCTGTTTAATTTGTATTGTTTTATTTCTTTTGTGCTTTATTTTAATTTTGAAGGAGTTTCACATATTCTACGGTACTACATACATGCATATGAATGTACAATTTCAAACAAATTTGAAATTAGAACCAAAAAGAATTCAAGAGGAATATACAATATATATTCAATATCATCGGATGACCATATACAATTTTGAACAAGTTTCCATACATAATTTAATGCATATAAAGTTCTCGTCCTTTGTATCTACGAACCGTCTCCAAACCCTACGAGGCAAATACAAATAATATGTCAAAAATAAAACTAATTCAATTCAATATGTTAAAAATACAAATAATATATCAAAAAATTCAGAAAAATAGAACTAATTCATTTCAAAATTCTAAAATACAAATAATATATCAAAAATTCAGAGAAGTTCTTCCGGCCGCCTCTGTCTTCCCACAAGTTCTTCCGGCCGTCTTCCCCCTTGATTCTTTCCGCCTATGTCTTCCGCCATTTCTTCACGCCTCTATCTTGGCGTGTCGATGCTCCTTTTATAGGCACGGCGGCGCTTCTGCTTTGTCTTGTTCCTCCGACAGGCGTAAATGCGCTACCCACGCGTCTGTCTAACCTTTAGTCCGGTTGCACCAACCAGCCGGGACTAAAGGTTAGATGACCAACTCGATTCCTCTTCTTCCGCCATTTCTTCCCTGTCTTCCGCCTCTTTCTTCCCGCCACTTTCTTCCCGCCTCCTGTCTTCCCGCTCCCATTTTTCCGCCATTTCTCACTACATATATGTAGCCCGGCTTGCCAGCATTATCACATCTCTACAATCTCTCATCACTCTCTCATGGCTTCCACCGCACCCCTCTAACCTACCAGCAGGTGGAGGAGCTTTGCGCCTCGAACTACCCTTGTCCACGGGCTACAGCGTCCCCACCGGCTGGAGCCTAAGCGCCCGGCGGCGTGCAGTCCCTCCGTCCCTCGGTACTGCTTGGCGGGCGGCCATCACGAACCACTACTACCTCGACCTCACGCCGGAGCAGCGGATGAATCCCCGCTGGCATCCCGATAACCAGCATACTTGGGACGCCTTCTTCATCAATCGGCGTGAGAGGGCGCTCGCTGAAGGAAATATGCCCTAGAGGCAATAATAAAGTTATTATTTATTTCCTTATACCATGATAAATGTTTATTATTCATGCTAGAATTGTATTAACCGGAAACATAATACATGTGTGAATATATAGACAAACAGTATGTCACTAGTATGCCTCTACTTGACTAGCTTGTTAATCAAAGATGGTTATGTTTCCTAACCATGAACAAGGAGTTGTTATTTGATTAACAAGGTCACATCATTAGTTGAATGATCTGATTGACATGACCCATTCCGTTAGCCTAGCACATGATCGTTTAGTATGTTGCTATTGCTTTCTTCATGACTTATACATGTTCCTGTAACTATGAGATTATGCAACTCCGTTTACGGAGGAACACTTTGGTGCTACCAAGCGTCTGGCGTAACTGGGTGATTATAAAGGAGTACTACAGGTGTCTCCAAAGGTACATGTTGGGTTGGCGTATTTGAGATTAGGTTTTGTCACTCCGATTGTCGGAGAGGTATCTCTGGGCCTTCTCGGTAATACTCATCACCTAAGCCTTGCAAGCATTGTAACTAATGAGTTAGTTATGAGATGATGTATTACGGAGCGAGTAGAGAGACTTGCCGTAACGAGATTGAACTAGGTATTGGATACCGACGATCGAATCTCGGGCAAGTAACATACCGATGACAAAGGAACAAAGTATGTTGTTATGCGGTTTGACCGATAAAGATCTTCGTAGAATATGTAGGAACCAATATGGGCATCCAGGTTCCGCTATTGGTTATTGACCAAGAATAGTTCTAGGTCATGTCTACATAGTTCTCGAACCCGTAGGGTCCTTGCAACAAGGTTTCGATGGCGGTTATATTATGAGTTTATGAGTTTTGATGTACCGAAGGAGTTGAGTCCCGGATGAGATCGGGGACATGACGAGGAGTCTCGAAATGGTCGAGGCGTAAAGATCGATATATTGGACGACTATATTGGAGTTCGGAAGGTTCGAATGATTCGGTATTTTGAGTACGGAGAGTTACAGGAATTCGCCGGGAGAAGTATTGGGCCTTATTGGGCCCTGCGGGAAAGAGAGAGGGCTGCCTAGGGCAGGCTGCGCGCCCAAGGCCTAGTCCGGGTGGACTAGGGGAGGGCCGCACCTTCTTCTCTTCCCTTCCTTCTCTCCTACTCCTACTAGGAAAGGAGGAGTCCTACTCGGTGGGAGTAGGACTCCCTGTAATCGCCTCCTCCCTTGGCGGCCACCTCCTCCTTGCTCCTTTATATCTGGGGCAGGGGGCACCCCATGACACACAAGTTGATCTACGGATCTTTTCTTAGCCGTGTGCGGTGCCCCTTCCACCATATTCCACTTGGTCATATCGTCGCGGAGCTTAGCGAAGCCCTGCGCCGGAGAAGTCATATCGTCGCGGAGCTTAGGCGAAGCCCTGCGTCGGTGGAGCATCAACATCGCTACCACGCCGTCGTCGTGACGTGGAACTCATCCCGACACTTTGCTGGATCGGAGTCCGGGGATCGTCATCGAGCTGAGCGTGTGCAGAACTCGGAGGTGCCGACGTTCGGTGCTTGGATCGGTCGGATCGTGAAGACGTCGACTACATCAACAGCGTTGTTATAACGCTTCGCTTTCGGTCTCACGAGTGCGTGGGCGGACACTCTTCCCTCTCGTTGCTATGCCATCACCATGGTCTTGCGTGTTCGTAGGAAATTTTTGAAATTACTCGTTCCCCAACAGTGGTATCGAGCCTGGTTTTATGCGTTGATGTCATATGCACGAGTAGAACACAAGTGAGTTGTGGGCGATACAAGTCATACTACCTACCAGCATGTCATACTTTGGTTCAGCGGTATTGTGAGATGAAGCGGCCCGGACCGACATTACGCGACGCTTACGCAAGACTGGTTTCACCGCCCGAGCACTCGTTGCTTAAAGGTGACCGGCGGTGTCTGTCTCTCTCACTTTAGTTGAACCGAGTATGACTACGCCCGTCCTTGAGAAGGTTAAAGCGAGTCTATTTGACAAACTATCGTTGTGGTTTTGATGCGTAGGTAAGAACGGTTCTTGCTCAGCCCGTAGCAGCCACGTAAAACTTGCAACAACAAAGTAGAGGGCGTCTAACTTGTTTTTGCAGGGCATGTTGTGATGTGATATGGTCAAGGCGTGATGCTATATTTTATTGTATGAGATGATCATGTTTTGTAACGAGTTATCGGCAACTGGCAGGAGCCATATGGTTGTCGCTTCATTGTATGAAATGCAAGCGCCATGTAATTGCTTTACTTTATCACTAAGGAGTAGCGATAGTCGTAGAAGCAATAGTTGGCGAGACGACAACGATGCTACGATGGAGATCAAGGTGTCGCGCCGGTGGCGATGGTGATCATGGCGGTGCTTGGCGATGGAGATCACAAGCACAAGATGATGATGACCATATCATATCACTTATATTGATTGCATGTGATGTTTATCCTTTATGCATCTTATCTTGCTTTGATTGACGGTAGCATTATAAGATGATCTCTCACTAAAAATTATCAAGAAGTGTTCTCCTGAGTATGCACCGTTGCCAAAGTTAAGTAGTACCCAGACACCACGTGATGATCGGGTGTGATAAGTTCTACGTCCATCTACAACGGGTGCAAAAAATTGCACGCCGCGGAATACTCAGGTTAAACTTGACGAGCCTAGCATATAACAGATATGGCCTCGGAACACGGAGACCAAAGGTCGAGCGTGAATCATATAGTAGATATGATCAACATAGTGATGTTCACCATTGAAACTACTCCATCTCACGTGATGATCGGACATGGTTTAGTTGATTTGGATCACGTAATCACTTAAGATGACTAGAGAGATGTCAGGCTAAGTGGGAGTTCTTAAGTAATATGATTAATTGAACTTTAATTTATCATGAACTTAGTCCTGGTAGTATTTTGCAAATTATGTTGTAGATCAATAGCTCGCGTTGTTGCTTCCCTATGTTTTTATATGTGTTCCTAGAGAAAATTGTATTGAAAGATGTTAGTAGCAATGATGCGGATTGGATCCGTGATCTGAGGTTTATCCTCATTGCTGCCTGAAGAATTATGTCCTTAATGCACCGCTAGGTGACAGACCTATTGCAGGAGCAAATGCGGGCGTTATGAGCGTTTGGCTAGCTCAATATGATGACTACTTGATAGTTTAGTGCACCATACTTAACGGCTTAGAATCGGGACTTCAAAGACGTTTTGAACGTCATGGACCATATGAGATGTTCCAGGAATTGAAATTAATATTTCAAGCAAATACCTGAGTTGAGAGATATGAAGTCTTCAACAAGTTCTATAGCTAAAAGATGGAGGAGAATCGCTCAACTAGTGAGCATGTGCTCAGATTGTCTGGGTACTTCAATCGCTTGAATCAAGTGGGAGTTAATCTTCCAGATAAGATAGTGATTGACAGAATTCTCTAGTCACCATCACCAAGTTAGTAGAACTTCGTGATGAACTATAATATGCAAGGGATGACAAAAGTAATTCCCAAGCTCTTCGTGATGCTGAAATCGACGAAGGTAGAAATCAAGAAAAGAGCATCAAGTGTTGATGATTGACAAGACCACTAGTCTCAAGGAAAAGGGCAAAGGGAAGAAGGGAACTTCAAAAGAGCGGCAAGCAAGTTGCTACTCGAGTGAAGAAGCCCAAGTCTGGACCTAAGCACGAGACTAAGTGCTTTTGCTACAATGGAATTGGTCCTTTGAAGCGGAACTACCCCAAGTGTTTGGCGGATAAGAAGGATGGCAAAGTGAACAAAGGTATATTTGATATACAGATTATTGATGTATATTTTACTAGTGTTCATAGCAACCCTCGGTATTTGATACTGGTTCAGTTGCTAAGAGTAGTAACTCAAGCGGAGTTGCAGAATGAACAGAAACTAGTTGAAGGGAAGTGACGATGAGTGTTGGAAGTAGTTCCAAGATTGATATGATCATCATCGCACACTCCCTATACTTTCGGGATTAGTGTTAAACCTAAATAAATGTTATTTGGTGTTTGCGTTGAGCATGAATATGATTTGATCATGTTTATTGCAAAACGGTTATTCATTTAAAGTCAAAGAATAATTGTTGTTCTGTTTAAATGAATAAAACCTTCGATGGTCATACACCCAATGAAAATAGTTTTCAAAACGGTTATTCATTTAAAGTCAAAGAATAATTGTTGTTCTGTTTAAATGAATAAAACCTTCAATGGTCATACACCCAATAAAAATAGTTTGTTGGATCTCGATCGTAGTAATACACATATTCATAATATTGATGCCAAAAGATGCAAAGTTAATAATGATAGTGCAACTTATTTGTGGCACTGCCGTTTAGGTCATATTGGTGTAAAGCGCATGAAGAAACTCCATGCTGATGGGATTTTGGAATCACTTGATTATGAATCACTTGGTACTTGCGAACCGTGCCGTTTGGGCAAGATGACTAAAACTCCGTTCTCCGGAACAATGGAACAAGCTACTGACTTATTGGAAATAATACATACCGATGTATGCGATCCAATGAGTGTTGATGCTCGTGGCAAGTATCGTTATTTTCTGACCTTCACAAGATGATTTGAGCAGATATGGGTATATCTACTTGATGAAACATAAGTCTGAAATAGTTGAAAGGTTCAAAGAATTTCAGAGTGAAGTGGAAAATCATCGTAACAAGAAAATAAAGTTTCTGCGATTTGATCGTGGAGATGAATTTTGAGTTCTGAGTTTGGTTTTCAATTAAAACAAAGTGGAATAGTTTCACAGCTCACGCCACATGGAACACCACAACATAATGGTGTGTCGAGCGTCAGTAACCGCACTTTATTGGATATGGTGCAATCTATGATGTATCTTACCGATTTACCACTATCGTTTTGGGTTATGCATTAGAGACAGCTGCATTCACGTTTAATAGGGCACCATCTAAATCCGTTGAGATGACACCGTATGAACTATGGTTTAGCATAAACCTAAGCTGTCGTTTCTTAAAGTTTGGAGTTGTGATGCTTATGTGAAAAGTTTTCACCGATAAGCTCGAACCCAAATCGGAGAATGCGTCTTCATAGAATACCCAAAAGAAACTGTTGGGTACACCTTCTATCACAGATCTAAAAGGCAAAACATTCGTTGCTAAAATGGATCCTTTCTAGAGAAGGAGTTTCTCTCGAAAGAAGTGAGTGGGAGGAAAGTAGAAACTTGATGAGGTAATTGTACCTTCTCCTTATTGGAAAGTAGTTCATCACAGAAATCAGTTCCGATGATTCCTACACCAATTAGTAAGGAAGTTAATGATGATGATCATGAAACTTCAGATCAAGTTGCTACCAAACCTCGTAGGTCTTCGAGTAAGATCCGCACCAGTGATACGGTAATCATGTTCGGAAGTCATGTTACTAGACCATGATGAACCTACGGACTATGAGGAAGCGATGATGAGCCCAGATTCGCGAAATGGCTTGAGGCCATGAAATCTGAGATAGGATCCATGTATGAGAACAAAGTATGGACTTTGATTGACTTGCTCGATGATCAGCAAGCCATGTTAAATAAATGGATCTTCAAGAGGAAGACGGACACTGATAGTAGTGTTACTATCTACAAAGCTCGACTTGTCACAGAAAGGTTTTCGACAAGTTCAAGGTGTTGACTACAATGAGATTTTCTCAACTGTAGTGATGCTTAAGTCTGTCCGAATCATGTTAGCAATTGCCACATTTTATGAAATCTGGCAAATGGATGTCAAAACTACATTCTTTAATGGATTTATTAAAGAAGAGTTGTATATGATGCAACCAGAAGGTTTTGTCAATCCTAAAGGAGCTAACAAAATGTGCAAGCATCTCGGAGTTGGAATAAACGCTTTGATAGTGTGATCAAAGCATATGGTTTTATACAGACTTTTGGAGAAGCCTGTATTTACAAGAAAGTGAGTGGGAGCACTACAACATTTCTGATAAATATATGTGAATGACATATTGTTGATCAGAAATAATGTAAAATTTTTCTGCAAAGCATAAAGGAGTATTTGAAAGGAGTTTTTTCAAAGAAGGACCTCGGTGAAGCTGCTTACATATTGAGCATCAAGATCTATAGAGATAGATCAAGACGCTTGATAAGTTTTTCAATGAATACATACCTTGACAAGATTTTGAAGTAGTTCAAAATGGAACAGTCAAAGAAAGAGTTCTTGCCTGTGTTACAAGGTGTGAGATTGAGTAAGACTCAAAACCCGACCACGGCAGAAGATAGAAAGAGAATGAAAGTCATTCCCTATGCATCAGCCATATGTTCTATAAAGTATGTCATGCTGTGTACCAGATCTATTGCATACCCTACCACTAAGCTTGGCAAGGGAGTGCAATAGTGTCTAAGGAGTAGATCAATGGACAGCGGTCGAAATTATCCTTAGTAGAATAAGGATATGTTTCTCGATTATGGACGTGACAAAAAGTTCGTCGTAAAGGGTTACGTCGATACAAGTTTTGGCACTGATCTAGATGACTCTAAGTCTCGGTCTAGATACATATTGAAAGTGGGAGCAATTAGCTATAGTAGCTCCGTGCAGAGCATTGTTGACATAGAGATTTGCAAAATACATACGGATCTGAATGTGACAGACCCGTTGACTAAAATTATCTCACAAGCAAAACATGATCACACCTTAGTACTCTTTGGGTGTTAATCACATAGCGATGTGAACTAGATTATTGACTCTAGTAAACCCTTTGGGTGTTGGTCACATGTCGATGTGAACTATGGGTGTTAACCACATATAGATGTGAACTATTGATGTTAAATCACATGGCGATGTGAACTAGATTATTGACTCTAGTGCAAGTGGGAGACTGAAGGAAATATGCCCTAGAGGCAATAATAAAGTTATTATTTATTTCCTTATACCATGATAAATGTTTATTATTCATGCTAGAATTGTATTAACCGGAAACATAATACATGTGTGAATATATAGACAAACAGTATGTCACTAGTATGCCTCTACTTGACTAGCTTGTTAATCAAAGATGGTTATGTTTCCTAACCATGAACAAGGAGTTGTTATTTGATTAACAAGGTCACATCATTAGTTGAATGATCTGATTGACATGACCCATTCCGTTAGCCTAGCACATGATCGTTTAGTATGTTGCTATTGCTTTCTTCATGACTTATACATGTTCCTGTAACTATGAGATTATGCAACTCCCGTTTACGGAGGAACACTTTGGTGCTACCAAGCGTCACAACGTAACTGGGTGATTATAAAGGAGTACTACAGGTGTCTCCAAAGGTACATGTTGGGTTGGCGTATTTGAGATTAGGTTTTGTCACTCCGATTGTCGGAGAGGTATCTCTGGGCCTTCTCGGTAATACTCATCACCTAAGCCTTGCAAGCATTGTAACTAATGAGTTAGTTACGAGATGATGTATTACGGAGCGAGTAAAGAGACTTGCCGTGCGAGATTGAACTAGGTATTGGATACCGACGATCGAATCTCGGGCAAGTAACATACCGATGACAAAGGAACAAAGTATGTTGTTATGCGGTTTGACCGATAAAGATCTTCGTAGAATATGTAGGAACCAATATGGGCATCCAGGTTCCGCTATTGGTTATTGACCAAGAATAGTTCTAGGTCATGTCTACATAGTTCTCGAACCCGTGGGGTCCATGCGCAAGGTTTCGATGACAGTTATATTATGAGTTTATGAGTTTTGATGTACCGAAGGAGTTGAGTCCCGGATGAGATCGGGGACATGACGAGGAGTCTCGAAATGGTCGAGGCGTAAAGATCGATATATTGGACGACTATATTCGGAGTTCGGAAAGGTTCGAATGATTCGGTATTTTGAGTACCGGAGAGTTACGGGAATTCGCCGGGAGAAGTATTGGGCCTTATTGGGCCCTGCGGGAAAGAGAGAGGGCTGCCTAGGGCAGGCTGCGCGCCCCAAGGCCTAGTCCGAATTGGACTGGGGAGGGGCCGCACCCTTCTTCTCTTCCCTTCCTTCTCTCCTACTCCTACTAGGAAAGGAGGAGTCCTACTCGGTGGGAGTAGGACTCCCATGTGATCGCCTCCTCCCTTGGCCGCCACCTCCTCCTTGCTCCTTTATATACGGGGCAGGGGCACCCCATGACACACAAGTTGATCTCGGATCTTTCCTTAGCCGTGTGCGGTGCCCCTTCCACCATATTCCACTTCGGTCATATCGTCGCGGAGCTTAAGCGAAGCCCTGCGCCGGAGAAGTCATATCGTCGCGGAGCTTAGGCGAAGCCCTGCGTCGGTGGAGCATCAACATCGCCGTCCACGCCGTCGTCTTGACGGAACTCATCCCGACACTTTGCTGGATCGAGTCCGGGATCGTCATCGAGCTGAGCGTGTGCAGAACTCGGAGGTGCCGACGTTCGGTGCTTGGATCGGTCGGATCGTGAAGGCGCACGACTACATCAACAGCGTTGTTATAGCGCTTCGCTTTCGGTCTCACGAGGGTGCGTGGGCGGACACTCTTCCCTCTCGTTGCTATGCCATCACCATGGTCTTGCGTGTTCGTAGGAAAATTTTTGAAATTACTCGTTCCCCAACACTCGCCAGGTATGAGGAGGACGGTCTGCCTCACAGGAACTTCCACGAGGCGGCCGTCGGCTATGGTGGTATGGCGGACTCTGCGAGCGTCATGGACTACATCACGGCGGCGATATCCCCGCCTGCGCTACCCTCGATTCGAGCCACGGCGCCGCCCGGCGACAGCGGCGGCAGCGGCGGCAAGCGAGCAGCGGCATTTACGGCGGCAACTTAGAAAGCGGCGACTACCGATTACAACGGCGGCGGCGGCTATGAAGACTACGAGTATGCATATTATACGCCTAGGCAGGAGTATGACTAAATCACTCCAAATTTCATGTATCATCAGTGGTATCTCGAATCATTGAAAATGGACACCAAACACATCACGGGTAATATAATTCACATGATCCATTCAACAAAGTTTGGTACAATAAATTATTACACATCATTTCTTCCCTTGTGTCCCTGCTTGCTTACGATTGTGCCGTATCCATGGAGCATCCTCATCATTTAACTTAATGCTTGGGTCGGTGTTCACTTTGAAGGCGGAATTTCAGCAAACATATTATAATCTTCGACCTGTCTGTCTTGTCCTCCACTCCCATGATGTTTCTTTTCCTGAAAGAACAATGTGGCGCTTTGGATCATCGCATGATGTACTGATCGTTTTCTTATCTTTCCGTTTCCTCGGTTTGCTACTCATGTCCTTCACATAGAAAACCTGGCGACATCTTTGCTAGGGCGAATGGTTCGTCAAGGTAACCAAGATTGTTGAAATCCACCATTGTCATTCCGTATTGCTGGTCCACCTTTACCCCACCTCCTGTTCGCTTGAACCATTTGCACGGAACAAAGGGACCTTAAAGGAGGGTCCATAGTCAAGTTCCCATATCTCCTCTATGTAACCATAATATGTGACCTCTTGCCCATTCTCGGTTGCTGCATCAAAGCGGACACCACTGTTTTGGTTGGTGCTCTTTTTATCTTGGGCGATCGTGTAAAATGTATTCCCATTTATCTCGTACCCTTGGAAAGTCGTTATAGTCGAAGATGGTGTCTTGGCCAACATGTACAGCTGATCTACAACATCATTGTCATTCATTAAATGTTTTCTCAACCAACTGCGAAAGTCTCCATGTGGGCCTTCCTAATCCAGGATTCAGGCTTCCCGGGTTGTCGAGCGTAAAATATTCTTGTGTTTCTCAAAATACGGAGCCACCAAGCTGGAATTGGTCGATCTGAGTGTGGTGTGCTTCATCAGAGAATGGCCGTCCATACATATCGTTGATTTCCTTCCGATCGTGCCTTTTCCACTTAGTCTCCCCTCGTGCCGCGATCGAGGAAGACCAATCGGCTTAAGGTCAGGAACAAAGTCAACACAAAACTCAATTACCTCCTCATTTCCATAGCCCTTGGCGATGCTTCCTTCTGGCCTAGCACGGTTACGAACATATTTCTTTAATACTCCCATGAACCTCTCGAAGGGGAACATATTGTGTAGAAATACAGGACCGAGAACGAAAATCTCTTCGACTAGGTGAACCAGGAGGTGCGTCATAATATTGAAGAAGGATGGCGGGAACACCAACTCGAAACTGACAAGACATTGGATCACATCGTTCTGTAACCGTGGTAGAACTTCTGGATTGATTACCTTCTGAGAGATTGCATTGAGGAATGCACATAGCTTCACAATGGCTACTCGAACATTTTCCGGCAGGAGCCCCCTCAAAGCAATCGGAAGCAATTGTGTCATAATCACGTGGCAGTCGTGAGACTTCAGGTTTTGGAACTTTTCTCCGCCATGTTTATTATTCCCTTTATATTGGGCGAGAATCCAGGCGGGACCTTCATACTGCTCGGGCATTCAAAAAGATGACCTTCTCTTCTTTGGTCGGGCGTAGCTGGCACGACCTTGAAACCATTCGGATGCGGTCATCGAGGTCTTTCAAGCGTTGCTGGTCCTGCCGTGCTTCCTTTGTATCATTTGTCTTCCCATACGCCCAAGAAGCTTAGGAGGTTCACGCAAATATTCTTAAATAGCGTGCATCACGTCGATTGCAGAGCGGACATCTAGGACTTTCAATATTCTAGCTCCCGAATATAGATTTCTTCTTCCACATGGCTGCGTGCCCGTCAGCTCCCTTCGAACTGATTGTCCGCGGGACCCTTTCCAAAGATGACTTTCAAATCCTTGACCATATCAAATACCTCAGCACCGGTCGTTCCGCGAGCTTCGCCGGTGATCTGCCTTGCCGTTGTAATGCTTGCCTTTCTTTCTTCTTGGATGAATTTTGGAAGAAATCGGCGATGCCTAAGGTACCGTTCTTCTTACAATTTGGCAAATGTACACTTTCAGTCTCATGTAAGCAGTGCGTGCATGCATTGTATCCCTTATTTGACAGTCCGAAAGGTTACTAAGAGCGGGCCAATCGTTGATGGTTACGAAAAGCAACGCCAGAGGTCAAATTCCTCTTGTTTGTGCTCATCCCACACACGGACACCACCCACAGCTGTAAAGTTCATCAACTAATGGCCTTAGGTACACATCGATGTCGTTGCCGGGTTGCCGGACCTTGGATGAGCACGGCATCATAATGAACTTCCGCTTCATGCACAACCAAGGAGGAAGGTTGTAGATGCATAGAGTCACGGGCAGGTGCTATGGCTGGAGCTCGCTCGCCAAAAGGATTCATGCCATCCGTGCTTAGAGCAAATCTTATGTTCCTTGCGTCAGCTGCAAAATCTTTGAACCATCTGTCGATCTTTCTCCATTGCGTTCCATCTGCGGTGTGTCTCAACTCCCGTCCGACTTACGGTCCTCTTTGTGCCATCGCAACAACTTGGCATGCTCTTTGTTCTGAGCAGACGTTTCAACCGTGGTATTATAGGAGCATACCACATCACCTTGGCGGGAACCCTCTTCCTGGGTTTCGGCCCTCAACATCGTCACCGTGGTCATCGCCTCGATCTTATAACGCAATGCGGTGCATACCGGGCATTCATTCAAATTCTCGTATTCACAGCGGTAGAGGATGCGATCGTTGATGCATGCATGTATCTTCGAACCTCTAAACCTAGAGGGCAGACAACCTTCTTTGCTTTATGCGTCTTGGCGGGCAACTCGTTATCCTTTGGAAACATATTCTTCAACATTTTCAGCAAGTTTTCAAATGCGAGTCAGCTACACCTGCCTCTGCCTTCCATTTCAGCAAATCCGATTGTGCAGCCCAGCTTTTTCAGACCATCATCGCATCCGGGTACAACGCCTTTCTGTGATCCTCTAACATGCGATCCAAATTCTCCCTCTCCTTTTCAGTTTCGCGGCGTCTCCGTGCATCGGCAATGGTCCGACCAAGATCATCACAGGATCATCACGTGCCTCTTCTTCACCTTCCCTTCACCTTGACATCCTCCATGAAAGTATCACCGAAATGAGCAAGATAGCTTTCATCGATGAAATCATCCCCTTCTTCATCTTCTTCCATTATAACCCCTCTTTCTCCATGCTTGGTCCAACAATTATAGCTTGGCATGAAACCGTGCCGAAGCAGATGCATGTGAACATCTCTTGAGGAAGAGTAACCTTCGATTCTTACAGATAACACATGGACAGATAACAAAACCCCCGCTTGTTACGCATTAGCCACTACGAGGAAATCTTTCAAACCCGTAGTGAACTCGCCGGAGAGTCGGTTACCGTACATCCATTGCCGATTCATCTGCATTATTATAATATAAAATATATAATTAACCATCATGCATTTGTTAAACTAACTAGCTACAAACAATATAAATTAAACAATAAACTACACACATGCATATTTTATCAATGACACATCAAAGGTTCATCAAGTTGCTAACCATGATCGAGGAGTGTGGCTCCAACACTTCATGTCATGTTTGTTTCATGCTCTTGGGGCATTTCATCAAACACCTTATGTGCATAAGAGGAACCAAAAGCAAACCTACACCCACTTGTGAAGAGAATGGCTCCAAATGGCTAAGTGTTGGCTGCTGGATGGGTATATATAGGGAGGGCTTTAGTTGCGGTTGGCACGGCAAACCGTGACTAAAAGGTGCCGAAACCTTTAGTCGCGGTTGTCTGGCCAACCGCGACTAAAACCCTCACATGCACCAGCTGGCCACCGAGCACCCAGGCCCAGGCCTTTGGTCGCGGTTCACCTCGAACAGCGACTAAAGGTCCCATTAATCGCGTTCCTACAACCCGCGACTTATGGGGCTGGACGGAAGCCTGTTTTTCCACCAGTGTGAGAAGCCTGCAAGTGTCGATATTACTAATACTTTTGGCGTGGACTGGTCCTTTTAGATCATAAGAGGAGAGGATAATGGTCTCAGCCTTGCTGTTTCGCCAGAGTCAGAAGAACTAAGCATCGAGTTATGGGCGAGGAAATCCGACTGTGATGGTGTTGTCTCATGGGTGCTACAGAAAACCGTGCAACTGGATGAGCTCTTTACACGACCCATATGTTCGGGCATGGCAAAACTTGTCCTGATGCCAGGGTATGATGAAGACACAAATGTGATCTTTTTGTCTTCGGTTTCTCATGACTTCATGCTCCAACTTGAGTCGATGAAGTTCAAATATATTGGTAGAAGAGAGTACCAGAGTTCTAGAATCTATTATCCTTATACAAATTTCTATACTGCAGGTAATATCTCGTCTCTTGCATGACATACCTAACAAATAAGATTACTTTTACTAAGATTCACTCCAATTACTTATGATACATGTTTACCATAATATCGTTGGTGTGCTAAAGGGTATAAATTGAGTTTGTTTCTTTCTCTGGATGGTGAAGTTATACCAGCGTAGTTTTGTTACTTACTTAAAATATAACAAAAATAGAAATGTAACTATTGCTGCCTAGTAGTCACTATGTGCGTAATATGCTTTATCAGTATGTGCTTGATCTCATATGTGAAATAATCATTTGGTTGCCATTTCCAGTCAATATTATTTGCTTGATGATATCCTTCAATTGATTTATTGTACTTCTTTTGCTATTAGGTAGGCGCATTGCTGGTGGAGATGGTGTAGCTGAAAATGTCAATGCATAAGATCTGCAAATATGCTATGTTGGCTGAGCGGGTTTGTGCATTTATCTTCTTGCTATTTATATATCTTGCTTGATTATTTAGTGCATGAGATCTCTCGTTTATGGTCTCTATGGCATGAGTTTAATAGACTTTAAGTGCCCAGTTCATCCATCTCGGATAAGCATGCCAGTGAGTTAGAAACAAGAATTTTCTCCTTTTTTAGACGAGCCTCTAATGGGCACGTAGTACTGCAAAAAAATCTCGAATGATGTGATAATCTAGGAAGTTCAGTATTTGCCTATGACGGTGGCGGCAGATCAAGTGGGGGTGCCATGTTATACTAGACACTAACTATCTAAATTTCTAGCAACTTAATGTTGTTTGATGACTATTTGTTAGAATTGAGATAGTATTTAGGTCAAATTGCACTATCTGGTATGCTTGGATCTTTCATCTTAGGCGCCACTGTATGACAGGGGAATGCTTGAGAACATATCAACATTGGAGGTTCAGTGTGTGTAGTACAAACTACAATGTAACTGTTCACGGCTGGATTATGTTTGTTTTTTCTAGATGATTCACCTTTGGATATTGTTGTATGATGTTTAGAACAAATGAGTTGATTTGTACTGTTGGGATGATTCAAAATTCTGAGATACTACCTGATCAGCTTTTCAGTGAGTGAATAGTACAAATTGGTTTTGACTGATTACATTGGTTGTTCTGCAGGTATCTGGAGTTCCCTTGGATTTGCTGAGATTCAGAAATGGCTCTTTGCTGTAGGTTCTTCCACTTCTATCTGTTGTGGCTCCTAGTGTAGTCAACGCTGAAATTGATCCTCTATTCTGCCTGTAGGATTTAAATTGTGTTATTTCCAGACTTCTTTGTACTACCACTATCTAATATCTGTAGACAGAAGTAGACGCTGGACCTAGTTGTGGCGACCATCCCTATGTGTCGTCCGCACCATCTATAAATTTCTTCTCATCTTTGAACTGTAAACCTCAAGCCAGGTATGAGGTTTTTCTGAGCTTATGACTGAGGCTGCGTTTTCTAAAACATAATTATGCATGAGATTGCTTGGTTTTTTTCTGAAATTTTTTTGTTTTCTTGAACACTAGTGGATTGTACATTTTACATGGCTTATACATGATTTGTTGATATGGATATTTCATCTTGAATATTTTCCTTTTCAACAACAAGTGGCTAGTCCAAGCTAACAATAGGTGATTTGTGCTTTTCTGGCGTGCTCTTCTTTGATTTTGTACTGCTGATACTTACTACTCATGGGTCTTAGATTGATAGGGTTTGTTCAGTTCAGTTCTTCTGATACTATGCAAAGATGGTTTGTAGGAATATGGATCAAAGAATTTCTGTAGGAAACCATTATGCTTCAGAACATGAGCTCAAGCCTCGTACAATTCATTGGCAAGAACCATGGGTCATCAACAAGCACTTCATTCAGTTCCTGAACTGTGGCTATTAGCACTTGTACTACATCAGTAGCGATGCAACCCTTCCAATCTTGTGTTGTCTCTGCTTGTTACACATGTTATTTGACAGAATCGATGTTTGCTTTCAGTTAGCGATGCATGTGTAGTACTTGTAGTCAGTAAGGACCCGATACCAGACTGCCTTTGTATAGGTCCTCCTTGTGAATGGGTAAACAAGCATCAGTAAGCTATGGTATGAGAATGAGGTGTTGATGAACAAAGAAATTATTACGAAACATATATCCACGTTGTACCTAGTATTAGTTGAAAACTGATTCCTGACTGTTTTTTTTTTGGAGCACCAAGTGAAAATATTATGAATGTACTACAAAAGTAAATCTCCCATTGTGATCTGAAGGCTTGGAAGCTTGAGATAAAGAATGCACAAAGAGCAGGGAGAAGACCTCCAACTCCTGTAATTTATTTCTGTTGCTAGCTGCTGTAAGTAGTTTCATCACCATCACAACCAGCAATTAAAACCATCCTGTTTGCAAACGCAACATCTATATGAGGATTATTTTTGCTCACCAGTAAAAGTGGCACTGTGCTTCACTTGTCCTAGCTGCATGTATGTGAGGATTACTTTTTATGATGACCACATATACATATGGAGGATGTGGCATTCTACTCGGCTGGCCAATGTATTTTCTTCCGATTCACATTCCAAGAGCCTCCTGCTTTGGCTTATGAGTGAGTAGGATGCAGTTCTCAATTTGTTTTAGATGGAAGGGGCATGCAATGCTGAATTTTAAAGTAATAGCTAAAATCTGAGACTTAAAACGACATTTAGAACAGAAAGTAAAACAGAGTCTTGCATACAAAGTAACAAAAGCCACTAGGCAACAGCATTGGTGGTCACCGTCGCCTCCCTGTTTTTGGAATAGATCTGTTTAAGCTTGTTATTTTTTTTTAATGGAAAGGTAGAGCAATCTCTACCTTATATATTTGAAATCAGGTCAATTACATGAAAGGCAAACTAATGCTGCATGACAATGATGCTGGCCCTTGCCAAGCCATGCGAAAGAAGAGAGGGAAAAACCATAAGAGTGTAGAAGGAGGTGAAGAAAAGGAACTAGCTAAACCGTAAACAATAAACCGAGACTACTGGCACATTGATGGAGGGTTTGCCTGTCATGTTGTTGCTTGGCATGATTACTCCACCGGAGTAACAGCTCTGCTGCAAAGTTTGCGACCTAGGTAGCTGGCCACTATTTGTTCTCATAACTTCTTGCATTTTGTCCATTCCATAGGGCAACAGCCACATCGCTGAAGGGGTGCTCCATCATTTTCCAAACCTCTAGACAGATGAAGATGGTTGTACGAAATCCGAGATACTGGGAGTGGATGACACTTAAAGCTAAAAGCCTAAAACTCTAAGCTTGTCCCACCAATATAGAAGAGGTTGCTAGGCAGCGTAGAATGATATGGGAGATGGTTTGTGCGGCTGGGCACGGCACACATTACTATCCATTCAATGATTCGTTCAATATCCATTTCTATATCAGGGGCAATGGAGGAATGAAGCAAGAACTAAATTTCCTCCATTCCATAATGTTGCGCGTGACGCAAAACCTGGCCCTCTAATAGCCAAATCAATATCTCACATGGAATTGCAAATAATACAGATGAACCCAATGAATTACAAAGTATGTTAAATTTCAGTTGCAAAACAGTTAAAAGTTCTAAACACCCAAAACATTAAAAGGTCAAGATTACTATCACAGCTTCTACTACTCACACACGGGCATGGAAAGTTATATCTGATCACACATTTTGTTATGTCGAGGAAGAGAACATAAAGGACATCTAAACCAGTGCATCCCGCAAACAGATCAAAATGTACAGAACAGCAACAATAGAATGCAATTTAACCACACATCCATCAAATACAAAACTTATTTGATTCTAAATAACAAAGAACTTAGTAACACTGAGAAAATACTGATAATACCAGTTACGTGAAGCATAACAATGAATACCGAGCAATTAAACTTTGTTTGGTGAAAATATGGAAACCAGTAATGTCTGACGAAAAACATGAATGGATAGAAGCTATGATACTGATCACCTAGGAACGACTACATGCACTGCAACATGCCGAAGGCGCGCCGCCGTCATCGCCTCTCCTTCACCGGAGCAGGGCAAACTTGTTATACTAGACAGTTCGGAAGTCATCGTGCTAAGGCCCCATAGAACCAGCGCAATAGAACAACAGCCGACACCGATGAAAAGTAGTGTAGATCAGAAGGATCCATCTTGTATACACACAAACATAGACGAACGGCAACTAGATCCGAGCAAATCCACCAAGCACGGGTTCACCAGAGACACACTACAACATGCCCACTGACGATGCTAGACGCACGATAGGGGCAGGGGCTGGGCGAGGAGAACCTTATTCCATCCTCGGGGAGCCGCCCGCCTTCTCGTCTTCCTGAGCATGCCACAAACCCTAAGAAAACTCGAAGAAACATCTAAAAACGAAGACGTCCCGCCTGCAAGGGCCGGGAAACACCACGCCCCATGGCCCTAAGGCCACCGGAGACAAGGCGGATCGGCGGTGGCGCTAACGGGAGGCAGAGTAACCCTAACCTTCTTTTGAAGAGGTGGGCACTATGTAAGGAGGCATCTTCTTATGATTTACTTCCTCCATCCATATATATAGGGCCTAATGCACCTTTTGGTGTTACATTTGACCGCAGGCTAGAGCAATAATATATGACATGCATGTTACACAAAGCATGTCATCAAATTCATGTGCTTGCTAATGATACAATTTTATAGGATGCATCTCATATATTATTAATCTTATCAATGGCTAAATGCAACCAAAAAACAGGTTAGGCCCTATATATATGGATGGAGGGAGCATATAAATGAAACGAACTCAATTGGCGAATTACCCTTGCCGCCGATTGAATTGGCAGAATTTCCATTATTTTGTTGTGCATTGTGAGACACTTATTTTGGGACGGGGGAGTATAGAAATGCAACAACCTCAATTGGCGAATTATCCTTGCTGCCAATTGAATTGGGAGAATTTCCTCTTTTTGCGTGCATTGTGAGACACTTATTTTGGGACGGAGGAAGTATCTTTTTTACATATGGCCTAAGATGGAAATTAAATTTTGATGAAAATTCTACACCCCGATGAGATCACCAACATCTTTGTAGTTCACCGCATATTTTTTGAAGTTGTCTTGGGGCCAAACGAACCGGTACACTTTTCAGATACTATTTGTAGATTTAGTCATTGTACTAATAATTTTAACCCTATGATGGCCACAAAAGAAAAAAAACAATTGTTAGCCAATACATTATAGGTCTCATCGAGCACTGCAATTTTGATACTACAAAATTTTATGTCCTTATGTGGGCATATGAAAAGTTATAAAGTTCTGAAGTTTTGATATGTAGAGGAGCGGTTAAATTGAACATCCATTTATGGACTCGCTGGCACACCATAACTACATATAAGTATAATGGAGCGGGTGGCTAATGTTGCCTCTCCTCTTTTTTTTAAGGTACTGTATAAGATATTACACCTAGATGATTGGTATGATGGGCCGATCTCCACTATCTTAGCCATAGGCCCATAGCCGTTGGTTATTTTGCTTTTCTAGCATATAGCAAGGTTATTTTTTTACTGTGGTTCACGCCTCCCGGCAAAAGCAGAAGAAGCCGTTACCAGATTCAAGAAAACAGAGACAAAGCAAAGTAGGGTGGTCAAGTATAGTATGCCTGTAGTTTGTAGTGCCCATATTTGCTTCTCGATTGTTGATTCTGTTTTCTGGTGGGGTGCATGTTCTTGGAAGCAAAGAAACAACTCCGGGCCCCTTCCTGTTAGCGGTGCATGCGGCAGTTGGGTTCCTTGTGTTGGCAACCTTGATGTCGGGCTGGGGTCATGTGTGGGGACCTCGAAAACTATTTTTCGTTTTCGCACATTGTGGATTCATTTTTGTGGTTTGTGTTTGTTCCTTTATCTCTATGATAGTGGAACCTAATCCATGTTTGGCTCATATGGAAAAGAAAGGATATTGGTATCCGAGACCTCTTATCTGGGAGAATAGTACTTTCACCCCTAGGGTGCTCCCGGTGCTCCAAACTCGGTAGCACATTTTTAAATGTTTGAAAAATTCTTAAAACAATCTAGCACATTGATTCTAAATACCCTGGCCCTTTAGTTCAGAAAGGCTAGGGACTAAAGATTGATTATATCTGCAGCGCTTTAGTTAGGTTCTATCAAGAACAGGATGATCAATCTCCACGTGCCTGTCTGCGAGCCGCAGGCGGGAGAGGCCTTTAGTGGGTTGGTGGCACCACCAAGGACCACTAAACATCCACGCGTCAAGCATTTCCATGGCTGTGTTTTTGTTTTTTTAGGGGGGGTTGGGGGTTAATTTAGTTGTTTCATATATTGTGCTATAGCTAGCTAATTAATAAAGAAAAGTGTCCTCTCTTTTGTCCGTGCTTGCAGTGACGCTACGTACTATACATACATTATAGAGAGGACTAGCTAGACACGCTAGCTAGCTAGTAATTAAGCAAACAGAAGATCGTCATGAACATATATGCATCACAGAGAAGTGATATCGACCACCTCTCCTTCTCCGAGAGATTGGTCGAACAACAAGTTCTCGTATATCTATCCGACACTACCGCTACATATATACAATAATTATCTTTTACAATACGGACGCGTGGTCACATAGTATTCTCCGTCTTCAGCGATCACGTGGTCAAGAAAGAATGCCGCCAATTCCTCTTGAATTGCTGCATGCGATCTGGTGCTAGGAGTTCATCCCGCTTCGAAACATCTAATTTTAAGAAAGGGTCAATACATACATACATACATATATATATATATATATATATATATATATATATATATATATATATATATATATATATATATATATATATATATATATATATATATATATATATATATATATATGAATGAACGAAACTCAACACAAATGATGGTAATAAAATAAAATTGTGAATATTTTTATTTACGCACTTCATATTGTTTGTCGGAGTAGCCCTTTCACAGGTCGTGTGGCGGATGGACTCACAAGCGTAGTATCCACAGAAATCATTCCTTGTTCCTGCCACAACCACTTTACAAGAAACAGAGGTCAATCAAACTGATAATTAGCAAGCATGCTAAATGGTATTGATGAAACTAGTGCTTGAATCACTAGGAGATCTTGGTAGAGGGTCGTGGATCGCCGAGCGGTCGAGGTCAAGGGTCGAGGATCGCCGAGGGTCGGGAGGTTGCCTAGTGTCAAAGATTCAACAAAACCATGTCTTCATCATTAGGCGAAAGTAACAGGTGCATGATGGTACGAAGCTCTCCAAAGTTATTTTGGAACGGAGTTCCAGATAGGATAATTCACTTTTTGGTACAAAGTTCAGCAAGAACCTTCCGAATATCATTATTTGGAAGGCCTTTGCTGAAATTGTATAAAAGGCAAATTATCCTATCCGGACTCCATTCGAGAATAACTTTGGAGGACTTCACCATCATGCCATGGTTACTTCCGCTAATGATGAAGCCATGATTTCTTCAATACTTTGACACTAGGAACCTCTCGACCCTCGGCGATCCTCGACCTTTGAACCTCGACGACCTCGAACCCTCGACCCTAGGCGATCCTGGAACCCTCGATCCTCGACCTAGAACCCTCGACCGGGATAATATAAATAGCGCTTCAAGGGGTAATATCGACAACGACGAGATACATACAGGAGAAATTAATGTTATCGGGAGGGTATATCGACCCCACGTATTGAAGTTATCGGGAGGGGTATATGGACCCCCCTCATATTGAAGTTATCGGGAGGGTATATCGGCGATGGCGAGAGGAGAAGATCGAAGAAAAAAAGAAGAAAAAAGAGGAGAAGAAGAAAGGAATAGAGGAGAAGAAGAAAAATAGAATATTTTCTATTTTTTTCTTCTTCTCTATTCTTCTTCTTCTCTTCTTTTTTTTCTCCTCTTCTTATTTCTCCTCTTCTTCCTCTCCTCTTCTTCTCCTTTCTTCCTCTTCTTATTTTCCTTTTCCTCTCCTTCTTTTCTTCTTCTTCCTTCTTTCTAGCTAGATATATAAAACTTTTCTAAAAATGTAACTTTTGCATATATAAATTTTTTCTTCTTCTTCTTTCTTCCTTCTCTTCCTTCGTCCTAAATATATAAAACTTTTCTAAAAATGAAACTAACCTAAAATTAATGTACTAAATCAGAGAACAATTGAAAACACCATGCATATTACAATTGAAAAATACATACATTCATACAAAAAATATATAAAACTAGCATATATATATGAAAAAAAAATTGAAAAAGGAGGCGGGCGGGCGGACCAAGCTCTGGCGAGGATGGCGGGTCGGGCAGAGGCGCGGATGAGCGAGGCGGGCAGGGCGCGGCGGGGCAGGAGCAGGCGGGCGACAGCGACAGTGGTGGGCAGGCGGGCCTTGTCAGGCAGGGCGGGCGTGGGGGCGGGCGGCGGCGACGACGGGCACGGGCGCGAGGCGACGGCGAGGGCGGGCGGGCGGCGGCGCTGGGCAGGCGTGGCGGCGGCGGGCGATGGTGGGCGAGGCGGGCGGGCGTCGGGGGGAGGGGGCAGGGCGCGGGCGGCGGCGACGCGGCAGCGAGGCGACGGCGATGGCGGGGCGACGGGCGGCGTCTGGGCAGCTGGCGGCGTCGATGTGCTCGGCGTCGTCGAGAGGCTGGCGAGAAATCTGAAATTTCCCAAGTGTTTTCTTATATAGCAAGTGCATTAGTCGGTTCGTGGCACCAACGGGACTAATGCTACTAGTCGATTGGTGCCACCAACGGGACCAAAACAAATTTTCAGCAGCCCAAAGGGCGGAAGCGGCGACCTTTGGTCGGTTGGTGGCACCAACCGGGACTAAAAGTCATTAGTCGGTTGGTGCCACGAACGGGACCAATGCCCTGCTAGTCGGTTGGTGCCACCAACCGCACCAACCGGGACCAATGCCCCCTTTAGTCCCGGTTGGTGCCACCAACCGGGACCAAAGGCCTTGTGCTGCCCCGCGCCGAAAAGTTTAGTCCGACCTCGCTAGTTGAGAGAGCTCGAGAGTGGTTTATAAGCGTTGCTGCGCCCACCCTCTTGAGCTCCTCTCAACTGCAGGCTTTCGGGCCTAACCGTGCAATCCGTGCCTGTGGGCCTACTGGGCCTCCCGCGGGCCTGAATCCTGGTCCATGGTAGGGTTTCCAGTCGTATTCAGGCCGTGGGGGCCCAGTAGATGTCCCTTTTTTTGTTTTCTTGTTTTCTTTGTTGCTTTATTTATTTTATTTTGTTTCTACTTACAACAAAATACTTATTGTTGCTATTTTTATTTTTTTCTAGTTTTTTTGTTTTGCTTTCGGCATTTTTTGTTGTTTTTTGCTTTATTTTTTAATTGTTTTTGCTTTTAGTTTTAGAAAAATTATAAACTTTCTGTTAGTGCCATTAGTTTTAAATTTGAAAACACTTCTTTTGTTTTCTTTGTTGCTTTATATATTTTATTTTGTTTGTACTTACAACAAAATACTTATTATTACTATTTTATTATTTGAAAACACTTTTTTGCTTTATTTATTTATTTTATTTTGTTTGTACTTACAACAAAATACTTATTATTGCTATTTTTATTTTTTTCTGTTAGTGCCATTTGTTTGGTTTTCTGCATTATTTATTTTCTTTTGGTTTTTTGCTTTATTTTTAAATTCTTTTTGCTTTTAGGTCAGCAAAATTATAAACCTTCTGTTTGTGCCATTAGTTTTCTTTGAAATTTGTGTGAATCACAAGTTTGTGAGCTCAACAAGGCGTGTAGAGGGACGGGCTTATAAACCGGTGTGAGTACAAAACGGACAATGGTATCATACTAAATCATTACAAAGTTGGCTTGGTATCATCATAATAGTTGCGGGAGAAAGTCTTCACTTTTTCTTCGCTTGTGTCGTTTGCTTATTGCGCCGTAACCATGGATAATCTTCATCGTTTATCAGGATGCTTGGGTCAGCCTTGACTTTGAAGGGGGGAATTTCATGAAACTTTTCATACTCTTCAGACATGTCTGTCTTGCCCTCCACTCCCAGGATGTCCTTTTTTCCTGAAAAGAACTATGTGGCGCTTTGGCTCATTGTATGATGTATTCTCTTCCTTATCTTTTCTTTTCCTCGGTATGGTAGACATGTCCTTCACATAGATAACCTGTGCCACATCATTGGCTAGGACGAACGGTTCGTCAGTGTACCTAAGATTTTTCAGACCCACTGTTGTCATTCCGTACTGTGGGTATACCTATACCCCGCCTCCTGACAGATTGACCCACTTGCACTTAAACAAAGGGACCTTAAAATCTACTCCGTAGTCAAGTTCCCATATGTCTACTATGTAACCATAATATGTGTCATTTCCCTTGTCGGTTGCTGCATCAAAGCGGACACCGCTGTTTTGGTTGGTGCTCTTTTCATCTTGGTCAATCGTGTAAAATGTATTCCCATTTATCTCGTATCCTTTCCAAATCATTACAGTCGAAGATGGTTCCCTGGACAACAAGTACAGCTCATCACAAACAGTGCTGTCACCTCTGAGACGTGTTTCCAACCAACTGCTGAAAGTCTGATGTGTTCACATGTAATCCGATCGTCGCCTTTGCTCCGGGTGTTTGGGCGCAGACTGTTCTTGTGTTCATCGACATCTGGGTCACCAAGGTAGAGTTCGTAGAACTGTGTAGTGTGCTTGAGACCAAGAATATCCGTCCTGCATATTATTGAGTCTCTTCCAAGCGTGCCTTTTCGGTCAGTCTCCCCTCATACCGCGATTTAGGGAGACCTATCTTCTTAAGGCCAAGAATGAAGTCAACACAAAACCGATGACATCCTCTGTTTGATGGCCCATGGAGATGCTCCTTCCGGCCTAAGCGATTCTGAACATATTTCTTTAGGACTCCATGAACCTCTCAAAGGGGTACATATTGTGTAGAAATACGGGCCCCAGAATGACAATCTCGTCGACTAGATGAACTAGGGCGTGCGTCATGATATTGAAGAAGGATGGTGGGAACACCAGCTCGAAACCGACAAGACATTGCGCCACGTCACTCCTTAGCGTTAGTACGATTTCTGGATTGATCACCTTCGAGATATTGCATTGAGGAATGCACATAGATTCACAATGGCTAATCGGACGTTTTCGGTAGAAGCCCCTCAATGCAACCGGAAGCGATTGCGTCATAATCACGTGGCGATCATGAGACTTTAGGTTCGGAACTTTTCTCGGCATATTTATTATTCCTTTATATTCGACGAGAAGCCAGTCGGGACCTTCATCTTGAGCAGGCATTGAAAGAATATTTCTTTCTCTTCTTTAAAGAGTGTAGTGGCGGGACCTTCATACTTGCTTGGAGGCATGCCCTCTTTTTCGTGCAAGTGTTGCAGGTCCTCTCGTGCCTCGGTGTATCTTTTGTCTTCCCTTACGCCCAAGAAGCCTAGCAGGTTCACGCAAAGGTTCTTCGTCACGTGCATCACGTCGATCGAAGAGCGGACCTCTAGGTCTTTCCAGTAGGGTAGGTCCCAAAATATAGATTTCTTCTTCCACATGGGTGCGTGATTCTCAGCGTCATTCGGAACAGCTAGTCCGCCGGGACCCTTTCCAAAGATTACGTGTAAATCATTGACCATAGCAAGTATGTGATCACCGGTACGCATGGCGGGCTTCTTCCGGTGATCTGCCTCGCCTTTGAAATGCTTGCCTTTCTTTCGACATTGATGGTAGGTCGGAAGAAATCGACGATGGCCCAGGTACACATTCTTCCTGCAGCTTCCCAGGTATATACTATCGCTGTTAAGTAAACAGTGCGTGCGTGCGTGCGTGGTATCCCTTGTTTGTCTGTCCTGAAAGGTTACTGAGAGCGGGCCAATCGTTGATGGTCACGAACAGCAACGCCTTTAGGTCAAATTCCTCCTTTTGTGCTCATCCACGTCGTACACCGTTTCCATTCCACAGCTGTAAAAGTTCTTCAACTAATGGCCTTAGGTACACATCAATGTCGTTGCCGGGTTGCTTAGGGCCTTGGATGAGAACTTGCATCATAATGAACTTCCGCTTCATGCACATCCAAGGAGGAAGGTTATACATACATAGAGTCACGGGCCAGGTGTTGTGATTGCTGCTCTGCTCCCCGAAAGGATTAATGCCATCCGCGCTTAAAGCAAACCATACGTTCCTTGGGTCTTTTGCAAACTCATCCCAGTACTTTCTCTCAATTTTTCTCCACTATGACCCGTCAGCGGGTGCTCTCAACATCCCGTCTTTCTTACGGTCCTCACTGTGCCATCGCATCAACTTGGCATGCTCTCCGTTTCTGAACAGACGTTTCAACCGTGGTATTATAGGAGCATACCACATCACCTTCGCAGGAACCCTCTTCCTGGGAGGCTCGCCGTCAACATCACCAGGGTCATCTCGTCTGATCTTATACCGCAATGCACCGCACACCGGGCATGCGTTCAGATCCTTGTAGGCACCGCGATAGAGGATGCAGTCATTAGGGCATGCATCACATTCAATCCTAGAGGGCATACGACCTCCAATCCTAGAGGGCATACGACCTTCTTTGCTGCGTATGTACTGTCGGGTAATTCGTTATCCTTTGGAAGCTTCTTCTTCATTATTTTCAGTAGCTTCTCAAATCCTTTATCAGGCATAGCATTCTCTGCCTTCCACTGCAGCAATTTGAGTACGGTACCGAGCTTTGTGTTGCCATCTTCGCAATTGGGGTACAACCCTTTTTTGTGATCCTCTAACATGCGATCGAACTTCACTTCTATTTTTGACTTTCGCATTGTCTCCTTGCATCGACAATGACCCGGCGGAGATCATCATCATCGGGCACATCGTCTGGTTCCTCTTGATCTTCAGCAGCTTCGCCCGTTCCAGCACCATCGTGCACATCGTCTGGTGCATCTTGATGTTCAGTAGCATCACCGTATTCAGGGGGCACATAGTTGTCATCGTACTCTTCTTCCTCGCCGTCTTCCATCATAACCCCTATTTCTCCGTGCCTCGTCCAAACATTATAGTGTGGCATGAAACCCTTGTAAAGCAGGTGGGTGTGAAGGATTTTCCGGTCAGAGTAAGACTTCGTATTCCCACATATAGGGCATGGACAACACATAAAACCATTCTGCTTGTTTGCCTCAGCCACTTCGAGAAAATCATGCACGCCCTTAATGTACTGGGAGGTGTGTCTGTCACCGTACATCCATTGCCGGTTCATCTGCGTGCATTATATATAATTAAGTGTGTCAAAAATCATTACAGAACATCATGAATAGATAATTAAGTGACCAAATTAATAGAAGTTCATCATCACATAAAACCAAAGTACATACATAGTTCTCATCTAACAACATAAAGCTCTGCAGAGCATCTAAATTAATTAAACCATACATTGAAACTATGTAAAACATTTCAATGCGAAAACAAATCGATCATAATCGCAACCAAGGTAACAACTGATCCAACGGCATAATGATACCAAGCCTCGGTATGGATGGCATATTTTCTAATCTTTCTCATCTTCAAGCGCATTGCATCCATCTTGATCTTGTGATCATCGGCGACATCCGCAACATGCAACTCCAATATCATCTTCTCCTCCTCAAGTTTTTTATTTTTTCCTTCAAGAAATTGTTTTCTTCTTCAACTAAATTTAACCTCTCGACAATAGGGTCGGTTGGAATTTCGGTTCAACAACCTCCTAGATAAATAAAATCTATGTCACGTTGGTGGCATAATTTTCATAAACAATAAATGAACCAATAGTTATGAAAAGATAATATATACCACATCCGAATCATAAACAGGGCCGAGGGCGACGGAGGCGGACACAAAACCATCGCACTATATAAGATGCAATAATAAAAGTAAGAAAATAATACAAGTATCTATCTAAACAAACAAGTAATAATATTTTCCTTTCGGAAAGAAGATAAGAACAAGAGGCTCACCACGGTGGTGCCGGTGATGAGATCGGCGCTGGTGATCGGAGGGGCCGGGGCATGACGGACCGCTAAACCTAGATAAATATTGAGGAAAATGGAGCTTGGCGGTCGAGCTTGAGAGGAGAAACCTTAAGTAGTGTGGCTCGGGCATTCCATGAACACCTTGTGTGCATAGGAGGTGAGCTAGAGCACCACCAAGCCCTCTCCCCTCGGCCGGAAAAAACAGAGCAGTGTGCTCTGCTCTTGCTTGTGAGGGCTATATAGCCACCACCATTAGCCCGGTTGGTGGCATGAACCGGGGCTAAGGTAAGCCTTTGGTCCCGGTTCATGCCACCAACCGGGACCAATGGTGGTGGGCCAGAGCGAGGACCATTGGTCCGGTTCGTCCCACCAACCGGGACTAAAAGGTCGAGACGAACCGGGACCGATGGCCCACGTGGCCCGGCCGGCCCCCTGGGTTCACGAACCGGGGCAAATAGCTCCATTGGTCCCAGTTCTGGATTGAACCAGGACTAATGGGCTAAACTGGTCTGGACGAAAGCCCTGTTTTCTACTAGTGACACAACATCAATGTATGTTGTAAAAAAAAATCAAATCAAAATTCAAAACATTGCTCCAGATACAAAAATGACAAAATCAACACCAATGTGATAATGGGCCAAATCTAAAGCCTAACTTATGTTGTGTACTATTTACTGTCGAATTTGTCATTTATGTTTCTTAAGCTATGTTTCGAATTTTGATTTCAAATTTTGTGACAAGATACATTGGTGTTGTGTTTATGTGCTGGATTGTTTTTAGATTTTTCCGAACATTTAAAAATGTACTGCCGAGTTTGGAGCACCGGGAGCACCCTAGGGGTGGGAGTACCAGATATATTCTTCCCCTCTTATATAACCTGGGGTACCCACATGATGTAAACGATGCCACCATAATAGCACATGCACGACGGTGGGGCGGCTGTTGAAGGCACAATAGAGCGACCAGACCATTTGTTAGATGACACTGTGGAGAAATTTAGGGATGTGATAGATCAATTAAAGATTTCACGGCAGAGGAAGCAAGCACACCAGATCGGCGAAGCCAACAAAAGCGACGGCGTGTTCTCGTCGAGCACTTGCAAGATCAGAGCAGTGCATTGTATGTGCGAGGCAAGTGGGCCCATGGCGCTAGGCAGCAGCAGAGGCCCAGGTGGGAGGGTCGCGTGGGGAAAATATCTGGTGCACCGGAGCTTGCGGTGCTACCAGTGCACCGATCTGACATTGTGATTTTAAAATGTTCAAAAAATTCTGAAAAAAATTTAGCACAATTACACAATATCAATGTAGGTTGTCGCAACATTTTAAGTCAAAAATCAAAGCATTACTTGAAAAACAAAAATGACAAATTCAGCACTAAATAGTATATAACATAACTTGGGCTTTAGATTCGGCCCATTATCACACTGATGGCAAATTTTTCGTTTTTGTATCTCACAAATATTTAATTTTTTTGTACGAAACTTTGTGACATCATTCATTGATGTTGTGTTAATATGCTAGAATTTTTTTAGATTTTTTAAAATATTTTAGGCATCCGGTGCACCGGTAGCACCACAAGTACGGGTGCACCGGATACATTCCCGGGTCGCGTACCCAGGCGCTGCAGCTGCAAAAGAACAAGTACGAGGAGAGCGATTACCCTTCCGCTGGACCTCTAGGGGTCACTTTGTGCCCTTCCTTTTTTCGGATGAAATACTATATTGTTCTACCACAAGGGTCATACAACCAATCACGGCTCTGAAGGCCCGGACCTATCTAAGTCATAGTTCTGACTTATAAACAAGCAAACTAAGCTAGAATATCACTAGCCTTATTTTGACTATGATTAATATGATTAATACAAGAATCACGAAGAGGCATAAGGTAATGAATCTCCTTGATGAGTGAACCGTAAATAGTTCTATCCACCTCATGAGCCTGTATCAGCTACACTGCAACATTTGTTATCTAACCAGGGAGCACGTTAACTGGAGCGTCCAGCCGCCTCCATATGTCTCGTGCTGGACGCTCATTCTAGATTTTATTTACTTTTTCTACGTGTTTGTTCGTTTTAGATGGATTTTTCTGGGGTTGTTTGGATTTTCGGTCTTTGTCTGGTTTTTCCTAGATTTTAAAGAAAAAACAAAAAAAATGCGCTGACAAAACATTTGGAGGCACAGTTTTGTTTTAGCGAAAAGGAATAAAAATTACGTTTCCACATGAAACTTATATTTGCTTCTCGTGGGGGCACATATTTGCTTCCGGGTTGTGCTTCTCAGAAGGAGAAAAAAATGTGCTTCCACAAGAAACTCATTTTTTTGTGAAAGCACATATTTGCTTCTGCAAGAAGCCAATTGTGCTTCTCAGAAAGAGAGGAAAGTTGTGCTTCCATAAGAAGCAGATATTGCGAGACGGGTGTGCTTTTTGGAAAGAAAAAATCTACGCACCCAGGAGAAGCAAAGATTTGCTTCCATGAGAAGTACAATTAGGATTCTGAATAGGAAAAAAAAAATAAAGAACCGTGCTCCCGTCTCCCTTTTAATTTTTTCATCATTCTTTTTCTTTTGGGTCCTGGTTTTTTAATTGTTTTCCAGGTTTTCCCGTCTCTAATATTTTTCCGGATTTTCGTGAAAAAGTTCGTCTAAATATATTAACATGGGATCTAGTTTCTAAGATCTCAACGCAAAAGTAAATATAACGATGAATTCAGTTTAGAATCTGGACTCACAGTGCAAGAGGTAAAATGTTCTGAATAAACGAATCTAGAAAACAAAAAAGTCTCAGGTTACGACAAGTGATACACATAGAATGCACCACTTGTCAGCGCTTGAGAAGGTAAGGTGACTTTTGCATAGGGTAATTTCGTCGGACAAGGGAACAAGTAGCAGCCAAACGTTGGAAGCCCATGCTGACACGTGCGTGTGTGTAGGCTTGGTGGCTTTGGTGCATGTGCATATTCCAATTGCTCGAAGACAATGCCCTGTTTTTTTTCTAGTATTTCAGTGAGTCTTTCTTGCCTTCCTTAGGTATAAATGATCATGTGCTTCATCAATTTATGTCTTAATGAAATCAGCTCATCTTGTCAATTGTTTGTCTTGTTTCTAGCAAGCTTTGTTCAAATTTAAATTTCCCGTTCTTGAGTTTTTTAAGGCTTGCATTGAGTCCTGCAAAAAATATGTGTTTTTGCATCAAGGAAAAGCTCCTTCTTTTCTTTCTCATAGACATTCTGTATGGTTTGTTTGCCATCGACTTGGTCCTGCTATTATCATGCTATTTCATAGAAAAGCAAGTTTTAGAACCTGATGGATGCTAATAATGTTCCACTGCAAGAATTCCTCGAAAACTTGACGTTCCAATTCTTAAAGAGTTAAATTCTCCACAAGAGCAGAATGTGCTACCCTTTCAAGGGGATGTAATGTGATACATTTTTTGTTCATTTGTCAACGGAATGTAATAAAACAAATTCTCGGCCATGTCTGTATGTCTGGAAATGATAATTCAAATATTTCAAGTTTTATAAAATGTATCTGTTATCCTATTTTTTAAAACATTCATGTAGTTTCCTCGTGATGGATCGTTGCCGCAACACATGCTCCTTAGATCAGTTCATGTAAGTTTAATTTTGTTGCGGTATTGTCACGTTACTTACCTACAGAAAAAAAACACCTCTTCAAATACCGATAAACATACATACTAGCTCATTTAAATTTAATTTCACTTTAACATTTTGTATCTATATATTTACAAAAAAAAAACCTTTGTTTTATTGGAAAAAAGATGGAACAAAATACATGTCAGCAGCGCGCCATCATGGTCTAGTATATTATCTAAAATATCAAACCATGTGTTGTAGCTATTTACTAAAAAAAGTAACACTAAAAGACGGCAAAAAGAAGCCTGCTCTCCAAATTCGAGGCAATTAATGAGTAGTTTGTGTACTCCTAAAAAGGTTTTATACATCAAGAACATGTCATGATTAACTAATCAAGCTTGTGCATGACTGATTACTTGTCTGTATAATGTTGACGCCTCATCCATAACCTTGGGCTGAAATAGAAATTGCCACCTTTTCATAACACAAGGGTGGGTAGTGAAGTAAGAGAAGAATTCACTCCATGTTGAGTCTTCCCCGCTCAGCATTGTTCCCCTTTTTCATGACCATAACTGCTGTCATGGGATCTACTCCAGCAGCAGCGAGCAGCAGGATTCCAATGTGATCTGCTTCGAACTCACAACTGCATGGTATATACATGTCGTGTTTGAACACATCATTAGTACATATGTTTGACGACACGGTAGGAACACAGAGAAGTGCATGTACACCACACACGTTAAATATGAAATTGAGCGCTTTTCAGGATTTAGGTTCAGTGTGATAGAGATAAAGCATAGTTAACCTTCTTTTGAAATGCAATATGAATGGCAATACAGGGAGGATCAAGATAGGCATCACTTTGAAGATTGGGATTAGCCAGCAGAGTATCCCCGACGAGTGTCTTGCAATAACGTGCCCCACCTATATTATAAGAAGGAAGCCCAGCACCAATTAATTAATAATTCATTCATGTCTTCTGAAACATCAGCAAGAGCAACGAGCAGGAGGCCTGATCTGGTTCATCAATTAATCCTATAGGAAAATGTTCGGCTATCAATATTTACAACATCCGTCTGTAAGTAGATGATGATCTAGAGGTTGATACCGTCTCCACCAATGCGTATCTTCGACAGTAACATATTTTCCATAAAATTATCATGAATTATGCATTTATCAGAAAAGAAAATGATTGATAAAAATATCAGATGGTACTATCTTCGTCTTACCTATCTAACTGTCTTATTTTCCTCTAAATGGGCAATCAAAAACTACACGCTCTCTAGCCAGCAAGTCATGTAATACACGATCTAAATGAGCCGTTGTAGCTTTTTGGAGAAGAGGCTCTAGAAGAGCCTGACCTTTTTGTATTAACAAAGTCATCAACCAGCGTTGAATATATATAGATAAAGAAGACGGAAAATAAACGACATATATAAAATGCAGAAGCAGATGAAGTCAAAGGCAACAAAAAGAACGGGTGAGAGAAACGAAGCTTCGTTGTCATCGACCACCTCTACGACCATCACCATCAAACCAAAACTCATGAAAATGGGGGAGGGAACCACAGTGCAGGCATCATCTTGTTGATAGCACCCAAATGGCTAAGTAGGGGCCGGACCATGATCCGTATCCACCCTTTGACCCTGGCTCAAAGGGTTCCGCGCCAATGACCGGCAGAGTGGTTAAGTGCTGAACCCAGATAAATGGAGCCCAAGCCGCATATGGAGAAGCAATAGGAGCAAACCTGGAAGCACGAATAGCCATCCGCGCACGAGCACCATCATCGGCTCGACCTAAGTCCGATCGCCTACGAGAGCTGTCAGATGAAGGCTTAGAAGCACAAGTAACTACGAAAAGGGAAATCTCCAAGCACCAGCCGAGGATAAGATTCGTCGGAGCACAAGAGTCCCACCAAACAGCGTACCATCGCAAATGTAGAAGGGACCCCAACTCCGTCATGCCCATCCACGGGGACGTAGGCAGCGACAGCATAGACCTTTGCATATGTAACCGAGCCATGTTGCCAAAGATCCAGACCATGCCATCACTCACCGAGCCCAAGTTATGCTATTGAAAATTCGTTCCTCTCCAAAGCAACCACTACTTCTCCACCACCCTAGCAGTCCCTAGGCGACACCTAGAGGAAGGAGCATGACACCAGCATGCCAACACCCCTCGAAGCGAGGGATCAAGGTTTTCACCAGCCTCACGAAGGTCCTCCACATGCGATGGAGCCGCAGGGTCGTTGCCAGCACCTTAATGGGGTGTCATCCTCGCGTTCCGGAAGGCACCTCTGGTGGCGTAGGAGAGGGAAGGGGGAGGAGGAGGGTGGCGGCAGTGGCTACGTTAGCCCAGGAGTTTGCCTAAGAGAATGTGACGCAAGAGGTAGTAGGAGTTTGTTGGAGCTGACTCTCCTCTGCCGCCTTCTTCTACCTCATCTCCAAGCCTCCAACTGGTTAGTCCAGCGGTCCAACCACTTTGCGTGTCCGTCCGATTCTCAATACTATGCCACATCGTACAATACCATGGCTTCACAACGTCATCGGCATCTCACCGCGTCACACGGCAGCCCGACATCTCGTGTCCTCCTCGCACTTCATGCTCCCTCTACGGCTCAGTTTGCTAACATTTTCACCAAGGCACTGCCTACTAAGCCGTTTCAAGATATATGTTTTAAGTCTCAACGTCGTCGAGCCTGCCGTTGATACTGCCGGGGGGGGTGTTAGTGTAGTCATTATGGTATACGACTTCTAGTCCAACTCAGTTCTGTAACCCTACCCCAAGTCGGTTTGTACCCTCTTATATACTCTTGTATGCTGCATCAAATCAATCAATAAGCAACAGCTCTATTCATCCTTCACTAGACCATCTAAGTTACGTGCATAACGTAAGTGAGGAAACTAAATATGCGGATACGCGAATCAAGATTAAAGCTAACAGAGATTTGGATCCTGTAGTGCCTATATGGACTGACAGAGGAAGTAATGGTAGCTAGTTACCTCATGGGCGAGCGCGGCCGCGATCTCAACGTCGGTCCTATAGCAGTGGAGCAATCCAGTGTGTACTACGATCTTGCCTGCACCGGTAAAGCACAAGGCATTGTCTTCCCAGTTTCTAAGGACGACCACCTCCCAGTCGAGCCTTTCCATCCAGTCTAGGCCGTCATGGGTGAGATGTTGCCTCCACGCCCGTGCATGCTTGGCAGTGTGCAGCTTCTGGATGGCGAGGCCGGATGATCAAGTCGACGATGCGGCGGACGCGGACGGTGTCGGGATGGCCCGGGTCGAGGATATTGGAGGCGTTCTCCCTCTTGAACTTGGCAAACTCAGCCTCGTCGCGCCGGCGCGCTTCTTCGTGGGAGAGCACCGCCAGGTGGGTGCGGCCACTGTAGGGTACCGTCTCGCCATACCTGAGGTACAAGGCGATCGCGCCAGCCCAAGGCTGTGGCTGCGGCAACCTCCCGGTCGTGGTGCCATGGTGTAGACCTGACTAGCCGTGCCGATGGCGGAGGACCTGTGATGACATGGCCACCGGGCTTGGAGAAGAATCGTCGTCCGATTGCCTCCAGGCGGCACCGGCGATTCCTGCAGAGTGGGAAGAGGCCGGAGAAGATGGAGCCCGACTTGTTCCTAGTTTGCGATCGAGGTGCACGCCAGGTTTGTATGCCTGGCTTGTTACTTTCCGTTTTGTTTTTCTTTCTGTACGTGGTTTCCTGACCCTGCACGCATTATTCATATTTTCTTCTGTAGCATATGACGACAGGATTCATACTTGCACACGGTCCATCTTTTCAATGACACACATGTATGTATGTGTGTTCAAAAAATGACCCACATGTATGTCATGTTTTTTACCAAATCATGTAAAGGTGTATTAAACTTATAGACAACGAAGGCAAATAAATCGCCTTCCTCCCTGCTGCGCCTAGCTTGACAAGGAAGGTAAATTCCAGTCCGGCCAAACTGGACATTAGATCAGGACAAAAAAAAACCCACCATAACCGCCATTGGACAGGAGACCACCTCGTCAGCGCCTACGTGCTTTCTTCGTGGGCTGCATTGTTGGAAGCCCACTCGTTATTTCTAGCTGTTTCATTCTGTTTGACGCTGATTCGTGCTTGTTCGCTCATTGGATGCTGTCGCTGCTTTGTCCTTTGACTTCGCTCGTGGTAAAAATGGCAGCACGGGATTTATTTTTTCTTTTAGGTTGTTGACGAAAATTGTGTATTGTCTCGTTTCTTTGTTTTTGTTATATATTATTGCTTTTCTGTTTGATTAACAAATAATAAAATAATCTGACATTAATTCAAATAAAATCGGGAAAAAATGAACTATAAATGTGTAGTAAATTCTCCAGAAAGTTATTAATTTTCATGAAGAAGAAGAAGAAAGTTGATATTCGAACACAAATTTGCTAGGTCTTATATTACATTGGAGTGGGAACAACACTTCAGCATGTGAGCTAGCACGATGATCCTGTTGAAAAGAAAAAAGAAATTGAAGAAGTTAGAATAACAAGAAGAAAGTTCATTTTAGCATGGCAGAGTTAGTTATAAAAAAGAAGACTGCAAAAAAATAAACTATTTTTGTTTCACAAAAACCAAGTTTCCATCTTCAGAACATACTTCAAAACCTTCAAAATTTGGCAGATGGCAACGTTGAACTATTTGAATAGCCGGAATCCCTGTGAATTGAAGAGAAAAAAGAATAGATGTCTTGTTGGAACAATTTTTAAATTTTCTGTATGTAGGGAACAATTAGAGGAAGAGTAAAATGATTGTATATTACATGTTGTCACAGAAAAGATTTCACTATTGGCAGTTGTACTTGACTGTTGGAGCATGTAGCAATCTTGTACATAAAAAATTCTTAGAGCCTGCAGATCGTGCTGAGAAAATAGTTGAACCAGGAATAAGGTTCATAAATTCTGAAAAGCATTCAGAAATTTTGAAACACATTTCACACAAAAATGAAAAAAAGTTCATCGACTTTGAAAATAGTTCATCGAATTTCATAGAAGTTCATGGAATTTAAAAAAAAGTTCACCAAAATTTCAAAAAAAGTTCATCAAGATTGAAAATAGTTCACCGATTTTGAAAACTAGTCCATTGAGTTTGAAAAAAGTTTATCAAAATTGGAAAAAAAGTTCATGGAATTTTAAAAAGTTCATCAAATATGAAAAGTTCATTGAATTCAACAAAAGTTCAAGAAATTCGAAAAAAGTCCATTAAAATTTCAAAAAAGTTCTCAGAGTTTGAAAAAAGTTCACCGATTTTGAAAAAAGTTCATTGAATTTGAAAAAAGTTCATCGAAAGTGGAAAAAAATTGAGACATTTTACAGTGCATCAAGTTAACTTGGGCCGTTCGTTTCTATGGTTTGGAGAGCCCAGATGAGTCCATACTACACCAGGTTTTGGGTAGTATATTTACTAGCTAAGGGCATTTTGGGTACTTAAGTATTTATCAATCGCGCGGTCAGGTTTCTTCCTTGCCATGTCCAACCTTTTCCTCCCATCATCTCTTGCCCTGCCCACGCCGGCAACTGCAAGCCGTCCTGTACTTTTTGGCGACAATCCACGGCCGCCGACAAAGCAAAGCTGACGGCCTCGGTTCGTGCCCCAAACTGGAATTCCCCTCACGTAGACAGGACACAACGATGTAGAAAAGCTCCGCCGGCCGGATAGACAATCACGTCATGCACATATGCAACAATCAGATCACTGCTTGCTCTCGTAGCACAAGTGCGCACGCGAGACGCTTGGTGATGGTCACAAGCACATATGGTTCCCTGTGATTTTCTCTATTGCATGAACTCACCTTGTGATTACAAGGCCGGTGGCGTTGAGCAGAGCTCCACGACGGCGGGATCGAAGATGGGCAGTTGATAAGTCTTCCATTCACCCTTCTGCTTCTCGGGCGAGTCGACGCCGGACACTTCCGGGCCAACAGGCTGCCCGACGCTCTTGGCCTGCGATCAGGGGTTCCGCACCATGCGCTTGAACCAGGTTCATCGCCGTCGTCGTCCCTCTCTCGTGGGGCAGCTCCGGCAGCCCGAGGGAGCAGCTGTAACGTGGGCCGCATATGCATCCGCTCGTGCCTCCTCGCAATGAGGCTTGGGAGTGCATCGAGGGAGTTATCGAACTTGTCAATCACCTCGCAGCACCACCCCGCCCACCACTTCAGACGGCTGTCGCACACCCGCGCCGCCTTGCTCGCCATCGCCCAGTCAGCCGCGTTGCCGTTGCTATTCATCAAATAAATATCAAATCGGCTAGTGCACCGGGCGCCACATGAAGCCGTGTTGTTCTGTGTGCACGCATTGGCTGCAAGGGAGTGTGTATAGCGGAGGTCCTTGCACTGGCGAGCCGCATGGGGATTTTGCGGCGGCGTGGCCTCGCGAGCAGCGGAGGAACAATGTCGCGTCAGATGGGATTAACTTAATTAATTAGATTAATATAATTATGATTAAAGCTAAGAAAGAATAAATCTACCTCTGGTTGAAAATTACTAATATGTCCTTGAGTGAAAATTTTATTGATCAATACTGACCATTGGATCAACTAAATACTACCCACTATGTTGGGTAGTATGATGCACTGTAAAAAGTCTCAAAAAATATTCATCAAAATTGGAAAAAAAATTCATGAAATTTAAAAAAAGGTCAACGAATTTGAAAAACAGTTCACTGGATTTGAAAAGTTCCTCAAAAATTGAAAAACGTCCATAAATTTTGTAGAAAAAAAATCATGAAGAAAGCAAGTTTCTCGAATGAGAAAAAAAAAGAGGGAAGAAAAACGGAAAAGCAAAAAAGCAAAAAAGCAAACAGAAAAAGAAATAGAAAAAAGAAAATACATAAGAACTAAAGAGAGAAGATGTTTTACTTCAGCACAGAAGGAAAGGGCAGTAAGGTGTTTAGCTAAGCAAGTATGCACTTGGAGATCCCCTGTTCGAATACAGGCGACAGCAGATCTTTTTTGTTTTTACGAACAGAAAAAATAGAATGGGCCGCCAAGGTATAATACCAAGTGTGCAGAGGGGGTGTGCGCCGCGTACCAGATAGCCTATATTCGGCGTGTAAGGCGCCGAATAGGATTTGGACAGCTCCTCCCCTATAGCTTTCCTATAAAAAAAGCAGTTTTCCCTCAAAAAATATACTCCCTCCATTGCTAAATATTTGTCTTTCTAGAGATTTCACCAAATGACTACATACAGAGCAAAACGAGTGAATCTACACTCTAAAATATATCTATATACATCCGTATATGGTAGTCCATTTGAAATCTTTAAAAAGACAGATATTTAGGAAGAGAGAGAGTATTAAAAACACTTCTCTCCTAGTAAAATAATTACTTGCGTGTAAAAAGACACGTGACATGTCTTTCATTACAATAGTGACAAGCAAAAGCAGTAAAGCACGACAAAGAACTTAAATGAACTTGCGGGAAGATGAACATATAGATATACTCAAGTAGGAGAACGGTTCTCTGAAACAAGTATAAAAAGGACCGCTTATTGATCCTGTTACGTAGAATCATAATAAGTACAAATTAGCCACAAAAATGTCTAGGAAAAAATGGCCTAAAAACGCAGTGACTTCCATGTACAGCTTCATTAATTACTCCTGGGTAGTGAATTTCACCTTTAGTTTTCAATAAGGGCAAATTTTCTATAAAAAAATCAAATCATAGAAGGAAAAATTCAAACATAATTTTGATCTAGTCCGACATGTGGGATGGGGACACGGTAGGGGTTGCTGGGTGGACGATGAGGAGGTCGCGTATATGTTATTCTAATCATTAGCTTGTTAGATGGCAATACATGTTTTAGTAGTGTGCATTAGATGTAGTAAATTTAAATTCCTGAAACATTTTTGGTATAATACAAGAGAAGAAAAGATTTGTCAGATTTGCCTCTGAAAAAGATAGTCTGGCCAGCTAGATGGCTCGTTAGTTCGCTTGCACACTAGCATGTGCTTGAGCGATAGTGTTGGTCTCCTTTGCAGCTTTACTATCCTAGATGAGAATAAACTTTCTAACAGTCGGATGGTGAATTTTAAGGCCAAATTCTATTAGTGACCGAATTTTAAAGGTTGTCTACTATCTGAACTCATCTATTTTGGATCCCTTATTTGGCTCCCATCCATCTACAATTTGGTGTTCAATCATGGAGGGTCGTGATTCCTGGTCCAAGGTTTAATCCGGAGAATTTGTGATGGGCATACTACAGAGGTGTGGAATCATAATTGGATTCCTAGGGCAGATATGATGCAGCTTATCACTACCTTTCAACATGCAAATGTGTTTGGTCAGTGACCTTATTGACCACATGGCGGCTGCCTGGAAAGAGAATTTAGGCGCCACACTTTTCTTCCGGTGGACGCGGGGTTCATCTTGGTATTCCCATATGCACTCGCAATATCACAGATTTTTGCTCCTGGGCGGATGAGAAAAAGGGGCAGTTTTCAGTCCGATTTGCATATAATATGTTGGTTCAAACAGAGCATGAGCGTGAAGGTTGGTTGTTCCAAGAAGCTAGTTCTTCAAACATGTCCGAAACAAATGATTAGACCAAACTTTGAAATGCACTGGAACCATCAAAGTAAAGGGTTTTATTGTAGCGTCTTGCCAGACATTCCCTGCCGATCCATGATGTTTTTCGACACGGAAAAATGAACGCTACAAATAACTGTACCTTATGCGGCCACCAGGACCCACGGCGCCATGCTCTGATTGATTGTTCTATGCCCAGATCCGTTTTGCCACTCTCGAAAAATGATGACGTGGATTTCACAATGGTTTGCGTGACGTTGGTCAAATTCCGACGGCTCGCCATAAGGCTATCCACGAAAAAAAAATTCAGCCACCAATGTCCAGCCATATGTTTATCAACAGTTTCGTAGATGGCCTGGATTAGATAGCTTACAAGGATTTGAAGCCTAGAGTGCTTGTGCATGAGCAAGGTCGCCTACCATGGTCTCCCCTGACTCAGTGCTATCTGAAAATTAACGTCGACGGTGCATTCAACAAAGAAGGAGGCTTTGGCGCCGTGGCTGCCCTGACCATCGGGGAATTTTCAAGGGTTCTTCTTCCATTAAACTAAATGGAATCACTGATGTAGCAATTCTCGAGACTTGGCTTGCTGGGAGGCTCAAGCGCTGGCCACTGATCTTATGGCGACTCGTATTTTGATCTCTTCACATAGCAGTTCAGTGATCGAGAATATTACAACTCAGCAGGAGCAAATGTGGGGGTGATAAAGGAATTGAATGTTCTAGTGCTAATTTCGAGTCCTGTAATTTTATTCATGAGACTAAACGTAGAAACTTTGAAGCGGATAGTTTGGCTAAATTTTATTAACACCTGGACTTTGGTAAGCATGTGTGGTTTGATGTAGTGGGACGGGGTTTTCTGAAGAAAAAAAGCTGAATGGATGCAAAGGAGATATGTTTTGGAAAAAAGGGACCGAGTCCTATTCTCAGACGCGGCGAGAGGCAGATCCAATAGGTGGAGAAAAATCCACTGATACGTATACATCGGAAAGGCAATTTGTTAGAATTGGAATTAGTGTCAAGGGGGTGACTATTGGTTCCTCGCATGCTTACATTAGGACGTTTTTCTACTTGTGGCAGACAAATTTATAATTACAGCTACTTCTTACATTAATTTCTGGTAGATTAGTACTACTAAAAATTTCTCCAAGAAACATTTTACATAAGAAGAAAATAAGTACTGCTAGTTCGGAACTAATCAAATAAATAGGTGGAACTTAGTAATGTCATCCACATAGCTAACATGATTGACTTAGGAGTTCTTCATATGTTCCAATGGAAAATGAAGCAGTTCTTGAGCACTTCTTTTTGGCGGTTGAGTTCATGAGCACTTCGAGGGACATCACCCATGCCTTGATAAACACATCCGCAAAACCAAATCCAACATGATCATTTATACACACAAAATTGAACCAAGGCAAGCTCTATGGAAGAAAGCTTCGGTAGTCGATCATGTGCTCTTCCAAAAGGAATAGTTGGTATTTCTAGCTCATCCCCTTCGACGTAAATTAATTTTCATTTACCATGTCATTCTGGGCTTATGCTCTTTGGCCTTGTAATATCTTTGTACCACCAAAATCTCAAACCTGCACAATCATGTATTCATATCAAAAAGGTGAAGCAAATAAGGAAATATTTACATTAATGCAATACAAATACTTATGCATATAAATTTGTATGATTGCAATCTCTTATTCTTCTGTTATCACTGACTTTTACTGAAATCAACCACAACACAATTGAGGGTGTGACATGATCAAATTTCCCCTCAGAATCATGAAACTAGACATGGTGTGCGTGATACAGATGTAAAGGGTGTGGCTTGAGTAATTCCTCGGACGAACGCCATGGTGGTATGGTTCGCCCTCAATCCGGATGATGGTAGGATCCTCCATCCTCCCCTTATCTCTTACCAAATCGCCATATCAGAGAGAAGATAGCACATGTTGTTGCACATGTACGAACTGAAACAACTCTGCTTTTGTACACCCGGGTTTTTTGAGGTCGCTCTCCCTTGAGGAGTGGCTGCATCGTTGGGATAGCGTCCAGCATGACATGCTAGACGGACCTTCTTGCGGTACATCTCCATTGTGACAGCTGAACGGTCGAGCATCTCAATGTGAGGCACCTGAATGATGTGTATGCTCTGAATGAAGGGCAACACCGGCCATAAGAACAAATCAACGAAATTGGCTAGTAATGTTGCATTTGCCAGTTCATACATGCGCCATGCTGCATCTGATCGACATAAAATACAATTACGGCAAAGTCACATCGAGGTGATCTGGTGATGTCAAATTGGATTTGGGAGCAAAGAAGTTAGAGACATGTCATCTTCTCCATGGGCGGAGGCACAGCGAGTGTACAGGGTCTCGTCGTTTCGGCCTCCAGTTGTTATCTCGACAAGAGAGCCTTCTTCGATTAACTCAGCCATCATGCTCCCTCGCGCCATGGACTATGGCCCGGACCTTAGTGACGCCGTTGTACTACTATCCGAAGGCCTGCTCGCTGGACCCCTTCCCTCCCGATCCCCTCTAAATCTTGAAGCACACAATGTTGCATCACCTGATGAGACACACGAGCACCCGTGGTTGCTTGACTGCAAGTGCCCCCTATTAGACTTAGAGTGTTTGGAAACTACATGACATCCTAACACAGGTGTGGCTATCTCATATATATAGGGGTACACATTGTGTACAATACAAGATACAAGTCATACATAGAGGCTACGTACAAATACAATGTAACACCCTCCCTCAATCTTAACGGTGGCTCGAAGTACATAGCAATTTAAGATTGCGCCTACAACCTTTGAACCGCGATTATGGTAATGATTTTGTGAAGATGTCAGCAAGTTGATCCTTTGAGGAGATAAACTTGATATGGAGTAGCTTCTGTGCAACATGTTCCATCACAAAGTGATAGTCAACATCAATGTGTTTCGTCCGAGCATGAAACGTCAGGTTGGATAAAAGATATGCTGCGCCAATGTTGTCACACCAAAGGACTGGTGGTTGTCCTTGAGAGACCCTCAACAATCTCAGTAAGGATTGGATCCATATAAGCTCAGACGTGGTATTAGCAACCACCTTGTACTCAGCTTCAGTGCAACTATCCTTCTTGCGAGCACTCCAGGAGATCAAATTGGGACCAAAGAAGACAACATAGCCCCACCCCAATGCAGATAACCGAACAGTGGCAGACATATGAGTGGTAGCATGTTTGCATTCCAGCATGCCAACACAATGCAAGAAGTCCAAAGAATACTTGTGCTGAGTGATAGTCAGTCCTCCAGAAGACCGTGAGACCTCCAAACCAAGGAAGTAATGTAAGGTGCTCAGATCTTTGATAGGAAAATGATCACTCAAAGCAGATAGTAGTCGATGAGCATTATCCTTGTACAACTACTGATAATCATAGGCAAGTATTTTTCAGTTACAGCTCAAATTAGAGAAATTATTCACTCTATTATTAATCTAGTATAGAGACAAAGCTATAATTACTAAAGCACGGGATATGAATTTTCATATATAACATTAAATAGGCAACCATAGCTCATAAGGCATCGATCCTCACCATGTGGTGTATTCTCCCTTGGCCATGACATAGTGCAAGCAACAACTTCGTGTGCGACATCACCCATATATGCTGGAAGGAGAGGAGAGAAATTAAGGAGACATTGGAACGACATGGATTCCTAGCAGATATGGTGCAGTCTCAATTGAAGGCAGCAGTGGTAATTAACAGAATGGCTAAGAGACAAATTTTGGACGGCTTGAACAACCTTAGCACAACCCTGATTAAGGTTAAGGTACCTCCATATGTTTAAGATTGCGTAATGTAAAAATGTTAATTATGTGTCTTTGCGTACTTACAGTTTAATACTTGAGACACTCGTTATCGGGCACAATGAGCTGGACAACGAAGCCTCACAAAATAGCAAGAAATTATTACATGTTTAATACTTGCAGTGGGAAACATGGGCTGCTTAGTTCTAATTAAGTTCAAACAAAATTCAGAACCAAACAATTGAATTTTAACGGATTAAGGCATCATCTCAACATGGCACACCTTCTCCTCTTTTTGTGCAGGCTCCACCGCCGTAAAAGACAGAAAACGAGAAGCAATGCTTTCAACTCTAATGCCCAGGACACATAAATGTCTTCTATCCAAATGACTTCAATAAGGTACCATAATTCCTGACTTCAGTAAGAAAAACAAAAGGAAAAAACACATGAAGGATGTGCTTGTATGCCAATTTACTACCAATGAAATAGAAATTGCATAATCTATCGTTCTTATTTTTCTAAAAGTCACAAAGCAAGAAGAGCAAATTTCCAAAAGGAAGCTTCTGACTAACCGGGTGCGGACGATGGTGCTAATTGTTAAGCGAGGGAAATCTGGATAATGATCACATGCTCAGAATTTGCTCAATAATGTTGGACCAACCATCCTACTGCCTCTTTCTCAGCTCACGACCATACGACTTGGATATACAGTGGAACAGGTGAACAACATAAACATCCATTCAGTGCCTTATGAAACATCTCACAACTGGTCAAACAACCACCTGCAGCTGGGCATCTCGCGCAAGAAGTGACTCTTTTCCATCTATGTGAAATCCAAGACATGTCACATGGCAGAACAATCCTGGAAGCAAAGAAATCAAATATTGGTTTGAGGCCAAATACAAAAGTGATTATAAAATTCAGGGGATAGAATATGAGGAGAAGAACAACTCGTAGGTATTTACAGTGCACACAATTAGATATATAATGTATCCTCCATGGTGATCAGTACCTAAAAAGGAAAAGATGAATCAAGGTTACAAATATCTAGATTGATCAAAAGAAATCGAAGGGCCTATTGAAGGAACTACATATGTACCTGTGTGGCTTTGCGCTGTCTTTGATACTATGAGCATAACGACTTGCATCTGGCCTTCACGACACTACCCCATGTGCCAAGGAGTAGCACCATCACCCATGCTCCCGTGTACGTGCAAGAAACCTAGTCAACAACAACACCTCCACCTCCTATGCGGCTGGGACGACGGTCTCCTAGATCAAGAACGTGGCAGAATTAGAGGTGCAAATGAGGCTCGGATCTGTATTGCAACGACGCCATACTCAGGGACGACGGTCTCCTAGATCGAGAACATGGCATAATTAGAGGTGCAGATTAGGCTGGGATCCGTCATGCAACGATGACATGTTGCAGATCGGCCATAGCTCTTTGTGTGGTGGAGATCATCGACGAGATTCTGTCGCGCCATCGTCATCACGCGACCGGCGGCCTCGAGGATAGATACAATCGGTCGGCCTTCAGCATGGAACGGTGGTGACGATGAGATTTTCTTGTGCGTGGGAAAGGAGAGGTGGGTGGAGGTGGGGTGACATGCGGGGACAACAGAAAGAGAACCGACGGTGGCCGTGTGAATATGTTGTTTTGTCATGGGTAGAGGAAAGTACCGTGGAGCAATTTTTTTCCTTGGCCGATTAAAAAGGCTTCATAGTCTCTATACGTACTCCCTCTATACCATAATATTTGTCTTTCTAGCAGCTCAAATTAAACTGCTAGAAAGACAAATATTATGGTACAGAGGGAGTAGATTTTTAGTCCTTGATTGCACGTCTACACGGGACCCTGCCAGGAAAATCCATAGGCCACGGCGGTGTTCTAGTTTCAACATTTCTATTGATGGAAGGCCTGCACATGACGGTTCCTTTCAACTCCTTGTACGGTCATGTGCGATTGTATGGCTCAACTTTTTTTTCCTTTTTCGTGTAAACAATTGTATATCTAAATCGTTCGATGCTATTCCATGGCTCTTTTTCTTCTTGTTATTGTTTTAGATCTTTTTTAGTACTTGTTGCTTTAGATCTAAACTGCTCCCGGTCTTTTTTTTTCTTGAGTACTTGTTGCTTTAGATCTAAACTGCTCCATGCGATTCTATGTTTTTTTTTTCTAGTATAGAAATTGATAGAATATGTGGGTTAATCTACACCGTAATAACTCGGTCCCACTAGATGAATGGTTCGTAAAATCTAACTAACATGGTAATCTCTTGGAAGTCTGTAATTAGTATAGGTATAGATAGATAGATAAGAAGATACTCGACAAAACTGAAAGTCACCGCCTGAAAGTTTATTAATACTTGAAAATTTTGTTCCTATGACTACATTTTTTAATTTTTTATTTAACTGTAGTAAATAAAATCACAAAATAAAATAAATGGCATGTAGTTCATGGTCCAAAAGTGCTGCTGGATTTTTACCATTCACTTCAGTAAACGAAAGCATGAGGAAGAGGTCGTATGACGGAACGTTTGTAGTGTAGCCAGACACTCATAAATTCATAGTTAGAAACAAAAAACAGGATGCAATCCAAGGTACAGATGAGGCTTAACTTGCTCTTCATCTCCATCACAGTATTTTATGGCAGATCGACCACTTCAACATTTTCACTGCAATATTGTGTGGCTATACAGCTCATAACTGTATCTGCTGAAACTGAAATGTAAGGGTTCAGAGACCAATCAAATGTGCAAATCCCGGCAAGTAAATGCCTACAGAAATTGCCAAAAATATATTCAAAAAAGTGGACACAGCTATCTTGAGCAAGACACTTTATCATCCTCTTCACATGCATGCATGCCAATGCTCTCTTTCGAAATGCCTGTTCTTGTAGAAAATCGACCAGTCGCCAGTTAGCAATTGGTAAGCTACAGGTTGGGCCCCTCCAACTTAGCACTACCCGCATGATGCATCCTCCGTCATATCTCCTCGTCCACATTACAAGTTCGCGCGGCACAGTCCATTCGAATGGCACATAGCCCATACAAGGAAGCTGAGCTCTAGAAACAACTCTAATCAGACCAAGCAATCCTACATGTAGGATTTTGCAGTCTCCAAGTGACACTTCCTAGTTCCTTCCCTCGTGCCTCCCATGCCTAGAGGCCCGGTTTTTTATATTTTTTATAAAAGGAGGGTGACCCCCCGGCCTAGAGGCCCAGAACGGATGTGCCTTTAAGAAAATCAAGAACTCGATCCTCCCTAAAGACCAGATGCCCTGGTTCACACTCTTCTTCAGGTTGCGAGGAAAGCATTAGACAAGGGAGCATCCTGGTTGGAGACGGGTATTCAGGGTTAAATAGGACAATAGCAATATATCCTAGCAAGGAGATGAAGTCACATGTACACTTCAATTCAATAAGGGCTAGCATTTGATGCAAACGACGTAAATCTTAGAAGGGGCGAGCGATATTTCTACTAGGCAGGAAGAGGGGGTTTGTTACTTTGATAGGAGTGTATGTCTTCAAGCGTGGTCACATGGGTATGCATATATGTTCATCTCTCACACATACCCATGGTAGAACTCTATCTACCTCGGTCCCACCATTCATTCTTGCATAGAAAAGGAGGATTTTTCTTTGCCTTTCTGATTAGCAGACGAAGTGGGAGACACCCCCACAAACGAAATGAAGCAATAGAAGCCTTGCCTCCCCGAAAAATCACTTCGTCTTTCCTCACATGCCACGTTCTCCAACAATAAGCAGAATTTTTAAGCGATGATTACTATCCACTTATAATCCAATAATAAAAGAAGCCAATCATGGACAGATGTAATAAAATAATCTTTCTCCAGCAACTCCGAAATATCACTCAGAGCAAAACGTACCGGTTTTAGTACAGTTAATTAGAGTGTTGATCAAAACAACCTTGCATGAGAGCCAAAAGTATTGCACGTGATACAAGTAGCATGGTGATGTAACGTTAACACTCCCGTGTGTTGCACATAAAGGATACTACTCCCTCTGTTGCTAAAACTTTTGATCTAGTTGTCCCAAAATTACAGATATTTTCGATTTTGTTTAGTATTCTTTTCAAGTGTACTGTTCTTGCAAGTGTAGGTACACCCGGGAGTAGAAAATTCAGTCTCAGTGGCGAGCAGGCTGTACAAGGTTGTCGTACAGGGACTCCAGGGTCCCCGTCCCCGTCCTCCAGGGTTACCGGTGAAGATGGAGGAAGCAAAGAGGGTCAGCAAGAGATGACGTCGACTGTAACATTTCCTAGATGGCATTTATGATGCTTTCTTCCTCCTCTTCCACTGTCGTCATGGACATGAGGTGACATAACCTCACTGCTCGGAGAAACCCATATATGGTGAACCACCTCGCATCGTCTCGGTGGATGGCGTCAACCAGGATGCGGGGGCATGGCGGGGACGACGTATCCTGGTGGCGAGTTGGCCGAATTCCTCCTTGGCTGCCACCCTCTCGATGAGCTGCCTCGTTCTCATCTGTCTGCCCTCCTCCACGACTACACATGGCCCGCAAGGTCGCGCTCGTCTACCACCCGTCCATTGGCTCGGCCGCATTGGACTGGGCGGCCTCAGGCTCCCGCGAGTTTCCACCGCATCATCGTCGGAGTGGTCCATCGAACCGGCGGCGAGCAGGCTGTACAAGGTCGGCGTACAGGGGCTGGACGACAGCGAGCGAGATGAGCGTTGAACGGCGACGGAGAAGGGTAGGCCATCATGGTAGATCCGTGCCGGGTGTTGGGCGCGACCACCGGCAGCAGCTATATTTTTTTTGAGATCCAAACAGAGTGGGAGGTTTGGGAGCGAGAGGGGTGGAGGACACTAGGAGAGGACGTGGGACGTGGGAGGTTGTGTGCGTGGGTCGCGGTTGTTTCCCTATATTTTGTTTGAGATCGAAACAGAGTGGGAGGATTGGGAGCAAGAGGGGTGGAGGACACTAGGAGAGGACGTGGGACGTGGGAGGTTGTGTGCGTGAGTCGCGGTTGTTTCCCTTTTTTTTTCGTGTCCGTTTAATTGCGCGGACGAAGGGGCACGAGCACACCTGATTTGAACCATGATGTGGATGCGGTACTTGGGCTCACTTGACATTGCATTTTCGGGATGCTGCAGGCGTGGCCCATCGCGGAGGACGTGGGGATCAAACGAGGTCGAACCATTATGATGCTCGATTCCTCTTTAATAGTAGAGATAACCTTATGCTGGTGCATTCCGGGTGTGTGTGTCGCGTGAGTCTGTTAGCAATTTAGATGTGTGCTGGCGGAGCTGCGTGTGGGTTGCATGCATCAGTTTGTTAGTGCGGGGAATGTAGGTGCAACTAGCCATGAGTTAGTGGCCGGATGTGATGCGTGCATGCATGTGTTAGTGGCTGGTGTGGTGGCGGGTCATGTGTGCGTGCATGTGCTGGTGTGTGTGCACCTGTGTTAGTCCCTGTATAAAACCCCTCCCCTTTGTACTGATCTGCTACGGTGTGTTGCGAGCCAGGGCATGTCCCCAGTCGAAAAAAACGTGAGGCGGTTCATGCGGCCCAGTCGCTGTTCGTCGGCATGGCTCTCTTCGCCTAAAAATTCTAGCGTGCTGCTCTCTATCTTCCACCTCCGCCCAAGTGAGAGCGAGGGAGGACAAGCTGGTCCGGGGTATGTACCAACTAAAAATACATGGTAAACTTACAATTTTCCCAGCAGAGTTCAGGAAAGGGAAGGTTGCAATTTGCATATATAGGGGCGCCTGGACGCCTAGCCTGGAGCTCTCCTAGGAGCTGCGTGGAACTGGTTGGTTGGTGTCCAGCGAAAGAAAATGTTTACCTGGCTTGGCAGCAGGTAGCAAGGTGATCAGCCGGGTTTGGTCAAAAAAAATTAAAAGAAAGGAAAATGTTTGTCCCAGGCAACATGCTTAGCCTCGCCAGGCGTCCTGTTGCTTGTGCCTCGCTAGCAGCCTGGCACTAATAATGAATGTTGAGCAGTATACCCCACTGTGTAAAAAACATTTGATCTCAGGCTCGATCCAGGGAAGGAACCAAACACGCCTTGCCCAGGCTAGCCCCGGGATGCAAAAAATGCCCATCATCTCATGCTCGATCCAAGCAACAGTTTTTTCCCAAGCATAGTCTCCAGGCCTCCAACCAAACATACCCATAGCCCAACAACCTGATGTCAATGCTATCTACCTAACTATCATTGTTAGATGCAACGCGCCAACCAGCTATGATGATGGTTCTCTTTTTGTCTCAGGTGCCCGTTTTCCTATACCTCCATAAGTGTTGTGCTGCTCGACTGTTGAGCCTTGCCTGCCATTGTGTTCTTTTGCGGTTACGGTGTCATGGGGTTTTCGCCCCATAGGCGAGTTCCTGTGGTGTGTTTCTCGACGACGCATTGAACTTGCTCTCCTCTTGCTCATCTGTATTAAACTGTGGATTTGGACTTTGAATTTCTGTTATCAGTTAGTGGTTATCAGTTAATGGAAAGGGATTGTGCATGGTTCAATTTCTAAAAACGGATCAAGTGGTCTGGTTTATCTGAAACCCTTTTTTAAACGACTGCCTTGGTTATGCTGGATATTGGCTAGCTGACCCAGTCCTTCCATGTGTCTATTTCTTTTGAACCACTTTAATGATCAGTATAGAAATCAGTTTCTTAAACTGGGTGAGGCAAGGAATCCAAACAGGCGCTGTCCGCCATACCATGAATTTAGATTTTAGATTTTCTAAGCATACTTAGTTATTTGTCGTAATTTTGTTAATTCTAGGATTTTCCAAAACTATGAATTGTTGACTGAGACGAGGTGTACGATGAAGCCCATGTACACATACTATGTTTTGTATGGCATAAGAAACATCGAACATGCATACTCCACGTTTGGTTCAGCGGAAAAATTGTGTGTTCCGATTGCAATGCTTCGTGAAACCATACTTTCTTCCGTAGCAGCGATTTTTTACTTTTGATACATGACTTCACGAAACTTAAGATGCTCGGACAGACATGATTAGAAAACCCGAACACATCTGCACCAACCAAAAGAAGCATGTCCTCCGTAAAACTAATCAGAAGCGGAGTTTCCTGATTGGATAAGGAGGCTACAGTAGCCAAACCTAACATGTTGATAGTTTATAGAACAGATTCCAACTTTTGCACAATATATAAAAGAAAAGAGGCACCATGCATCGAGTGGGTGAATATGGTAAATGCATGAGGCTTGTTCACTGGAGAAAATGCTTTTGGAGCTTTTATTGGTTGATAATACAATAGCAACAACAATCACGTAGAATGCATTTGTCATACACATGTTACACAACCTTTTTTCTTGAAGTAAAATTTCTAGCCATATTGTATAACCTTTATTGGTCCACGTTCCAGCTGACATGAGCTTGAAAAAAACATTATTTGTACTCGCAGCAGCTAGCAAGGAAATAATTGAGCACCATCATGCATCCAACATATCTATGTACTATACTACTACCAGAAGACGGGGTTTAACTGCACCGTTGGCCATGTACGGGAGAACCACACGGCCCTGAAGTTTTCTGCTCTATTATTTTGTGTAGAAGCTCACAGAAATTTTGTAATATAACTCGGTGTCCCTTTTTTCAGATTGAGTAAAGATAAATGTAGCCATGATATTGCGATGAAGATGATACGTTTCCAGCCATTAAATTTGCTAGATACAGAGTTCATCAGCACCCAGCACTCACTTTTCATTATCCTGCTAACATGTTATACATATTATATTTTTTAACTGGAGACACCTTTTAAGATGTCATGTTAACAATCCTATCAGTAAAATTACATTCATTTGATCTTCCAATTAACCATCCAAAGTGTTGGATGAAATGTTATGTCGCCCTGAAGGTCCACTAGGTAGCCGTAACGGACAAATGATTTTTTTTGGGAAAGAAACTTGAGTGAGCCAAATCGTGACAGTACAAAGAACACTAGATGTAATAAAAATTACAAGCAGATTCATGAACCACCTAGCGTCAACTACAAGCGCTGGAGTGAGCCAAAGACGTCCCACCATAATGGCCCCTCCTTCACCGGAGCTGGGACATTGTTGTAGCAAACAGTCGTGAAGTCATCGAGGAAATGTTCCAAAGGACCAACACAGCAGAGCAACAACCATCATGGATGAAGTGTGTCGTAGATTGCAAAGGACGCCACACGAACGACAACGAATGATCGAACGACCAAATCCGGAGACATCCGATGGACAAACAAACCTATAGCCACACGAACGACCACATACGAATATCTAACCACACGAACGATAACGAACAAACCGATGACCACCCGAACGACAAGGAACGAAAATTGGAACTAAATAGATTCACCGAACACGATCACCGACTAATCCTGTGACATCTGACCGAGGCATTCCTCCGCACATTCCCCGACTATGCTAGACTTACCATCGGGACGAGGATTGAACGTGGGGAACATTATTCCTACCGAGGGATATCGCCACTGCTACGCAGCCCCAACCAAGATGCAAACCCTATAAAAACAAGAGCGGGCCGATATCCTCCATACCTCAACATCCCAAATGCCATCGCAAATCGGACGGACCATCCAAAGGAGGAGGAACATTTTTTGTGGGGAGGAGGAAAGACAGCCATGTGATAAAAAATTGTTTTCATTTATTTGGTTGATTGACATTAAAGTAGCAACAACCAGCGTGTAATGCCCATTTGTCACACCCATATTGCACAACCTTTAGCAACCTCGCCTGTGTGACACCTCTGGTGACCATTTTTCCAACGGACCTGAGGAAAAAATAGAAATCATTTTTACTTTTCCTAGGGCTTTCAATAAAAAAATTTAAATCATTTTGACTGGTTGCAGCTATCAGTTAAGTGTCTCTATCATTCCCCATAACCTAACATACTCCTAGTACTGGGAACATTATTGAATTGCAGCTCATATATAAGAGGACATAGAGGCTAGATACATCTTGAACTCTTCATTCAACATCGATCTTCCTAACCTGGTCTTGTCATTCTTTTGCTGTCAGTACTCTCTCAATATTCTACTGAGAACCACTGTTTCGAGTGAGAACTATTTCAATCCTGTAGATAGGCTTAGGAAGCAAAGGGAAAGAAATGGTCAACAATGGCCTTGAATTGTGTGCATAGGGTATCGCATGAGTCGACCAGGAAACATAAGCAACTCATTGTCCTTGTTCTCTGCCGGCTAGAGGCACGGGTGCCATGGAATCGTGTGCCACCTTGCTGCGGTGACCCGCGTCGTTTTGATGGCTGACACATCAATTGATCCTGCCACGATAAGGCACACCAGCATGGCATGGTAGTGTAGCTGGCGATCTCTTCTACGCCGCCCTGCTTCCCCATGAACACGTAGCGGAGGTTGGTGCATGTGTAGTTGTAAGGCTGTCCCACAATCCAGCCTCAATGGAGCATAGCATGGTAGAATAGTGGGCTGCAACAACTCATTGCCAAAAGCAACCTCGAAAGCTGCTCGGCAGCCTGTGCCGACCATGGCATAGGAGTGATATAGGGATTACAACGTCATCAGTAGAAGGAACAGCGCCACCACTATAGGCCATGGTAGAAAAGGCCAGTGTTTGAATGTTGCTGAAATCCACCTCGTAGAAAATACCCTCCGGACAGTTTTTGACCTGTATAACTTAATCCAGTTATGTGTGCAGTTCCTTTTTATTTGTGGACTAGAACGTTCACGTCGTCAGTGTTTACGGACCAATTACGCTTTTCACTCGGCATAATAGTTCTCTTTTTACATGACTAGCCATTTTCCAAATGCAATCATAGTGTTTCACTATCCTTCGTACTCGTTTTTTGCCAAATTCAACAATTTCATAGGGAAAGCATAACTATTCTGCTTTTACGTGACTCACCATTTTCCAACTGAATCATTGTGCTTCACTATGCTTCGTACTCGTTTTTTTCCAATTCAACAATCTATTATTATATACTCCCTCCGTCCGGAAATACTTGTCTTAAAAATGGTTGAAAATTGATGTATCTATAACTAAAATAAGTCTAGATACAAAATTGATGTATTTATAACTAAAATAAGTCTAGATACAAAATTGATGTATCTATAACTAAAATAAGTCTAGATACAACCGTTTCTAAGACAAGTATTTTCCGACGGAGGGAGTACTTAAGACAGAAGTAAAATAAGTCATCACGTTAGTCCACATAGATTAAATTATATTTACCGTAAATTTTAGAGATTAAAAGCTGAGATTTAAAATATATAGCGTTGCATAAAAATATTGCCATGAACGAACAGTTTGACATGTCACTACAACACATCTGTTTTTTATAGAACCAACACATCTCTTGTTAACTCACATGCGTCTATCTTATCTACCATTCTTAAGAAGTTGCTTTCCATTTCTTTCTATTCTCTTTACATGCACGGTGTTCACGTCAGATTTATGCCATGTCAGCGTTAAGTTTGCAAAGAGCAGCCAACCAGTCTAATTGATTAGCCAGGCACTGGCCACGCAATCCTGATCTGCGCGATACAGAACTGCATGCATGTACACATGCGACCAGCGAGTTACTACTGTATGCGCGAACGACACAAATCGACGCAACGCAAGCAGGCAACTTCTCATGCATTGCGTCGATAACTCGGTGCAGTTAATTCCAAGAATAATAGACCACCACAATCCAAACACATGCATGTTGTCACTTAATTCGGTGCAGTTAATTACCATTGCCTAAAGCCCATGCATGCAGTTAATCATGGCTCAATTGACGGAGGATCTTATTCCGTTCCAAGTCCCAGCCGTAGCATTTATTTCTGGGCGCGTTATCTTCCCCACCATACTTTCCTTTGGTCCGTCTCCTGGGGTTCCCTTTCTCTTCGTCTTCGTCTTCGTCTTCTATGTCCGGTTTCACTAACACAAATAAATCAACTTCGTGGTCTTATGTTTGGATTTAGATTAGCAATATTCCTCCAAGAGCGATGGTGGCGTTGATGGCGAGGTGCCGCTGCTTCCAAGCCTTCGTGAGTCGTCTCAGCCAGACACACCCGCGCGCTGCTGCCGACCAGGCCTCTGTAATCTTCGCAGTTACACCGAGCCCTGCACCGCGTTGCCGATGAATCGAGCCCCGTAGGCTACGCTGTCCGAAGGCATGCACGCCGGCGTCGACCAGAGCTCCCGGTGGGCAACACATGTGCCACCGTCGGCATCGTCGTCCAACATCAACTAAACCAAAGTTGGGGTCTCTCCTTCCTCTCTATATCCTTAGATTCGAGCGAATTTTTCAAGTTAGTTTGAGTTGAAAGCTTTGTATATGTGTGGTACTAGGAAGCCTAATTTATAGAAAATGAAGCTTTGTTCCGTCACCAGCCACCTTATCCATGTCAGCGAGTCCAGTCTGTCTCTCGCACCTGCATTCTCGAGATACGATGGATCATGTTCAACTCTCTGATCTGGTTGGATTTGATTAGAAGCACTAGATGGTGAATTTTTTTTAGTTTTTGTATTCTTCTTGAAGGAATAAATAGATGAAATTTACCATGTACTACTTGCAACTACAGTCCTGCATCTCTCTCACACGCGCATTAATATGAATCATATTGGTATTTTTGTTGCTTTCCTTTGATTTGTAGGATTGGTGAGTATGACATACTGCAGTTCATCTACAATATTTTCTTTCATGGCAGTATTATTCCAGAGTGACCTCAGATCGATCTAATTGTTAGATTACATGTGTACTCCTGTGTATTTTGTATCACTAGCGGGTTTATAGGATCAGGACCACGTCAGGCCTGCGTGCCCATGTATAGGACGTGCGGTTCCTTCTCCTCTCCCTCTCGCATATATATACTTGTAATCTGTACAATTGAGTCAATCAAGGAAATTACTTTCCAACTTGGTATCAGATATCAGGACCCCTATGGCCGAGCACGCCTCCCTCTCCGGCTCCTCCTCCGCCGCCCTCGACTCCGGCACGTCGCCGGCCTCCCTCTCCTCTACGGCTCCCGGCGCACACTCCAGCTCGGCCTCCTCCGCGGCCACCTCGCCGCCCCTCATCTTCGGGACAACGCCCTCCCTCTTCCATGGTACTTCCCCCTCCTCCGGATCTCGCCTTGCCCCACTGTTCTCCTCCTCCCCCTCCGTGACGGCGCCGCCGGCACCCCGCCACCCCATCTACCAGGATCACATCACCAACCACATAAAATTCCTCCTCAACCCTGCTGACCACAACTACCACAAGTGAAAATCTTTCTTCCTCATGGTTCTCATCCGCTACGGTGTTCGGTTCCTCATTGAGACTCCCCTCCCTCCCAATGCCGATCCCTCTCTTTTAGAGCTCGATGCACACATTGTTCTCTGGATCTAGGCCACCCTTTCCGACACCATGGTAGATCACGTGGTTGGGGCCGAATCCACCTATGCCCTTTGGACCAAGATCAAAGATTTCTTCCTCGCCAATCGAGCTGCCCGGTATATGATCCTGAACCGGCAGTATCGTAACCTCAAACAGGGTGAACTCTCCGTCTCTGAATATGCCCGTCGCATGAAACTCCTCACCGACGCCCTCGCCGACATCGATCACGCCTTCACCGAGACTGACCTCTCCACTCAATTCCTCCATGGCCTCGACAAGCGCCTCGAAACCATCCGAGTCGTCCTCGGCGACCAAGGGCTCCCCTTCGACACGTCCTCTCCTGGGTCATCCTGGCGGAGGAATCACAGGCACAACGCGCCACCGAGGAGAGTGCCTCGGCATTTGCCTTCCCCGGTGGTGACCGTGGCCAAGGCGGCAGCTGCGGGCCAGGCGCTCGCGGCTCTGGTGACCGCGGCCACAGCAGTGGCTCCTCCGACCGCGCCCAGGCTCCTCCTCATCAACACCAGCAGCCCTCTGGCCGTGGTCGTGGTGACCGCTACGCTGAGGGTGATCGCGGCCGTGGTGACCGCTACGCTGAGGGTGATCGCGGCCGTGGTCGTGGCCGTGGACGTGGCCGCGGGCGCGGTGACTACACTGGGCGCGGCTCGCCCTCCCTGCCCCTGCAGTCGCCATTCACTGGCTACTTTGCGACATACAGCATGGCGTTACCCTCCCCGCGTGCTGGCTGGTTGCCCCCCAATGCTGCTGGCGTGCTTGGCCCCCGCCCCGGTGCGCATGCCCAGGCGTACCCCATGCACCACCCTCCGCCGCCGACGTCGACGCCATATTACCCACCCGCGCCACCGTCCTGGGAGCACTTGGCCATGCTCCCGCCTACAGCAACACCAGCATCCCCACCCAGCCTGCTCCCGAGTGGTACATGGACAGTGGAGCTTCTTCGCACGTGACAGGCACCCAAGGTACTTTCACCACGTCTAGTCATTCATTAAAGCATGTTCCTTCTAGCATACTTGTTGGCAATGGGCAGCACATTCCCGTCACGGCCACTGGCTCCACCACACTTCACCCTCATGATTTTCGACTCACGGATATTCTTGTTTCTCCTCATGTTGTCACTAGCCATATTTCCGTTCGCAAATTTACCAAAGATAATTCCTGTTCTGTTGAATTTTATCCGTGTGGTTTTCTTGTGAAGGATCTTCGCACTCGGGAAGTTCTCATGATCTCCGCTAGCACCGGCGACCTCTACCCCTTCTATGGAAATAATTCAACCAAGGCGTCCACACTCCTCACCACCACCTCGGACTTATGGCATCGTCGCCTCGGGCATCCCGGCGCTCACACCCTCTCCGCTATTTCCCGTGATTCACTACTAGGAAAAGGCCTACTAATGGCGCACCGGTTTTGCCTACTAATGGCGCACTACTGGTGCGCCATTAGTAGCACGCCATTAATTTTTTTTACTAATGGCGCACCACTGGTGCGCCATTAGTATCTGGTATACTAATGGCGCACCTGGCAGTGCGCCGTTAGTATGTAACTCCATGCGCCATTAGTATGCCTCCCGGGGGGCCATATGTAACCATGTGCTTTGTCACACTAATCGCGCACACTGCCTTGATGCGCCATTAGTAACCTTTGGCATACTAATGGCGCACTCTGCCTTGATGCGCCATTAGTATGAATATTTGGTTTTTTTTGCTTTTCTGATTTTTGCACAGGTTACAAAATATATTATTGGACAGAATATAGACAGCAGCACACAGCAACATCAGATTCATCGAATACAATAGAAGATTAGTCTCCGAATACAATTCATCATATTAGTCTCTGAATTCAAAAGACCGAACAAAGATAAAACATTACAAGTCTCAAGACCGGGAGTGTCGAGTTTGTCTTCACATTACAAGTCGATATCGATCATCTAAACTACCATCACATAAAAGAGAGTTGTGGTCGTCACGATGAGCATCATCGCGATCAAACTGGTCTTCATCCGGTTTCTCCAACGCTCCCTCCTCTCTCCCGCTAGATAGCGGGCATATTTAGATTCGGCCTCCGCCCTAGTGGTGTACCCTTTGTAACTATTACCGCTGAAACGGTGAACCTGCCTCCGACACTCCTCCCAGTCATCGTAGACTCCGGGAACATTACCCTTGTACACGACTTACGACGGCATCTCTATGCACAAGCCAAACAACAGACAATACATAAGAAATATGTAAGTATGCAACCAAAGGATCGGAAGAGAAAAGCAAGACATTAATAGCACGATTCATGGTCCTACTAATAAATAGCATCGATTACATCTAAGTTGAACGACTGTCCAAACCAAAGAGACATACGAATTCATTAAAGTTTAATTAGAACATGAGCCAATCAATGTTTCAGAACTACACATCACTACTTTCGACTCGACTCATCGGACAGGAGTGTGGATGAAGCCGCCGTCTGTCGTGATGGTCATGAAATCGCGGTTGTTGCCACCCTGCATTTGTAGCATTCCATCTATCTCATTGTTGGACGGTTGATATCTGAGGTAGAACTGCCCCGACGTATGAAGGACATCTTGATGGATGATGTCCGCAAAGTCCGACTGGATGCGAAAGAATTCTTGTCTGAGGTCCGCGTCCTGGATTGCCGACAAGTTCGCGGCCCAATCTTTGAGATTATCTGGTAGTAGAAGTTGATGATGGTCCTCACGATCGCCCGCATGTGATGGAGGGCGAGTAGGCATCCTTCGACCGCCAAAGCGGCTGATTGACGAGCAGAACTTTGTATTGTGTGAGAACATGTGCTTGCCGATTTATTTAACAGTCCTGGTGAAGGTGCCTCCAGATTTGGCGAGGCGGGAGAACATCATCAAGAACTTTCTTGACATTTGTGTAGTCTATCTTGGAGTTACGGTTCGGGTCGAAATACGTGGCCATGGAATATTTCGGCTTAAGAGGATGAGTGTGCAATGTGTCACTGCACGTAACACGGAATGTTAGAAAAAAGAACGATCCAAATCTAAGAAATCATATGTTACGGGGCGGTTAAGGGATGACTTACTGGGGAAAGTAAGCCACAAGGAAGTTATCCTTATATGGGTTTGCAAGAATGACGCCTTCGAGGTGTGAACTCGCAACTTGGCGGTCCCCAGCGCTGCTCAAGTGCTTGGCACGCATGTAGAAGGGGTCGACTATCACGATGTCCGGGGTCTTGTCTCTAATGATCCGCATCTCCACACTCAGCGAAAACAGCCGAACGAAGGTGCAGTGCAGTGGATGAAGGTTAAACATAGCAAAGATGTCATCAAACCGCAGGACGATTGTACCCCCGATGTCGCCATCCACAAAGCCCTTGCCCTCTGGCACCTTGGCCACGAAAACCGGGTATGCCACATCCTTCTCTCTGAGACGCCGCTTCTCCAAAGAAAGAACACTGTCGTGCAGACTCCGCATAGCACCGGTTGCAGCATTCAGCATATTTGGCGGTAGCATCGCCCTACCCGCCACATGCACCCGCCTCGAGATATCCTTAGGTGAAGGTGGCCCGTCCTGAGCACGGATCGAACTCGGTGCCGGCTGGCTCGCACCGGCGCCCTTGTTAGTCTTTCGTTTCTGTCCCTTCTTCTTGATCTCCTGTAATGAGACCGAGTTCTGCTCACAGACCGCCTTCTTGAGCGTGTTGGGGCTGATAATATTTCGCACCTCAGCTATCTGAGGCTCGGTGAAGGCGGGAGCTGGAGGGCCTCTCGATAATCGAACGCCGACGACGCCTATTGCAATTGGATTTCGCCGCCGCACCAGCTAGATTGCGGTCGCCTTGGTTGGGTTCTTGAGAAAGAGGCCCTCGTAACTCGTCAGCGCACTCCATGTTCGGCAAAGTACTTATCGACTTTGGTAAATGTACCGTCGTCGTTGTCGCCGCCGTCCAGATCTGTGCCATAGGGTTGTCCGGATCCTGTGCCATAGGGATGTCCGACATAGGGATGTCCGGCTGGTCCGGTAGCGTTGCGGCGTTCTTGCCATGGCTTGGCGCCGGCACGACTGGTGGTCTTGTCTGTGGGGTGGTGTCCCCCGCCCCCAAACGAATCTAGCTCTTCGGCCAAAGCAGCGGCCAGTTTACGCAGGCGCTGAGGGTCATCTCATCTTCTTCGTCGGCCACAGCGGGTCGAACCGGTGGTAACAGCTCGTCACAGCCTGGCAGCACCCGAACCACTTCAACCCTATACACTGTGGGTGGCATCGGATAACCGTGGAACATGCGGTTGCCCGAATGAACGATTCTGCCCTTGGCGACATCGACCAACTCGACGCCCACGAAGTGCAGAAGAGTGCAACGAACGTCGGCGGTGCCCTGCGAAAACATGTACAGGGCGTTAGGGATGCACAGTCAAAGGCAAGGAGATGAAGTCATCGGCCGAGAGGCTTAGTTACCGTGATGCCGTCGAGCTCGGCTAATGTCGAGGCACCGCCAATGGCGGGCGTGCAACTGACGGAGGGGGCGCTTGCTGGCGAGGTGCCGGCCGGCGTACACCCGGGTGCATTAAGCTCCAATGCCCGTGCCGGCGCCGGAGACACGAATACCGCCTCCGCCGGAGACACCAATGGCGCCACCGCCGGAGACACCAATGGCGCCGCCTGCACGCTGTGCGAGTTGCTGGCCGTGAAGCTGGGAACCGGGGGAGGCCCCTGTTGCCCGCCCGCAATCCACGTCGTCAGCCCATGAATCAACGTAGGCACCATGGCGTTGAGCTTCGTTCCCAGTTGTTGTTCCACTTGCTCTTGGACAAGCTCCGGAATCCGCGCCACTTGTGCCTTGAGTGCTTCAACCTCGCGTGTCTGGCTTTCCGAGCTGGCCTTTTTCTCCTTCCGCACACCAACGGTATATTATGACCCCCATTTTGTGGACAAGCCTTTGCCGGCCACACGACCAGCTGACGTCGGCTTAGTAAGCTTATCCTTGCTTTTCATTATGTTCAACGCCCTATTTAAAGGGGTGTCGAAAGGGGAGCTCTGAGATGATCCCGCGCTACTACTTTCACTTTACTGCGAAAGGAACGTGAACCATTTAGAAATATTGGGGATTAATTAGAGTGCAACCATGTGGAGCTAATTATGCGAGGGTGTATTCCTTACCAAAACAAGCTCAAGCGCCCTGGTCTTCGGATCCATGGTAAGCTCCTTTGTTGTCGGGTCCTCCTTGTACCGGGCCCTGACATAGTTCCTGGTCTGCTTGTTACCGTTGTATTTCTCGAAGCGGGGCGGTAGGCCTTGCTCGGCAGGCTCCGCCCTCCTTGTCCCATATAGGCTCCGCCACTCAGAACCGCGGGACCGAGTTTGTGTTCCCTAAGTTCAACTCCCGCATTTCTTTCCCCCATCGACTTGATTCGAGGTTGCACTGGTCGAGCACTTGATCTTGAACTCCTTGTACTCATCTTCGCCATTAAAGGATATTTCGCCTTGATCTTCTCATAACTATCACCTTTATCAATCATTTTCTTCACGCGCTTCTCCAAGTAGACAGGGCCGTGCTCATCTTCGTGAGGGCGGCACTGTTCACTTTATTCCCGAGAGGCGTGTGTTTTCAAATTCGGCGGGAACTTGTATCGCTCGTGCAGCTTCGTGAAGAGGAGGTTGCGTAAATTCCCTCGGTCCTTATGCCTAAGGTTCTCGGTGTTGATCGAGACGGTGCTCCGGAGAGTGCATCCGAGCTGAACCGAGTACCCCTTGACTATATGTTTGGGCTCCGTTGGATTCCCGTCAGAGTCCACTTGAGTGAATTCCTCCTTGACGGTGCGGAGCGCATTTGGACGCCGGTCCTTCCTTTGCTTCTTCGATTGGCTGCCATCTGTGTGTGCGCCGCCATAATCAGTGGTGGCATCCTCGGCGGCACCATCAGTGGTGTCATCCCCGACACCACTAGGGGTTGTGTAATCAGGATCGGTGTCTTCCGCGGCGTCCTCATAGCGGTGAGGTTGTTCCTCCATCTCCTGGGACAGCTCCCAGAATTGCTTGCCGCCCGAACCACCGGCCTCATCGTTGAGGGCCATGTTTCGCTCTAAATAGGAAAAAAGTTTGGTCAAAAAGTTGGTTATTGTCAAGGAACAAGATCATGGTCTCATCATTTAGGGTTTGTCGACACCGAGGCACCCTAAAAGCCTAAGCTTTCATCATTTAGGGTTTGTCGACGCCGAGGCACCCTAAAAGCCTAAGCGTACATCATTTAGGTTCTCATCGACACCGAGGCATCCGGGGCAGCCAAGTTAAGTTTTCATCATTTAGGGTTTATCGATGCCGAGGCACCCTAGGTTGGGCCTAATCACTTGGCACTAATCACTTGGCTCTATTGCCACCTATGGTTTAATACAGCAACAATAAAGGGGCAGTTGATCCTACTTAATTAAGTACTAAGATACCCCGGCCCATGCATTAGTAGCAAGTACCTCATATGTCCGATTTTTAGCAAAATCATGCTAAAATTCACGGAAAATTTCAGCATGACCTTTGCTGAAAATAGGACATATGGAGTACCCGAATTTGCCGGAACGGAAGTTAATCGACATTCCGGCAAACTCAAGGGCCTCTCGGGGTACCTGCAAAATCATCACGACACGAAGGGCCTCTCAAGGGCCTCAAGCAGCAGCGCCATCTCCCAGGACCCCATTTTTTTGCTAAATTTCTTTGAGCAACAATCAGAGCAGAAAATTTAACATATTTCTATACAACAGCACTGTGAAGATGAAGAACAGTTCTACAGCAGCCCATTTATATACAATAGCATCTTTGGTCATACCAATTTCTGAAACAATTCAAAGATGAAGAAATTAACTATGTATAGTTTATTCTTTTTGTACCAGGAACTATTTTAGTTTATTATTTATTGTACCAGGGAGGAATATAACATTTTTTTGGGTATATATCCTAGTTATACTACTGCAGGAAAGGAGGATCATCGTACACATATATATGTGCATAAAAATCATAAAAATTCAAAATCACTTGAAACCTGATCACTCGGACCACACCACATGCCACAGCATACATAGTACATAGAGTTGACAATTCAGTTGCAATCATGTAGTAATGGATTGTTCTACCTAGTAGGTTGTTGGAAATGGATTGTTCTACCTAGCAGGTTGTTGGAAATTCAGTTGCTTTTTTCATTAGGGCTGGCAACCAGACATGGTCAAATTTCAATTAAGATTATCTATTGGTTCAACACTGGCAACAAGACTTGTTCTACAAAATCAATTATCTATTGAGTAGTTCTTGTGCTCATCCAGTAGCAACATCTTTCATACATGATCAGTAGTCATGTACCAAATTTTTATTTAAACAGAATTTGCAAATCACCAAGAGCTCTACTAGTTTCAGACTAGATTTACACTAAATACACTAGAGTATTTGACCATTAGTCAGTTACATTTACACTAGACTGAAGAAATTGCTGCATCACTAGACTGAAAAAGTTGTGTTGTCAGTTAGGGACTGAAGAAAATGTGTTGCAGATTTTGATTTGCTTGCTGATCTTCGGTTAACTCCATAGAAGAGTTTTGTACTGATTCAGTAAACTGACATCAAGTAACAGCATGTTCTAACAGCAACAGTTTCAGAGTACTACTCCAAAATCCTCCTAGTTGTAGCTCACCTAAATGGTTGAATTCAAAGAACTACATTGGCCTTCAGTGATTGAGAGCTTAAAATTTCCAACAATCTGAACAAACAAAGTAAAAAAGGATCAGTATCTCATTTCAGCTGATTTATTCTTCATAAGCATAGGCTTTGTTTGTTGGAAACTAGCCTGTGAAACTGATTTTTAACAGTAAACTGAATTACTGTCATTTAACAGTAAGCTAAATTTTAAACTGAGTACTGGAGTAAACTTGCTGGAGTACAAATTTATCAACGGGCCATATATCGATAACATCTGAAATCATGCATTGGTGCAAAGTTTCTCCTGTACACTATAACATCTGAAAGATGGAGATCACAGAGTTGCATTTGAAAGAATCGGGGGCGAGGGGGAAGATGGAATCGGGGGCTCTGTACCTGCGGCGGCTGCGGCTGGAGGACGGCGCCGTCGACGAACTCGAGGGCGGGGGCACCGGATGCTCCTCTCGTTGATGGGGGAGGGGAGAGGCTGGAGGCAAACCCTAGCCGCCAAGCGCACGAGTGCTGCAGCTAGGTGGAGTAACCTTTGCCGAAGACGACGGAGCAGGTGGCCGATGTCGTGGTTGGTGAGGAGCAGGTGGCCGACGTCGTGGTTGGTGAGAAGAGCGCGAGGAAGAGCGCCCCGTCCGAGGAGGTGGTTGGTGCCTTGGCGGCCGGCGGCGGCGGAGGCCTGGAGGATGTGGAAGAAGGCGCAGATGGCGAGGAGGAGTCCGGCGAGGGTCGGGCGGCGGCGGGGGGGGGGGGCGCGGGGCGGCGGGGTGGAGTCCGGTGAGGGTCGGGCGGCGCGCTGTGGGTCGGGCAGCGCGGGTGGATCTGGTGGCGAGGAGAGAGGGTCAAGGATCTCGCGAGAGAGAGGAGGATAGCTAGGGGAGGTTCTAATGGCGCACCGCCCCGATCAGGCGCCATAAGTATGACTATTCTAATGGCGCACCTCCCCTCGGTGCGCCATTAGAATTTTGTGCTAGCCCACTAACCATATCTACAACCTAACCCTATCTACAACAGAACCCACCCACTAGCCCGACTGGTCAGCACGCAGCACACACACCAGGAGGTCCTGGGTTTGATTCCCAGGCTCCCCAATATTTTTTTATGCATTTTAAATGCTGTTTTTTATATTTATTTGTGTTTAAATATGTTCAAACTTGTTTAAATCATAACAGTAATATTTTTTATAAAAATAGTAATAATTATTAAAAAAATATGTTCAATTCTTACTTGAAAATATCATCGGCGGCGGCGGTGGAGCGGGGGAGTGTGCGGGGATCGAGATCGAGATGGAGGGGGATCGAGATCAAGTGTCCTCATGAATTCAAAAAGTGCCCATGAAATTTAAAAATATTCATGATATCAAAAAGTGCCTATGAAATACAATCGAGAAATGAAGACTACGATTTAAATACAATCGATCTTAGCCCTTCTTGCCCTTCTTTTTCGCAAATGGAGTTCTTCTGTGGAACGGACGTCCTTTAGGTAGGGTGGTCCTGCTTCTTCTTGTGGTGTGTGCTGCTACTTCATCGTCGTCGCCATGTTCGATCTTCGGTCGCCAGATTTGTCAAGTCTTGCTCATTGGCTACTCCATCCATTCCGATGATCTTCCTTTTCCTCTCCTCACGACAACACGACGGGCTTTGGCGGGTTGGTAATGAAGAAGCATTGGTCCACTTGGGAAGCCAGTACCAATGGCTCATTTTTCGCGGTGACGCTTATGCCATGGTCATGGATTTGGCTTCGGTATAACCATAGTGGTGAAATATCGGTCTTCTTTAGGACGCCTTGGCCCATCTCGACACGGAACATCGGCACCTTCTCTCCAACAGAGCTCAGCTCCCAGATCTCCTCGATCCTTTCGTATTATCTGTCCTTGTCCTTACCGTGTAGGATTCCATCGTTACCCGGAGTTCGATAACCATCGCTCTTCATGTCCTTGTCCTCGTGTAGAATGTGTAGTCGTTGATATCGTGACGCCTCATAGGTCATCAGGTTGTGCTCGGCGCCCTGTGACAAGGCGAATATGAGTTGTTCTTCCATGGAAGAATCTTCATGTAAAGGGTACGACAGAAGCTTCTGCTTGAACCAACGCGTGAAACATGAGTTGTGCTCTTTGAGTATATTTCCGTCCGTCCTTTGTTGGCCTCGGTCATTGTACGTCTTCTCAATAAAGGTTTTGTGCTCTACCACCCAAGGATCGACCACGTCTATGTGTTGTAGGGCGACTAGGTTTGCTCTTTCAAAGTCGGCGAGTCGACCCTCGAAGTCGACATGCATTTCGCGGCGACCCTCACGGTGACCACATCCAGCGAGCCTGTCGAGGTGCCTGTTGACGGGCAGACCAACGGGGTTCTCGATGCCTAGATAATTCGTGCAGTAGGAGATGCACTCTTCGGTCAGAAAGCCCCTGGCTATACTTCACTGTGGACGTGACATGTTCCGAACATATCCTTTGATGACACAATTCATCCTTTCAAACGGCATCATGCTGTGCAGGAACGTCGGCCCGAGTTGGATGATATCCTCCACGATATGGACCAGCAGATGCACCATAACGTCGAAGAATGCGGGCGGGAAGTACATCTCAAGCTCGCATAGTATCACCACGATCTCTTCCTGTAACCTTCTGAGTTGCCTCACGCCAATCGACTTTCGAGAGATGACGTCGAAAAAGTTGCATAGGCCAAATAGCGTTTCACGGACGTGCACGTCCATGATCCCACGGATTGCAACTGGAAGTATCTGCGTCATCAAGACGTGATAGTCGTGAGACTTCATCCCGCTGAACTTCGCTTCACTGGGTCTAGGTATCTGCTTATCTTCCCGTGTAACCGAAGGAAGTTTTACTCCTAGGAGGCAGGTGAAAACTGCTCGATCTCCTCCCGACTTAGAGTGAAGCACGCGGAGGGTAGTCATTTCCGGTCTTCTTGGCCTTTTGCCTTTGCGACGACTTTTTCGTGTCCTGCTTCGCCTCATCATCATCATCATCATCATCATCATCATCATTAGCGTGAAGCTCCTGCCGATGCCCATTGATTTCAAGTCTGCCCTTGCTTTCGCCCATCTTTGGTCCTCTCGCATGTTGAGCAGGGTACCAAGCAGACTCGCACACGCTCTTCGTGATATGCATGACATCAAGGTTGTGAGGCACACGGTGGATCTTCCAAGACGGCAAGTCCCGTAAAACAGACCTCGCTTTCCATACCTTCAGAGCGGCTCTGGCGCCTTTCGCTTCTTTTCCGGCGGTGGGCAGTCTTTCCAATTTTCAACAGCTCGCCTATTTCTCGCCTCCTCGACACGGGTTTGTGGTTCGGTTTCACCATCGAACAGATCCTTGCGTTTCCTCCACGGGTCATCGTCGCGAAGCCACCTTCGATGTCCCATGAACACGGTTCTCAAGACCCGGATCTCTATCTAGCTGGCGATACGTTGTGTCATCCATGCACCTTACGCATCCAGAAAATCCGTGGATTACCTGCCCCACGAGATATCCCAGAATCGAGATAGTCGTGCACCGTCGTGAGCATTGCGGCTCTCATAGGGAAATATTCTTTCTCGCGCGGCCCCACGTATTGGCTGGCGTTTTCCACAGCATGTCTAGCTCCTCCTTCAAGAGCCCCAGATACAGATTGATGTCGCTCCCTGGTTGTTTCGCCCTTCAATTAGCATACTCATGTGAATGTACGTCCTCTTCATGCACAACCAAGGGGAAGGTTGTACATCCACACAAACACAGGCCAGGTGCTATGTGTGCTTCTCGGCTGCCAAACGGATTGACTCCATCGGTGCTCGCGCCCAGCACGATGTTCCTTGGATCCTTCCCAAATTCTGGGTATTGAAGTTCAACGCTGCCACCGCTCGCATCCTTAGGGTGACTCAGCATCTTGTCTTTTTTATTTATCTCCGGATCATTTCCGTCATCTTTCCGCTTCTTCTCCTCCCTATCCGCGTGCCAACGCAGGAGCTTTGCTACCTTAGGGTCCGCGAAATACCACTGCAGACGAGGAGTGATCGGAAAGTACCACACCGATTTTCGAGGAGCTTTGTTCCTCTTCTTGTACCGAGTGACGCCGCACACCGGACATATGGTAGACTCCGCGTGCTCGTCCCGATAAATGATGCAATTGTTCATGCACACATGGTATTTCATGTGCGGTAAATCCAAAGGACACATGGTTTTCTTCGCCTCCTCGAAACTGGTCGGGCACTTGTTCCCCTTGGGAAGACGTTCGTGCCAGAATGACATGTTCTCGTCGAAGCATGCATCGGTCATTTTGTGTTTTACCTTCATCTCCAGAGCCATGAGCGTTACTTTCAGGCGGGTATCCTCGGGCCTGCATCCTTCATACAATGGAGTAACCGCGTCTATCTCTAGTTGATCCAGCTTGGCTTTCTCTCGGGCGGCAGTTCTTGCGTTATCCGTCTGCTTGCGAAGCAGCTCTTGAATATGAGGGTCCTGCACCCAGCCTCCATCGTCGTCTGCTCCGGCATCTTCATATTCATGATCATGCCCTTCGTCTTGATCTTCCTCATCATCATGTACGACATCTTCTACATGATGATTGTGTCCTGGAGATTCTTCGTCTTCTCGCCCGCCCTCGCCACGGTGGTTGTCTTGTTGCCCTTCCTCATTTCTTGCCCGGCCCCCATGGACGACTTCATAGTCATCTTCATCACCTTGCCACCGATAGCCATCCATGAAACCACGCAAGACCAGGTGGTCTCGCACCTGCCCAGAATCCGGGTCCGCAATAAGGCTCTTCAGCTTGCATCTTCAACACGGACATCTTATCTCCGTCTCGTTCTTTTGAAGCATCTCGGCCTTCAAGGGCTCAAAACCTATTCATGATGCCTTCGGTCATCGTATGGACTATGGTCGCTCATGGGTAGAGCAAAATGATATTTTAGAACCAAGAAAAATTTGGCATGACCTTCCCTAAAAATAGGACTAAAAGAATGCATAGTGCCAAAATTTCACTAAACGGATATGAAACAACATTCCGCAAAATATTGGCAACTATCGATTTCAAATACCGTACCTGCAAACACAAACATATATGCAACACCACAAACACAAGCAACACCACAAACATACATAGATCTAGCTAGGCCACAAAAGTGCATGTGCACGTTGTTGGAGCGAGCTAGGAGAAAAAAGTAGATCTACATCATGAAGATAGCTTTCCCCTTACTGACCTATCAAAAAAAAGTAATTTCACCACTTAATTTTGATGAATCTATGGTGGAAATGAGGTGAGGAGGAGGAGGCAGCCGAGACAAGCTTGGAGGAGGAGGTGGCGAGAATGAAGTGGGGAAAGTGAGTGGGTAGGTGGGCTGTCCAAAATAACTTGTTGGTCCCAGGTTACTAATGGCGCACCACCACAAAATGCACCATTAGTAACCATGGTTACTAATAGTACACCGGCATGTGGTGCGCCATTAGTACCTTTTGCAAAAAAGTAAAAAAAACATATGTATACTAATGGCGCACTGTGGAAAAGTGCGCCATTAGTAGTTTAAACTAGTAATGGCGCACTTTGGCATAGTGCGCCATTAGTAGGTTTGCAAAAAAGTAAAAAAAATATACTAATGGCGCACTGTCTTGATCGTGCGTCATTACTAGTTCTAACTAGTAATGGCGCACTTTGCCATCCTGCGCCATTAGTTTGTATGAAAAAATGGGAAAAAAAATCAATAGTAGTGGCGCACCGTGAGCACGGTACTAATGGCGCACGAGCAACCGGTGCGCCATTAGTATATAGTAGTGGCGCACTATTTACCTGATGCACCATTAGAATCAGTCCTATCTATAGCCCTTTTCCTTAGTAGTGATTTTCTTAGTGATTATAATAAGGCCCCCCATGTACCATGTAGTGCTTGCCAACTAGGGCGTCAGCCACGCCTTCCCTATTCTTCCTCTCATAGCAAAACATATGCTCCCTTTGATTTAATTCATTGTGATTTGTGGACATCACCTATTGTCAGCTTTTCCGGTTTTCAATACTATCTCGTTATATTGGATGACTACACTCACTACTCGTGGACCTTTCCCTTGCGCCACAAATCCGAAACCTCCACGGTTTTGCAACGCTTCTTCACCTTCGTTCACACCCAATTGAATGTAGTCATCAAAAGCATGCAATGTGATAATGGCGGCGAATTCATCAACTCCTCTCTATGCTCCTTCTTCTCCAATAACGGCGTCGCTTACCGTTTCTCATGCCCTCACACATCCCCTCAAAATGGCAAGGCAAAACGTATCATACGCACCACAAACGACATAGTGCGCACTCTTCTCATCCAAGCCACTTTACCACCCCCATTTTGGGTTGAAGCCCTCCATACGACCACCTATCTCCTCAACAGGCGTCCCTCTATTGCAACCTCGCCCAACACACCCTTCTTTCTGCTCCACTGCGCCCATCCCGACTACACTCACCTACGCGTCTTCGGTTGACTCTGTTTTCCCAATCTCTATGCCACCATGGACCATAAGCTCTCTCCTCGCTCCTCTCCTTGTGTTTTCCTCGGCTACCCACTCGAACACAAGGGATACAGTTGCTATGATCCATCCACACGCCGCGTTATAGTCTCTCGACACGTTGTTTTCGACGAAACTATTTTTCCTTACCAGCCACCCACCACGGGCCACACCGCATCCACGTCCACACCTGATCCCCATGCAGCCAACCCTCCCCGCCCGAATCTCTCGGATCCCCCACCGCTGCCTACCTCGTACGGGCCCCACCCACCTGATCCACCGCACCAACTCACCTCCCCATCCTCCTCGGTCCTCACGCCGGCCCTATCCCCCAACCGCGCTCGATCCCCCACCTCGCAATCCACGCCCACCACACCAACCCATCCCGATTCCCCTGCCACACCTACCTCGCCCGCATCCTCCTCGGAGCTCCCACCCGATTCGCCTGCCAGAAACCCAGCCAGCCCCACCCGATCTTCCTCGCGTTCCGCACCATCCACTCCGCCCGCACCACCTCTTCCCCAGCATGCAATTCCCGTTCAGCCACCCCAGAACACACACAAGATGTCCACCCGTGCCAAATCAGGTTATCTCATGCCCAAACGTTTATTTCTAGCGGACGCCCACTCATCCTCTATCTCCCCCATACCACCCACCTATAAATCTGCCCTCAAAGACCCCCATTGGCACAAGGCCATGTTAGAAGAATATCATGCTTTAATGAATAATTTCACATGGTCTTTAGTGCCTAAACCTGCAGGTGTCAACATTGTCACGGGCAAGTGGATATTTCGTCATAAGTTCAACACCGATGGTTCCTTGGCACGGTACAAAGCTCGCTGGGTTGTGCGTGGGTTCACTCAACAGGCTGGCGTTGATTATGACGAAACCTTCAGTCCAGTGGTGAAGCCGGCAACTATTCGTGTGGTGCTCAATATTGCTACCTCTCGGTCTTGGCCAATTCACCAGCTTGATGTCAAGAATGCATTCCTCCATGGGGATCTCAATGAGACAGTTTATTGCTCACAATCGGCAGGTTTTGTGGATTCCTCACGGCTGGATCACGTCTGCCTTCTTCGCAAGTCATTATATGGTCTCAAGCAAGCACAACGGACTTGGTTCCTTCGGTTTCAGGCATTCCTTTTGTCATTGGGATTTCAGGCCTCTAAGAGTGATTCATCATTGTTCATCATGCGTCATGGACACTCTGTCGCCTACTTGTTGGTATACGTGGATGACATTATTGTCACGGCGAGCTCCTCCACCACCCTCCACTCTATCATTCACTCGCTCAAGTCCGAGTTCTCTATGATTGATCTCGGCCCCCTTCACCACTTTTTGGGCATCACCGTCACCACCAACTCCTCCGGACTCTTTCTTTGCCAACAACAATACACACTTGAGGTTCTCGAGCGCGCCAAGATGCTAAACTGTAAGCCCGTGTCCACTCCCATTGACACCATTTCGAAGTCCTCCTCTCGGGATGGTGCACTTGTCTCCAATCCCACCCATTATCGCAGCTTGGCCGGCGCCTTACAATATCTCACTCTCACTCGGCCCGATTTTGCATATGCCGTTCAGCAAGTGTGTCTGTTTATGCATGCTCCACGCGACACTCACATGCAACTTGTTAAACGCATTCTCCGGTATTTGCAAGGCACCTCGCACTATGGCCTTCAGCTCTACAAGTCCTCCTCCCTGGATCTCTTTGCATACACCGATGCGGATTGGGCCGGGTGCCCGGACACACGGCGGTCCACATCTGGGTTCTGCGTCTTTCTTGGATCCAACCTTGTCTCCTGGTCATCCAAGAGGCAACCCACCATCTCTCGTTCCAGCGCAGAAGCTGAGTACCGCGGTGTTGCCAACTGTGTGGCAGAATCATGTTGGTTGCGACAACTTCTGTTCGAGCTGAAACTGCCCCCTACACGCGCCACCATTGTGTACTGTGACAACATCTCCGCTTCATACCTTGCGAGCAATCCGATACAACATCAGCGCACGAAACACATCGAGATTGACCTACACTTCGTTCGTGACCGGGTGGCACTTGGCGAAGTATGGGTTTTACATGTCCCTTCGAGCTCTCAGTTTGCTAATGTTTACACCAAGGGCTTGCCGACACCGGAGTTCACAGATTTCAGATCCAGCCTAAACATCCTTCCTAATGGTGTTCCGGCTGAGGGGGGTGTTAGATTGCATGTGTACTCCTGTGTATTTTGTATCACTAGCGGGCAGGGGCGGACCCACGTTGGCCCAGCAGGTAGCCCATGACCCCGGGTAAAAAATTATCTTTTGTTATACATATAGAGCCCATGTAGACTTGGACACCCCTAAATTTCTAAAAGGGATACCCCGTGCAGACCAAAAAGGCCACAACTAGCCAACAAGGCCGCAGACGGCCCAACCGACTAGCAGCGCGTGACGCCCTTTCAAAGCCCCAGCGCATACGTCCATCGATCAATGGATCAATTCATCGACACGCACGTGTTCTGTCGCCTTCCTCTACTCACTCGCCGCGCTTCGTGCCCCTATCCATCGTGCTCGCAGCCGCCGCCTATCGCCAGATCGCCCTAATTCGCCCAATCAATGAAGAACGAAAGAATAGGTATCTTGGATCAAACCCCAATTCGTGTGTGTCTACCTCTATTGCAATTTCCAAATCCTGTTCCAATTCTTGCTTTGTTTCTCTAACCCTAGGAAATTAGGGCTACTGGTTAAGATTATAGATTTTGATTATATTGGCTATTGGACTATTTGGCTATTGTAGTGGTTAGTGGAGAACAATATTGCAATACTCTAGTAGACAAGGACGGCTGGAAGCACCGGCAACATGTCAAGTAAGTTATATTTTACTGTCGTGCAATTGCAATTCATGTTATGTATGTACACATGATTCATAGTTTTCTCATTTGCAGAAAATATAAATATCTAAATAATTACAAATTAGAGAAGCTCAGTCTACTGAAAAAAGAGAAGCGGATAGTGTAAGATGAAGGCCCGTCACATGAACATAATATCTTTTTATATTGGATAAAAGGCCAAAGGCCCAACTTTATATTAATAAAGCCACCAACCAACCAACAAGAAACAAGCATCCGCACCCAACAGAGCCCCATCATGAACATAACCAGAATGATGGCTCGGTCCTGCCACATTTGGGCGGACAAAATGATGCCTCACCACACGAACGGATTGATGTCCCAGCCCCTCCATCACCACCTGGATAGAAAAATGCCTCCACACATGAACCTATTTCTGCTAATAATACAAGGAATTCATTTCAATTTGAAGAAGAGATCAATTGGGAAGAAGAAATTAAATTTGATCTAGGTAAAAGAAGAAGCATAGATGAGTATACCATCCAAATCATAGAGATATGTTGCTAAGTAGTTTTGTTTCTTTTGATTTGTAGGCAATCAAGATCTAGCGATGCATTTTCTCATCATCGGTTGTACTTTATTCATAATTTGGAAACTTCGATTCACCTTTACTGTTCAATTTCCTATGATCAAATAATATTGATAAGGTGAACTCTTTATTTTGGAATTTTGGTAATCATATTCACGGCCATATCGTATTCTAGGTATATCGTATTGCTAAATGTGCTAATTTTATGTGTATTATGACTTGATATCCACGTATATATGATAGACTTGGGACCCCGGGTCATTTTTGTCCTGGGTCCGCCCCTGCTAGCGGGTTTATAGGATCAGGACCACGTCAGGCCTGCGTGCCCATGTATAGGACGTGCGGTTCCTTCTCCTCTCCCTCTCGCATATATATGCTTGTAATCTATACAATTGAGTCAATCAAGGAAATTACTTTCCAACTCTAATACCTTAGAGGTACCATTGTCATTCTTCTGCAGCAGGTGTTCAAAACAGAAGGTTTTGTTTGATTGTTACTAGGCATCCCGAGGCACATGCATTTCATCCAAAAGGAGGCAAGGAGCTCTTATTTTATTTTATCTGATGATGTGTTGTTCGGAGATAGATGCTGGAATAGTACCTGTAGTTCAGTTTCAAGGATATGCATGTATAATTACAATTAATTATATTCTGTAACGCTAATCACTTGATATATTATGTCTTCAAACCTATAGCATCTCTTGATAAACGGAAGAATAATTATTTTATGTGGTTACAATATCATTATATTATTGTTTTGGTTTGCTGACACTCATAACCTAAAGGGTACATCCTTGCTGAGCGGATCAAGCATGGTTTGTTCTAAGCATCATTTTGTTTAATTGTTCTATGCTGGCTGAAAGCCTATTAAAAAGGTGTGACCAAATGGAGTCTATATGTTGTTCTACTCAGGAATCATGCAAGCATGTGTTGCATCTGATCAACTATACCTTCCTTCTATTCCGTGTTACCCATGTATTATAATTTTTTTAAACTGGCGATGTATTATAATTAGGTAATAATACACAATTTTTCTTTGGGTTTTTTTGGAAACTGACTTCTCATATCATTCCATAAAAGTTTCATATGCGATACTACAAATTCCCGCAGCAACGCGCTGGGTATCATCTAGTATTTACTAATTGGAGGCAGCATTAATGATTTCTCATTAATCCACATCATCAAAATTAATTAAACCGTTAGATTGTAAAATTAACGACCAGGATAGAAGGACAACTTGCGTAACACAAATGATGCCCTCCTATAAAACAAACGCATCTGACACGTCCAACTTTTGATAAAAAGAAAAAGAAAAGCCTCAAGTAAAAAAAAAAAGAAAGCCCCCACCACGGCCTATACTATATGAGAAGAAACAGATCTAACAAATCCAACATGAGTTAAAAAAAAGGAAAGGCACACGTCAAAGAAAAAACAAGAATATCCTCACATCAATTATTAGAAGACCCTAACTTATAAACCAAGCCATGTAAGGAAAACAAACAAAAAATAGAGACACTGCCTATTATTAAAAAGGGACATCATGTACGAGGCAAAACCACGAGGGCATCCCATTAAAAAGTTGAGCTCGCATCCCAATCCCAGCGGCAAAAACATGTACATGTCTGCTTGAAGAAAGAAAAAGACACGTACAAATAAAAGTCCATGAGTCTAAAAAAAATCAGCACGTACAAGAAGACGACTCGCTCAAAATAAAACAAATTAGACACGAATGTACATAAATCGCTCCCTAATGTCGCCTAGATATTATCACAAAGAAGGTCATTAATTTAATATGTGTCACTTGAATTCTCTTTAGAAATCACTCAGTATCACTTCTAATTAAAAAATTATGCGACACTTTTTATATATACATCACCTTTGAAAAAATGCAGCATTGCATCTTATGCTTCTCATTTCAAATATTTGTTGAGTGGTGTGTCTGTGTAGTGTATATTTCTTGCAACTTTTAGGGAGATGTGATATATATATGGTACCTTGCCTTATGGATCATAATACATATTTTCTCCATGCCGTTTTAGGTGGTATATAATCCAGGAAGATGTATCTTCCGATTATGAAAGGAAATGTCCATTCATAACAAGCTTGCAGAACATCGATGGGAAAATGACATAGTACATAAAAAAATAAAGCATATAATACAAGTCTTTTTTACCATTGTTTTAATAACTTAGCATTTGTAGTATTGTTTGATATATGAAATTTATCTTCCTGCAACTTACATGTTAGAAGACTTTTGTTAATTATCATGTATCCCGATAATAGCTAGGTCGTGCAGGTGCACGGGTTGAGACTAGTATAAAAAAACACCTTTGGTTGGTGTAGCAAACTATGACAACCAAAAACAGATAAACAGACAATTAGGAAAGTTCCTAGAAGGACCATCGCAACATAGGAGGCACTATTACGTGTCCCTGGGAATTACTTACCCTAACTTTCCTTATATTCTAGTATCTCTCTCTCTCTCTCTCTCTCTCTCTCTCTCTCTCTCTCTCTCTCTCTCTCTCTTGAGAACTCTCTCTCTCCCCCCGTTACAAATATGTGTACATGTCCATTACCAAAAGAAAAACGGCCGGAGCTTCATTGATTTTGGGACGGAGGGAGTACTTTCTTTTTCTTGGCAGAAATCCATCTGGGAACTAACCGACAAATTGTACACTTTTAAGAAAAAGGGTTTCCCCGCTTTATATTATAAAACAACAACCAACCGATACAACCAGCTCACTGGGGCCGCAGCACAAACAAACCCAAAACAAAAAACGAGAAAAAGATAAAGAAACAAATGCCGATGCCGGCAGCTCAACTAAGTGAAGATGGCCGATATCCGCCGCACCCTCCGGAGATGACAAATTGTACGCTTTCAAAAGGAAAGAAAAAACTATCAAATTTCACACGTGCACGTGAGCTCCTTATTTAGCCGGGTTGACTACTTTTAGCACGTGGACACGTTGGTCTGTATATTATGATAAATAAATCTAGACCGTTCAAATATGTTAACTCTAGAGCAATGGATCTTCATCATTTGTTTTCTATGGTCTTGATAATATAATAGATAGAATATTGTTCACAAATAACTATGCATGGTTTTTTTTGTTAAGTCGAACCATAGGTATCAATAATCTGTAGCTTTTTTTATCCTTACTAACGGAATAGCGACCGGCTAGGAATGCTTTCTAATAGACTTTTCTGTGTTCTTTATTGGGAGGCTTGTAGGATCGTAGTTGAAATTTGCAGTCTAGTTGGGCATGGGGTAGATCATCATTGAAATGGACGCTGAAGAACACGTTGACAAGCCAGGACCTGCTTCCGGGAGATCAAGTTTCTGCTTTTTACTGATTTTATTACTATGATTGGTTCAATATTGTATCTTTTTCTCGCTGGTGTGCTTCTAATATTGTGCACATGCCTTAGCCGCTCATGGTGGAACTACATATTGCGTTGGCGTGATATGCCTGCTCATGGTTTCCAACGATTTAGCTGCACCAATATGGTAACAAACCCTACTCCCTTCCTGTCAAAAATGGAAATAACAATCTATATTCATCAGTCAACTTGCATCATGTGACTCATGGAGTTGCTTGTGTAAATACTCGGCTCTGTGATGTGATGCGCTGAACTAGATGGATGGACAAGAAACAGTAGACATTTGCACTTATTTGTGAGGTCCGTACACACAATTGATCTTTGCCTTATTTGTTCCCGAGGTCGCTACTCAGATCATGTTCTATATAATCACTGTCGCAATATTGATGCATTACTGGCAAATCAAGTACTCAAGGTGCTTCATGAATCAGGACCATAATATTTTCCTTGATTGTGCACGTTGGTGAGAGAGAGAGAGAGAGAGAGAGAGAGAGAAGCCTGAAGGTCCACTTCTACTATAAATACTTCCTAGTGGATATGTGATGAGCCAGTATATAAGAAGCCTGAAGGTCTCCTCACATCTCAGACTCTTTGCTTATCAACAAGACATTGATCTGTCTCCTTTGCGCCAAATCTCTCTAAAACTACTCATGTACCATCAGCTAAAATTGCAATGAAGAACTAGATGGCTATGCTGTACATGTTGATCATGGGGTGGGGGTGGGGGCGGGGGGTTGCATTTTGAGATTCTACCTAGGCATGGGAGGCACAGGTAAAACAAGGATCAATTCTTGCATCTAATCTTCTTCTAAAGTTCTTAGGACATCCATAGGGTGGTTAAGTGCATCTACTGATTACTTCAGTTGCGCTATAGTTATTCTAAATCTCATAACTTACTTCTTCTCTATCTTCCCTCATTTTAGATAGAATACATGAAAATTCATCACTTGTCTACACTTCTTAATTGTCAATGGACGGCAACATCTTTTAGTTCCACTGACCATCACCTCCAGACTCCTTTTATTTCAAAAGGAGGGTACTAACCGAGTTGAACATCAGTTTTTGAATTACATGTCATTAATGTTTCTCAAATTTGGATAAATAAAAATACAAAAGGTAGACATTATATCGGAAAAAAATTCTTTCTCATTATTGTCATGTGTATGGCTTGTTTTTACATTTTTGTTTTCATTTATGTGTTCGTTTACTTCGATAATCTCTCATCTAGATACTGTGTTTCCACTTGATTGGGTCGGGTCCACCATGGTTGAAATTGGTTGGGTCCACCATGAAGATGCCTTCTTGAACTCACACTTGATAGGACTCGGCTTGAGGAATTAGGAACTGGGTCATTGGACTAATTAACCGCTGTAATACCATGTAAAAGTTGTACATATATAAGCTGAATAGATATGTCATATTGTGTCGTACTGATCTAAACTCGCTGGGGTATATATAGAGTACAACATGGGAAGTGGATTGGAGAACAACGCAAGTCATTTTTGGTGTAAACCAAATCTATCTCTATCTGCAGTTATCTCTAACTAGCGTGTTTATACTTCTAACAAGTGTTACAGAAGTCGGCAAAGCCTCAAGGCAGCGACAGATGAATTTGTGAAAACACAGTTAGTTGTATGTTAATGTTGTTTATTTAGACATAAAAAGCTTCCCAGACCAACCATGAAGCAATGAATCTACTCTAAGTGAAAATGGACACCAATTGTTTCTGGCAAACAAGGAGGTTAACATAGCAGAAGCTGCTCCATTTAGAGCGACTCAATACACAGATACCAGTGTTGGTTCGCAGGTCCAATTTGAGGCAATTTTTAGGTGCATCGGTACGTAGCAAATGCATGGATAAGTAAAGGCGTCATCAAACATAAGTAGATTTCATTGATGTTTCTCAAGGACAACATGTGCGGCCAGGCTAGATGGACTTGCACCCTATGCATGTGTTAGAATAGATCATATATGTGTAACCGTGTGTGCTTGACTCAATACACTCCTCATGATCTACTCCTCCTGCTGCCAAGTAGATTCCACTTAGACCTAATTCTTAACCTCTATATTTCTAGCTAACTCTGTTTGTTCCTTCTCCTTGCATTGCATGTTCTTATTTTAGTGAAGCATGTATATAACACCAAGTGAGCTTCCTAGTTTTGTTACCCTGGCAGTTTCTTTGTCAATTTCTCCCTGCTAATCTTTGTATCCACCCGGATAAAAGTGTGAATCAGGGGATCAAGAGATAAACACTTGTTTGTATGCAAGGGGGGCCGTTTCAACCATCTAGGCATGGGAGACACGGGGAATGAAATGGTCAGCTGAGGCGTCAGATCTTGTACAAAAGGCTTTAGGATTCCCACCGTATGTTTTTAACAAGGTCACTAGGACACAAATGTCCACAGCCACTTTTCGGTTCCATTGCAATTGGTTGATTGTACAAAAGTAGGCTAACTCAGTCATGCTCGCTATTGATGTACAAATAGTCCAGTTGAACTGAATTTTGCCAAGTCTCTCACTCTAAACTCAATTTTGCACTTTTAATCAGACTTCTTACTTATGAAACTATGAGCATAGTGAGAGTATTCCGGGACATACATTTACAACACTTGTGAATCTCAAGCTTTACAACAATCCTTTTTTATTGGTATGTCGATGATCTTTCTTAATACAAATATAACTATTATACCAGGGACATGATTCATCAGTGGATCGTAGTACCCTGACAAAGAGTTATTGATGAGATTACTAAAACTTCAGAAGGAGCCCCACTGCAATAACTGTTTCGAACAAGGCATCAAAACCGCTTGCATTTTGTTTACAAATAAAAAAATCTTGCTTGATGCTTGCATACTGTCCAGTATAAAGCATAAAAAAATTGCTCCATATTCAGAGAAATGCATAAATTCCTTTTTTTAATGGTAAAAGGGAGCATCGTAGATTGATGTTTCGATTATTAAACTCATTATGACACATTTCAAAGGTTTGGGGATCCATTATGGGTAATGTGGCCCCTAACGTCTGGCAAAGGAAGCTAGCTAGTTCATGCGCCAGAAATTAATCTCTCTCCTGACAAGATTTGCAAACAGGATAATTGAAGAGACATGTCAACAGAGAAACCGACCGCTGATGGATGGTGATGAAGAAGTTGGAAGTTGGATTGTGATCTGGCATTAAGACAAGATTAGTACTCAGCTATGAAAGATATCATACGGATTCCCGAAAGCAACAAGGCAAGGATAGCATGGCAACACATTCTCCAATTGCATAACTTGTCATATAATTGTACGAATAACATCTCATCCTACTCTAGCTATTACCAAACTCAAATAATAGTGTCTATGAAGGTAAGCATCACAAGGTTCTTAAAAAATTATAAGAGCTTATATCTATCATATACCAATCAACTTTTCAGAGATAGACCAACAATGCAGGGAGACAAGTGGGGCCATGTAATATAGAGTTGACTCATTTGTATGTGCGGGAAATGAGCATTGATGCATATCCATGTGAAAAGCCTAGGGGGAAAACCTGCACTAATTGTAATTTATAGGAGTTTGGTGAATCCAAGATTCAGATTGGGTGTAGGGAAACCGTACTATCAAGAGGAGCACAAGCAAATGTACTTCAGTTAAAATGCCATGAAAACCCCGAGACAAAGATCCTCAAAAGTATCCACTTTAATCACTCTACATATGACATCTTACTAAGAGTATCTGAGTGTGCTAACCCTAGAAATTGAAACCCATTTTTTCCAAAGTTTGGAATCATTGCTCATGTCTGTTAGCTACAGCTCACAATCCTAACTTTTCGCACGGTACTTCCAAACATCTTTTGTTTGCTTCTCTGCCAGGTCACAGTATAAGTATGATTCCTCTGATCATGTTCACGTGGTATTTTCGAGTCGTGAGTTTGGTATTCATGAATTAATTTCTAGTAAGAACTACTCTTTCTCTTGTGGTACTACCGAGATGTTGGTTTTGCCAGATAGTCTGAGCTAGGTCGATGATCCCTTCATTCACACTCTTTTTCCTGCTGCATTCCTCCAAGAGTAGGTCTCTATATTGGGGAGGAGGATCCTGATAACACCTAGTTGCCAACTCCACAATGATGTAATTATGACCTGACATATTGTGGAATGTTTAGCTTGTCTGGGAGCATATTTTGATTTATTTTCCAGGGAGAGAGAGAGAGAGAGAGAAGAGAGAGAGAGAAAGATAGATAGATTGATTGATTGAAAGGGAAAACCGTAGAACAGAACGTTCTATGGTATTTTTATATTAATAAATAAATATTTACAGCGGAGAAAAATTACAAAGTGAGTTGACAAAACTCAACCAATTCCCTGTTTAGGTACATTGAAAATTATGTCAAAAACTGTTCAGACCATTCCTTGAGTTGCTGTATTATTCCTACTCTTGCATGAATCTCTGTTGCTTTCAAACTTTCTTGTAGATAGTATTGCCATCCCCCGACGTGAGCTGGTGCTTGACGGAAAATTTTATCATTTCGAACTAGCCAGATGCTCCAACTAGCTGTGACAAAGATATCAAAAGCTATGTCTTTGGGGAAAATTTCAGCCAGGAAGCAACATTCATCGAAACTAGAGATGCCTCTCTTTCTTTGTGGGGCTATTTTGTTCCAACATTGACGAGAAAAATTGCAATCCCAAAAGAGGTGGGATAGAGTTTCCTCCGTGTTCTCAGCACAAAGAGCACAATTATAGGACTGAAGGGTCATCTTTTTCCTCTTCAGGAGGTTTCTGGTGTTGACTCTATCATGAAGTAGAAGCCAGAAGAAGATTTTGTGAGTAAGCCTGTTTGAACTCTTCCACAGCAGCTTAAAGAGGTGGTGGCTTGTAGATGGGCCTATGATTGCCTTGTAAGTTTGAATGGCAGAGAACTTAGGAGTGTTTGCTTTCAATGACCATTTGTCAGGCTGATCTGGCATCTGGGGCTCATCAAGAATGATTTGCAGTTGGTTGAACTGATCGTATGCTTGCCTAGACAAAGGCCTGTAGAACAACTCTTCAAGTGAGTGAAGTGCCATCACCTGCTGAAGGGAGGTGTTAGCTTGATTGGTGTATGAAAATAACTCCGGGAATATATCCTTTAGTTCGGTTTGCCTCCACCGATCATGCCAAAAAAGTACTGTATCTCCAATTCCAGCCTGGCAATGATAAAGTTGCTTGTACTTGGGTAACAGTTTTAGGATGTCCTTCCACCAGAATGAGCCTATCATTCTTTCCCCCGGCCGACTGTTGCTATAGTATGATTCCCAAGCAATCTTGACCCATGGAATGTTTTCCTTATTAAGGAATTTATGAAGAAATTTCATCAGAAGAGCCTGATTGTGTGTATGAATCTCCAACACACCTAAGCCTCCATGGTTTTTGGGCTGACACACCTTTTCCCAAGAGATTAGCGCAGGTCCCTGTTCAGCACTCCCATATTTCATCCATAGACAGTTTCGGAGGAGTTTGGAGATGTGTGTAAGCACCGTTTTTGGAATTGACAGTGAACTCATGAAGTAGATGGGCATGCTAGCAAAAACTGACTTTACCAAAACCAATTTATCTCCAAATGAAAGGAGAGTGGAGCAGCCCAGAAGTCTCTTCTCAATTCTAAAAAGCATGGGTGTGAAATCTTCCAACTTGGGCTTAGAAGTACTTAAAGGCAAACCCAAATATGTGAGTGGCAAAGAGCCCACTTGGTAGCCCATCATGTTGGACAACCTGATCATTTTCTCCTCAGAAGTGTTTATGGCAATCATGGTGGATTTGGAATAGTTCACTCTGAGTCCTGTGAAACCAGCAAAATGCAGCAGCAGATTTTAATGTGCATAACTTGTCTCTCTTATGCAGGGATGACTAAGATGGTATCATCAAGATCTGAGAATAACTGGAAAGTCGGTGCAGGAGTGATGTTCAATAGGAGCCTCTATCATGCCAGCCTGTAGAGCTTCATTTAACATAGATTGCAGGATATCAGCAGCCAAAACAAATATCAGAGGAGAGAGGGGATCTCCTTGTCTAACTCCCTTTTTGCACAAAAACTGTTTGCCTGGGACTCCATTAAGGATAACTGATGAGTAACCAGAGGTATAAATCATATTAATCCACTTAATCCATTTCTGCCCAAATCCTTTAGCTTGAAGAATCTTGAAGATGGTTTCATGACTTAACATATCAAATGCTTTCTCAAAATCCAATTTAAGAAGAATAATTTCTTTTCTAGAGTGGTGGCACTGATGGAGGTATTCAAAAGCCCAAGCTAGGCAGTCCTGAATGCTTCTATCATTAAGGAAACCATATTGATTCTCATGCACCAAAGAGAGGATAACCTTCTAGAGTCTATTTGCCAGCAGCTTTGTGATAATTTTTAGTGTGCAGTTCAGCAGAGAAATGGTTCTAAAATCACTTGGAACATCAGCAGAGTCATGTTTGGGGATGAGTGTGATGAAAGAGTAGTTGATGCTTCGCATGTTGATGTTACCCTCATAGAAATCAGCAATCAGCTTATAGAAATCAGAGAGAGAGAGAGAGAGAGAGAGAGAGAGAGAGGCTATTATTCGTATAAGTAGCAACTAAATAAAGGTTAGTAGGCGTTTTGATATATCAATTTCATTCTCAAGGTTACTCTCTTGTTTGTGTCTCAAACGCCACAATTAATATCCACCAGTAACACTATAACAACAATTGGTGGCTGGTGTTTTGTGACTTCTGTACTTGTTTCTATTCAAGGTGGAACACCGCTACTGTAGAAAATGCATGGAGGAGTAATTTCATCATCCAACACAACCAAAGAGGCAGTTGCATGCCACAGTTATGATTACTGCATGTTAGTTGAGGATGATAGGTACTACAGAACTAGATGATTTTGTACCATGTGCATATGTGAGAACTAAGCATATATTGTTGGGGAACGTAGTAATTTCAAAAATTTTCCTACGATCACGCAAGACCATGGTGATGGCATAGCAACGAGATGAGAGTGTTGTCTACGTACCCTCGTAGAACAGCAACGGAAGCGTTGACGCAACGTAGAGGAAGTAGTCGTACTTCTTCCCGATCCAACCGATCCAAGTACCGAACGTACGGCACCTCCGAGTTCTGCACACGTTCAGCTCGATGACGTCCCTCGAACTCCGATCCAGCCGAGTGTTGAGGGAGAGTTTCGTCAGCACGACGGCGTGGTGACGGTGATGATGTTCCACCGGCGCAGGGCTTCGCCTAAGCTCCGCAACGGTATATTCGAGGTGTAGTTTGGTGGAAGGGGGCACCGCACACGGCTAAGGAACGATCTCAATGATCAACTTGTGTGTCATGGGGTGCCCTCTGCCCCTGTATATAAAGGAGGGAAGGGGAGGGGCTGGCCGGCCACCAAGGGCTGCGCCTGGGAGTCCTACTCCCACCGGGAGTAGGATTCTCCCCAATCCTAGTCCAACTAGGATTGGCCAAGTGGGAAGGGAGAGGCGCCACCCCTTCTCCTAGTCCTAATAGGACTAGGAAGGGGAAGGTGCGCCAGCACTTGGGCCCCTTTCCTCCTTTCCACTAAGGCCCATCAAGGCCCATTGACCCCCGGAGGTTCCGTAACCCCGGTACTCGGTAAAATTCCCAATTTCACCCGGAGTGATTCCGAGTCCAAACATAGGCTTCCAATATATCAATCTTTATGTCTCGACCATTTCGAGACTCCTCGTCATGTCCGTGATCTCATCCGGGACTCGAACAACCTTCGTACATCAATATCATATAAACTCATAATAAGCGCCATCGAAACGTTAAGCGTGCGGACCCTACGGGTTCGAGAACTATGTAGACATGACCGAGACACCTCTCGGTCAATAACCAATAGCGGACCTGGATGCCCATATTGGTTCCTACATATTCTACGAAGATCTTTATCGGTCAGACCGCATAACAACATACGTTGTTCCTTTGTCATCGGTATGTTACTTGCCCGAGATTCGATCGTTGGTATCCAATACCTAGTTCAATCTCGCATCGGCAAGTCTCTTTTCTCGTTCCGTAATACATCATCTCACAACTAACACATTTAGTTGCAATGCTTGCAAGGCTTATGTGATGTGCATTACCGAGAGGGCCAGAGATACCTCTCCGACAATCGGAGTGACAAATCCTAATCTCGAAATATGCCAACCCAACATGTACCTTCGGAGACACCTGTAATGTACCTTTATAATCACCCGTTACGTTGTGACGTTTGGTAGCACCCAAAGTGTTCCTCGGGCAAACGGGAGTTGCATAATCTCATAGTCATAGGAACATGTATAAGTCATGAAGAAAAGCACTAGCAACAAACTATACGATCAGGTGCTATGCTAATGGAATGGGTCATGTCAATCAGATCATTCAACTAATGATGTGACCTTGTTAATCAAATAACAACTCCTTGTTCATGGTTAGGAAACATAACCATCTTTGATTAACAAGCTAGTCAAGTAGAGGCATACTAGTGACATACTGTTTGTCTATGTATTCACACATGTATTATGTTTCCGGTTAATACAATTTTAGCATGAATAATAAACATTTATCATGAAATAAGGAAATAAATAATAACTTTATTATTGCCTCTAGGGCATATTTCCTTCAGTCTCCCACTTGCACTAGAGTCAATAATCTAGTTCACATCATCATGTGATTCAACACTAATATTCACATCTGTATGTGATTAACACCCATAGTTCACATCGACATGTGACCAACACCCAAAGGGTTAACTAGAGTCAGTAATCTAGTTCACATCGTTATGTGATTAACACCCAAAGAGTACTAAGGTGTGATCATGTTTTGCTTGTGAGATAATTTTAGTCAACGGGTCTGTCACATTCAGAGCCGTAAGTATTTTGCAAATTTATATGTCTACAATGCTCTGCACGGAGCTACTCTAGCTAATTGCTCCCACTTTCAATATGTATCTAGATTGAGACTCAGAGTCATCTAGATTAGTGTTAAAACTTGCATCGACGTAACCTTTTACGATTTAACCTTTTTCACTTCCATAATCGAGAAACATATCCTTATTCTACTAAGGATAATTTTGACCGCTGTCCATTGATCTACTCCTAGATCTCTATTGCACTCCCTTGCCAATCTTAGTGGTAGGGTATGCAATAGATCTGGTACACAGCATGACATACTTTATAGAACCTATGGCTGATGCATAGGAATGACTTTCATTCTCTTTCTATCTTCTGCCGTGGTCGGGTTTTGAGTCTTACTCAATCTCACACCTTGTAACACAGGCAAGAACTCTTTCTTTGACTGTTCCATTTTGAACTACTTCAAAATCTTGTCAAGGTATGTATTCATTGAAAAACTTATCAAGCGTCTTGATCTATCTCTATAGATCTTGATGCTCAATATGTAAGCAGCTTCACCGAGGTCTTTCTTTGAAAAACTCCTTTCAAATACTCCTTTATGCTTTGCAGAATAATTCTACATTATTTCCGATCAACAATATGTCATTCACATATACTTATCAGAAATGCTGTAGTGCTCCCACTCACTTTCTTGTAAATACAGGCTTCTCCAAAAGTCTGTAAAAACCATATGCTTTGATCAAATCATCAAGCATATATTCCAACTCTGAGATGCTTGCACCAGTCCATAGATGGATCGCTGGAGCTTGCACATTTTGTTAGCTCCTTTAGGATTGACAAAACCTTCTGGTTGCATCATATACAACTCCTCTTTAATAAATCCATTAAAGAATGTAGTTTTGACATCCATTTGCCAGATTTCATAAAATGTGGCAATTGCTAACATGATTCGGACAGACTTAAGCATCGCTACAGTTGAGAAAATCTCATTGTAGTCAACACCTTGAACTTGTCAAAACCTTTTTGCGACAAGTCGAGCTTTGTAGATAGTAACACTACTATCAACATCTGTCTTCCTCTTGAAAATCCATTTATCTACATGGCTTGCTGATCATCGAGCAAGTCAATCAAAGTCCATACTTTGTTCTCATACATGGATCCTATCTCAGATTTCATGGTCTCAAGCCATTTCATGAATCTGGGCTCATCATCGCTTCCTCATAGTTCAGAGGTTCATCATGGTCTAGTAACATGACTTCCGAACATGATTACCGTATCACTCAGTGCGGATCTTACTCGAAGACCTACGAGGTTTGGTAGCAACTTGATCTGAAGTTTCATGATCATCATCATTAACTTCCTCACTAATTGGTGTAGAAATCACTGAAACTGATTTCTGTGATGAACTACTTTCCAATAAGGGAGAAGGTACAATTACCTAATCAAGTTCTACTTTCCTCCCACTCACTTCTTTCGAGAGAAACTTCTTCTCTAGAAAGGATCCATCTTAGCAATGAAAAACTTGCCTTCGGATCTGTGATAGAAGGTGTACCCAACAGTTTCCTTTGGGTATTCTATGAAGACGCACTTCTCCGATTTGGGTTCGAGCTTATCAGGTGAAAACTTTTTCACATAAGCATCACAACTCAAACTTTAAGAAACGACAGCTTAGGTTTCTTGCTAAACCATAGTTCATACGGTGTCATCTCAACGGATTTAGATGGTGCCCTATTAAGCGTGAATGCAGCTGTCTCTAATGCATAACCCCAAAAGCGATAGTGGTAAATCGGTAAGATACATCATAGATCGCACCATATCCAATAAAGTGCGGTTCTGACGTTCGGACACACCATTAAGCTGTGGTGTTCCGGTGGCGTGAGTAGTGAAACTATTTCACATTGTTTTAACTGAAGGCCAAACTCGTAACTCAAATATTTTTCCTCTGCGATCATATCGTAGAAACTTTTATTTTCTTGTTACGATGATTCTTCACTTCACTCTGAAATTCTTTGAACTTTTCAAATGTTTCAGACTTGTGTTTCATCAAGTAGATATACCCATATCTGCTCAAATCATCTGTGAAGGTCAGAAAATAATGATACTTGCCGTGAGCTTTAACACTCATCGGACCGCATACATCAGTATGTATTATTTCCAATAAGTCATTTGCTCGCTCCATTGTTCCGGAGAACAGAGTCTTTAGTCATCTTGCCCATAAGGCATGGTTCGCAAGCATCAAGTGATTCATAATCAAGTGATTCCAAAAGTCCATCAGCATGGAGTTTTCTTCATGCGCTTTACACCAATATGACCTAAACGGCAGTGCCACAAATAAGTTGCACTATCATTATTAACTTTGCATCTTTTGGTTTCAATGTTATGAATATGTGTATCACTATGATCGAGATCCAATGAACCATTTTCATTGGGTGTGTAACCATGTAAGGTTTTATTCATGTAAACAGAACAACAATTTATTCTCTTACTTAAATGAATAACCGTATTGCAATAAACATGATCAAATCATATTTATGCTCAACACCAAATAACACTTATTTAGGTTCCACACTAATCCCGAAAGTATAGGGAGTGTGCGATGATGATCATATCAATCTTGGAACTTCTTCCAACACTCATCGTCACTTCCCCTTCAACTAGTCTCTGTTTATTCTGTAAATCCTGTTTCGAGTTACTAATCTTAGCAACCGAACGAGTATCAAATACTCAGGGGCTACTATAAACACTAGTAAGGCACACATCAATAACCTGTATATCAAATATAACCTTGTTCACTTTGCCATCCTTCTTATCCACCAAATATTCGGGGTAGTTCCGCTTCCAGTGACCAGTTCCATTGCAGCAAAAGTACTCAGTCTTAGGCTTAGGTCTAGACTTGGGCTTCTTCACTCGAGCAGCAACTTGCTTGCCGTTCTTTTTGAAGTTCCCCTTCTTCCCTTTGCCATTTTCCTTGAGACTAATAGTCTTGTCAACCATCAACACTTGATGTTTTTCCTTGATTTCTACCTTCGCCGATTTTAGCATCGCGAAGAGCTCGAGAATCTTTTCGTCATCCTTGCATACTATAGTTCATCACGAAGTTCTACTAACTTAGTGATGGTGACTAGAGAATTCTGTCAATCACTATCTTATCTGGAAGATTAACTCCCACTTGATTCAAGTGATTGAAGTACTCAGACAATCTGAGCACATGCTCACTAGTTGAGCGATTCTCCTCCATCTTTTAGCTATAGAACTTGTTGGAGACTTCATATCTCTCAACTCGGGTATTTGCTTGAAATATTAACTTCAATTCCTGGAACATCACATATGGTCCATGACGTTCAAAACGTCTTTGAAGTCCCGATTCTAAGCCGTTAAGCATGGTGCACTAAACTATCAAGTAGTCATCATATTGAGCTAGCCAAAGCGTTCATAACGTCATATCGCTCATATTGAGCTAGCCAAACGTTCATAACGTCTGCATCTGCTCCTGCAATAGGTCTGTCACCTAGCGGTGCATTAAGGACATAATTCTTCTGCGCAGCAATGAGGATAAACCTCAGATCACGGATCCAATCCGCATCATTGCTACTAACATTTTCAATACAATTTTCTCTAGGAACACATATAAAAACACAGGGAAGCAACAACGCGAGCTATTGATCTACAACATAATCTGCAAAATACTACCAGGACTAAGTTCATGATAAATTAAAGTTCAATTAATCATATTACTTAAGAACTCCCACTTAGAAAAATATCCCTTCAATTCTCTAAGTGATTGCGTGATCCATATCAACTACACCATGACCGATCATCACGTGTGATGGAGTAGTTTCAATGGTGAACATCAATATGTTGATCATATCTACTATATGATTCACGCCGACCTTCGGTCTCCGTGTTCGAGGTCATATCTTATATGCATAGCTCGTCAAGTATAACCTGAGTATTCTCGTGTGCAACTGTTTTGCACCGTTGTATTTGAACGTAGAGCCTATCACACCCGATCATCACGTGGTGTCTCAGCACGAAGAACTTTCGCATAGCGGTGCATACTCAGGAGAACACTTCTTGATAATTTAGTAAGGGATCATCTTATAATGCTACCGTCAATCAAAGCAAAATAAGATGCATAAAGGATTAACATCACATGCAATCAATATAAGTGATATGATATGGCCATCATCATCTTGTGCTTGTGATCTCCATCTCAAGCACCGTCATGATCACCATCGTCACCGGCGCGACACCTTGATCTCCATCGTAGCATCGTTGTCGTCTCGCCAATCTTATGCTTCTCGACTATCGCTACCGCTTAGTGATAAAGTAAAGCATTACAGGCGATTGCATTGCATACAATAAGCGACAACCATATGGCTCCTGCCGATTGCCGATAACCGGTTACAAAACATGATCATCTCATACAATAAAATTCAGCATCATGTCTTGACCATATCACATCACAACATGCCCTGCAAAAACAAGTTAGGCGTCCTCTACTTTGTTGTTGCAAGTTTTACGTGGCTGCTACGGGCTGAGCAAGAACCGTTCTTACCTACGCATCAAAACCACAGCGATACTTCGTCAAATAGACTCCGTTTTAACCTTCTCAAGGACGGGCGTAGCCACCTCGGTTCAACTAAAGTGAGAGAGACAGACACCCGCCGGTCACCTTTAAGCAACGAGTGCTCACAGCGGTGAAACCAGTCTCGCGTAAGCGTACGCGTAATGTCGGTCCGGGCCGCTTCATCTCACAATACCGCTGAACCAAAGTATGACATGCTGGTAGGTAGTATGACTTGTATCGCCCACAACTCACTTGTGTTCTACTCGTGCATATGACATCAACGCATAAAACCAGGCTCGATACCACTGTTGGGGAGCGTAGTAATTTCAAAAATTTTCCTACGATCACGCAAGACCATGGTGATGGCATAGCAACGAGATGAGAGTGTTGTCACGTACCCTCGAGACCAGCAACGAAGCGTTGACGCAGCGTAGAGGAAGTAGTCGTACTTCTTCCCGATCCAACCGATCCAAGTACCGAGCGTCACGGCACCTCCGAGTTCTGCACACGTTCAGCTCGATGGCGTCCCTCGAACTCCGATCCAGCCGAGTGTTGAGGAGAGTTTCGTCGACGACGGCGTGGTGACGGTGATGATGTTCCACCGCGCAGGGCTTCGCCTAAGCTCCGCAAGCGGTATATTCGAGGTGTAGTTTGGTGGAAGGGGCACCGCACACGGCTAAGGAACGATCTCAATGATCAACTTGTGTGTCATGGGGTGCCCTCTGCCCTGTATATAAAGGAGGGAAGGGAGGGGCTGGCGGCCACCAAGGGCTGCGCTGGGAGTCCTACTCCCACCGGGAGTAGGATTCCCCCCAATCCTAGTCCAACTAGGATTGGCCAAGTGGGAAGGGAGAGAGGCGCCACCCCTTCTCCTAGTCCTAATAGGACTAGGGAAGGGGAAGGTGCGCCAGCACTTGGGCCCCTTTCCTCCTTTCCACTAAGGCCCATCAAGGCCCATTGACCCCGGGAGGTTCCGTAACCCGGTACTCGGTAAAATTCCCAATTTCACCCGGAGTGATTCCGGAGTCCAAACATAGGCTTCCAATATATCAATCTTTATGTCTCGACCATTTCGGGACTCCTCGTCATGTCCGTGATCTCATCCGGGACTCGAACAACCTTGGTACATCAATATCATATAAACTCATAATAAGCATCATCGAAGCGTTAAGCGTGCGGACCCTACGGGTTCGAGAACTATGTAGACATGACCGAGACACCTCTCTGGTCAATAACCAATAGCGGGACCTGGATGCCCATATTGGTTCCTACATATTCTACGAAGATCTTTATCGGTCAGACCGCATAACAACATACGTTGTTCCCTTTGTCATCGGTATGTTACTTGCCCGAGATTCGATCGTTGGTATCCAATACCTAGTTCAATCTCGTTACTGGCAAGTCTCTTTTCTCGTTCCGTAATACATCATCTCACAACTAACACATTTAGTTGCAATGCTTGCAAGGCTTATGTGATGTGCATTACCGAGAGGGCCCAGAGATACCTCTCCGACAATCGGAGTGACAAATCCTAATCTCGAAATATGCCAACCCAACATGTACCTTCGGAGACACCTGTAATGTACCTTTATAATCACCCAGTTACGTTGTGACGTTTGGTAGCACCCAAAGTGTTCCTCGGGCAAACGGGAGTTGCATAATCTCATAGTCATAGGAACATGTATAAGTCATGAAGAAAAGCACTAGCAACAAACTATACGATCAGGTGCTATGCTAATGGAATGGGTCATGTCAATCAGATCATTCAACTAATGATGTGACCTTGTTAATCAAATAACAACTCCTTGTTCATGGTTAGGAAACATAACCATCTTTGATTAACAAGCTAGTCAAGTAGAGGCATACTAGTGACATACTGTTTGTCTATGTATTCACACATGTATTATGTTTCCGGTTAATACAATTTTAGCATGAATAATAAACATTTATCATGAAATAAGGAAATAAATAATAACTTTATTATTGCCTCTAGGGCATATTTCCTTCATATATGCATGCTGGTGTGCGGTTGAATCCAACTCCACCTCCTTACGAGTAGTTTTCCCTTGGAGCTTCAAGACCTCTCCATTCTAGGCAACTTTCTTCTTTCTTTCTCCTTGGTCCTTGCATTGCATGGTAGCTCAAGCTTAACTCCAAGGGATCCTCTTAGTTTCCCTTGCAGCTATGACACTGACGCTTGTAGAAATGGCTTCGACATACTTGCACATTTCCTTAGACAGGTTTCTAGTACAACACAACATAGAGCCAGCTTGGGTTTTTCAGGTTGCCTTAATCAGATTTCTAGATACGAGGATAGGTGGAGAGAAAAATGTGGCAGCTTGTTTGCTTTCTACCGCCCTGCTGGTCGTAGTTACTACACTCTTTGGTTGGTGAGCTTACCAGCTACTTCTTACTTCCGAAATATATTTAAGCAAACAGATATAAAATTCACACACGTACTGCCCGGTCACGTGTACATGCATGGGTTAGCATGGACGAACTCATTTAATCAGCTTGCATATACAAACCGAATACATGCAAGCCTACAATCAGTCCATCTTCAACACAGTCACACGCACACATACATCCATATGGAGATAGAAAGCACAAAAACAACTATATCACTGACATACTCGTGTGTATGGTAACATAGAAGAGAATTAGTGTACACTACTTGAATGGCCCTCATTGCCGAGTTACACACTGAACAGTTCGATCACATTCACTACATTCCTCTGCCTCTATGTTCCTGGGAGGACCGATGATTATAAAACAACCAATTTTTTTAACAAGATGTGCAATGTCTTTGGACAAAAAATTGCATGACAAACTTGATTTGCATCAGAAAACTGAGGTGGAGCGCTACAATTAGACGCGGATGGAGACCATTTAGATTGATATTCAATCAAACGTACTAAGTGGGAAAATATCAGCTAGCTAGATAGGCTAGGTGAAAGGAAAGGACGACGAGGAGTTGATCGTTGTCTCTGCCGTTCACATTCGCGTGCATGAACAGTATCGAGCGATAAGTTGTGGCCCATGCATGATCACTACCTACGCAGCGGGAGCAGTACGGTGTACTGAATACAAGGTCAAGGAAGGGCGGATTAAATGTGTGGGCCACCTGAGAAAACAGACGCAAAATTGAGTAAATTCATAAGATGGGAGACGAAAGAACTATTCAAGAATGAACAATCTGTTGACAGCAAGACACGAACAGCTGCCATGGGGGTAACCGAAATCGAACCAAGGCATCTACTCCCTAGGTAAACTTAATAAAAGACCTTTTACATCACTAAAGTAGTGATCTAAAAGGTCATCTATTAGTTTGCAGAGGTAGTAATAATTAAATGAGTTAACAACCGCACTCACTCCATTTTTAGTGGAGATGTGAAATTCCTCTTTGGTTTTAATTAAATGAGTTTATCCTACATGTTCCCTTATTGCTCTTGTAAAATGGTCAAGAGTCAACTTAAAACACACATATTATGCTGTAGAACGCATGGTTGGACCATTTCTTTTTTCTAGACATGGGACCAGCGATGCAACTATAACTTTTACCTTAACATATACAGTACGGAGTTCCGGACCCACCCTAAAAAAACAGACAACAATAAAAACTAACAATAAAGACAAGTAGTTTTCAATGATTTTCTATTTTTATGTTTTCAATTTGTCAAGTAACTTTTTGAAAGAAAATTTGTCAAGTAGATGAGAAACACCAGGCAGTAACTAGATATTTTAACATATAATTCTAATTCTGTAAAGCTAACAACCAGATTTTGTTTTGTAATCTTTGAGTTTTGTCTAATAAACCAATTAATGCTAAGCAAATTACATTTTTTTTATTTGGAGGCATTAAGCCCAAGTTTATATTGTTGTTGCAACTCGTGACAAGATAGTGTAAAGCTTCAAGAGTGCCAATAGCCTGAAACTGAAGGAACAAAACATTGATGAATGTATGCTGGACCTATGTGTGGCACGGCATGGTACATATTGGATGAAAAGATCATAGAAAAGTATATGTGACACTCACATACATACCTCTTGTTTTTCATCTGCAAACTGGACCTCACTGGATCCGCCATCTTCATATAACTGAAACAGATGAAAGCATGCCATAGGAATTAGATAGAGGAGTTAATGGAATCACAGAGTAAAGTTCGATAAATGTCATCCAAACATCATCATAGTGATAGGGGAAAGCTTAGATTTACTGGATTTGAAATTGGTTAGTTCAACAATCCATTAGAAGTTGTTTCAGGCTTTCTCCAGAACCACCAGCCTAGTCCATCAGGTGTTTCGCCATGTAATAAGGCATTTCAGCAAACATGACAGGTGTGTGAAAAGAGAAGCATTGTGCACAGAAGACAAAGTTTGATTACTCCTGGCATTATTCAACAAGGTTTTACAAAATAAATACACAAAAGTAACCCAAGTCACCTTCCCAACGAAGACTGTGGTCCTACCCTAACCGTGAGCCACGCACATCAAGAAATGTGCTAGCCTCACTAAGCCGTCCGCCAGCTAGCCGAGAGCATCAACCGGTCTCACAGACCCTCAGCATGGATTAAAGCACGTCGGCCAGATCCGCCGTGGTGGAGAGTCGCCCGTGTCAATCGCGTCCACAAGAGCACCCGCACAAGACTGGCCGCTGGACCGAAGCGCTTGAGGAGCCGTCGCCAGTGTCGCTCGGGACGAAGGTACGGCGGTGTGAGGGGGAAAATGATGTGTTGACAATCTTAGCCGCACATTCCATAATAGAAAAATATTTATCATATAGTACTTGCACTAAATTAATGAAACTGCAACTAGACCTCACTGCATCATAATTATTTAATTTTTGTGTTTTGTATATAAGCATGAAGCTAAAATACTTCTTGACTCCCAAAGCCTACCGTCGTAAACCGAAGAACAAAAATAACAACTGACAGGATGCAATCTTAGCTACAGGTGCTGCAGCATAAGTTAATGCTGATCTCATGTTGATATTAGGTATATGGACATAGCAGCGATAGTATGTGGAAGTGTGTTGCTTCATGATTATCACTACATCGATGGCCAAATGGATCCTACGTGTTGACGATGAAGTGAAAACTTCTGAGTTTGTGCATGGAAGCTTTAGATAAAATAACAGACAAATGCAAATCTCTTTTTAATTGCGCGCTCAATCATGTGGCTGTGTTTCATTAGTGGAATTGACACTTACTGAAACAAGTACATAAATGAGAAGACCACCAACTCGAGAAGGAATATGGAAGACTGTCAGCTCTTCCACCCGAACTTTTGCCTCTACTCTTGGCCAATCAGCTAAGACCGGGGAACAAACATGAAAGATCGTACAATAGAAAACTCACACCTTTCTTATCCTTACGTAAACAACACACTTCTAAAAAGTGGACAGCTGAGAAGGAATATGAAAGACCTAGCGTGTTTCTCAAACAAAACAAACAACTATGTAGTGTCTAACGATGGTTTCAGCCCTGTGGACCAATGGGATACGCTGTGCGTCATTTTAAATACCTTAGCCTGTTATGCCTTGAGACTGACAGGATATCGCCACCAAAGTTTTGTTGCCAAGGAAAAAAGTTTGGAGGCGCTAGTTTACCGTAGAGGCTGCAAACGGCAACACTGGCTGCTAGTTAAATTGTATAGAAACCAAGGTGAAAGCATAGTGTTCTTGACCTAGACGTCGAACACCCGCAAAAGAACATCACCCATCGTCAAGAGTTTGTACTCGGGCCTCTGCTCACGTGCTTCACACTCCTTAGCAAGCATGCCATGCTAGAAGAAGGAGATGTGGATGATGAAAAAGAAGAAGAACGGAGAGCTTATATAGAAGGGAGTGAGGGAAATCAACTAGGTGGGGTTGGGTGGTGATAAGAACTAGATCGAGCCAACTGCTGCAGTTATGCGTTTCACATGGGCAGTCATGCATGCGCTCAGTGATTTTGCATAGTACAGCTGCATCCATGTCGGTCCCAGCTGACAGCCATCATTTTGCTCCATGTAACGTTCAACAGCCTTAGTTGTGCTCTTTTGTTGTGCAGCACATTCTTGCATTCATGATGATGTCAGGTGACATTCATCGCTAAGCCACCATTTCACATGGGGATGCAAAAGCCAGTGATTAACTACAACATTTTTTGTCAGGAAATATGCATGTAAGCCTTTCCGGGGTGTCAGGTAGTACCTGTCTTCGACAGGTGAAGCCGCTGGCAGGTGCATCGCCTGTGGATGCTATGCACGGAAGCTCACGCGGAGTCGTCAAGTCATGCTTGCTGCCAGCAGATGCTGCATTGTGGCTCTGAAGGACCTGTCATGTTTAGCATGTCGCTATCAGACCGAAGGTGGTGCGGCAGTGACGGTAGGCAAGGCAGTATATGGCGTCTTTGTCTTTCGGCATCTTCTCCGGAGGTATCCAGTTATCGAGGCGTCGATAGCCGGACAACGGATGTTGGTACAGATGATGGCTTTAATGGCGAGTTTGTGCACTCGTGTGGAAATATGATATCTTTGATTAGACCATGTCAATGCACGCCTGCATCATGTCCATGCTGAAGGTGTTGGATCGAAGCTTGACTTTGGGGATGAGAATGCCGAGATCAAACTTAGGTTGGACCCGCCATCATCGACACACGTGTGGCGATTCCTTTTTAAAGGTGTAGACTAGGAGTTGTGTACTTTTTGGTTTGAGTTTGTCTTTTATCATAGGGTTATTAGTTGTCTGATGGAGTTACTGTCGCGAGGCATGTGGCCTCGGTTTTTCTTTATGCGTTTTTTCCAGGATGACGTTTTGTTGTCTAGTGGAGTTTCTCTGCCTGTAATTAGTACTAGTGTTTTGTTGTATTCTGCTCTTCAGATGAGAGTTTCCTTCTAGGTTGCCTGATGCTGATTCAAAAGATGGCCCCTGCATTTGCTATGAGCTTCTTTTGCTCCCATGACCTACGCTCTGTTCCTGTCTGTCTTTAGTTACTTTTCTGTAAGAAACTAGATGCTTCAGCAAAGCACTGCGGAAAGTTGATTCTAAGGTCATACCAAACAGTCTGACATCTAAGGAACCATTAAAAAAAGGCAATTACTATTACATGTGGTAGTTGCACGGAACATGTTTTATTGAGGTTGGTTGACGATGGCTTGTGCAAATGGTCGGATGGAAAATCACGACCACGTGGAATGCAAAGCTTCTGAACTTGGTACCATAGCTCCACTCCTTGTGACGTATGTAGTAGATAGATTTCCTCGCATCTTTCTAAGCATGGCATTCTAGGCAACTAAGCTCCACGTCCCCCTTCTTGCATGTATTGCATTGTTGAAGACTAGGAGTGTGAATAGGGGAACAAGGGCACTATTTATGAGCTCATACAGATGCCCTTGTGGGGTTTGTCCAATGTGATATATAACAACTAGCTTGATTCACGCTCATGTCAACATCATGGTCGGTGCCCTCTCATTGTTTCTCTGCAAAAGAGAACAATTTCAATCCTCTAGGCATGGGAAGCATGGGGAAAGAAAGAACAACCAACAGGCACAACAAGTAAGGACCTTAGAACCAAGGTGAGGCAACGGGAGCTCAGCAAGGTGGGAGAAGCAGAAAAATGTATTGCCTGGTGGGTGACGTCGTCCCTTCCGGTGTTGGCTGGAGTCGAGCTGGAGGAAGCCACTGTTGTTCCCTCTCACGAGAAGATACCACTGCCAGGGCTCATAGCTCAGATGGGAACGGTGAATGAACTGGGGTAGGTTGTTCATTATGTCCAACTATCTGAGACTGAGAATGAGAGGGGTGTGGGATGTGGGCCTGTGGCCAAAAGAGGGTTAGTTTCGGGCTGCTAGGGGCTCGGTTGTTGTTTTCTCTGCTTCAGTTTTTTGCCCGACGCTACAACGCTATAACAATACAACTTTTAGCGTTGAAATAGCATACTATAACGCAATTAGCGTTGTAATAAGCAACATTGCTTAAACGTAGCGTGCCCCTTCCAGATACGCTACAGCGACGCTATAACATCGAAATAGCGTGCTATTTTTCAGTTGGTACACACATGCGAAGCTCACGTACCGATCGATTCCTTACGTACTTAAGCGGCAAAATCCCCACTCAAATACTAACGATGGAAAGCCTACTTCGGAGGCAATACTATTAGGTTTGAGATTCTGATGTGACAATTACTTCATGATGCAGATCTCGTTGCATTCCCATCTTGTTACAGAATTAAAGTATTCTCTGGTACATGTATTCCTACAAGGTAGCTGCAGCTAATTTCTTCCTTCCTATTAAATACCTTAATTACTTTTAACTTGATTCTCAACACGGCATCCAGAACTGGGCTACACACTTTTCTTCTAATGGAATTGCAGCTCCTACACCTTTGAGGTGTAATGGAGGGAATGACATCGTTCAACCCAAGACAACATAATAGAAAATACTGTTCATGTAGCAGGATTCATTAATGTTGGCCCAAGATGATACCTGGGACCGGGCTGGACGACTTGTACTATGTGCATGTGCAAGAACTTGGCATATATGCATAGTCGTGTCTGCATTGATGCAGTGCATGTGAGAGATATAAACCTCTTCTCGGACTACGATAGCTATCAACCAATCACAGCAATACCAGCTACAGTACCTATCGGCCAAAGAGGAATTCTTCCAGTAGTATCGGCCATTTCCCCTACTTTCCTCCACATTTTATCAATTGGTCATGCTAGAGACAAAAACAGTCATGGGTAGTTATAAGGATGGTATCCTTCCAAATGGGATAAGAGAATTCTTATTAGTCTCTTTCTTTCTCTCAATTGAAGAAGTAATTGGAAAATAAAACAACAAGTACAAAAATGAGTAATAAACCCCAGTATAGACTGGTACGATTCAATTCAACATTTTGTTCATTCGGGTTTGATTGTGTCATAGTTCTATAGTTGGAATTTGTTTTATCGTTGGATGATAGTTGCCTAGGCGGGAGGGCAGAAAGCAAGCAAAGCAAGCGTGGAAAGTGGGAGGTCATGGTCATAGGGCTAACCATGGGGGCGTTTGGCACCCTCCACCCGAAAGTGAGCAAGCCTCTCATTAAGGAATATGACCATAAGAAGTGATAGAGAAGGGATCAGTACCTCAATGATGAGGCGTTAATGATGGAAGTAGCTACTCTTGTGATGGTGTCAATTGTGACTAGATTGAGCCTCATGTCAACATCATGGTGTTCTATCTTTGTTTCACATGAAGGGAGAACAATTCTGAGCCTTCTTGGCATGGGAGGCATGGGGAAAGGATGTGTCGGGTACACCGCCAACACTACTACTTTCCTCTTAATTCACCGGCAAAGACAAGACGGGCGCTCCATCTGCGGCATCATCGGATAACAGACGGGCGGGCTTCTCGCACATTGCGGCACGATGCGGTGTGATGTGGGCTCATCTTGCACTGCCGCCAATCTCGTCGTCCTCGCCATGGGAGTTAACCACGATGTAATGTGGTTGTCCGTTACGGGCTTGGAGCCGATCACTGAATTTGATAGGTGCTAGCTTTAAATATAGAAACACTTCTCATGATATGTCTGATGTGAGACAAATGTCGGACCGCTTGTGTTTGTTGGTTCATACTTCATCCTCGATGCCTCTTTTATGTAGTTTTTGTATTAAAGTTGTAACGTGTTGTATATATACATTTATATTATTTGGTTGTAATCGTAAGACCTAGACTCATGGGTATTCCTAGTCCTACGCCACATCGTGATTGTTATCCCTCCATGTAGGCCTGGTGTACGAGATGCTTGCCTAGGCAGTGGTGGCCGGACATGCAAACCGCAAGATTCGAATGCAAAACGATGGAATCAGGCACGGAGGTCGAGGCTCGATCCATGCTGTCTGTAGTGGTGCACAGGCGCTATGATGCAGGGGGAGACAGCGCCTTGAGATGAAAAACAGTGGAAGGAAGAAATGACCATTGCACCAAACCATTTTTGGAATGGAGTGTGCTCCAAATATCCCTCACAACCACCAAATATGGAGGCTTGCGGGCTTAGTTTGGAGCCTGCTCCAAAAAAATTGGCGGGCGAGGGCTAGAGTGACCTTTTTGGCCAAAATCCCCACAATGAAGATCATTATGTTGATCAGGCCCGTTATGATGATTCTGCTAGAGTTGTTGTTTGACTATCTCCAACAATACAGGGATAATTTTGTGATTGAACATGTGATTCTCATTCGGGCTACTGAGACGCGATCTACAAAACGTGTGGTTTTTTACAGCTACAGAGGCCGCTTAGCAAGCGGAAGGCCCGTGACAGCATTGACAGGATCATCGCTGAGCACCTGTACATCATCTTGCGTCTTGCTCCCCCGACACCTCCACCAGCACCCGAGCCGGACTGCCCCTAGCGAGACTTATTTCTTTATTTGCACTCTAGTTAATTAAATCTTTATGTTTGTTCAACCTGTTGTTGGTGGTGATTGCTTTAGTAATATAAATAGGGGTAAACCCTTTATCGTCATATGCATTGGAAAATCATATGTGCAATGCAGTCGGCTCTTTTCAAATATTTTAAAAGCATAGGACCTATTGTTCCTTTGGAACCGATGTTTTGGTGTAGTGAGCATAACTAATGACAAACTTTCAACAGGAACTAAATACTACATACATTAAAAAGGCCTTGTGACCAAGAGCGGAATCGCATACGTATGCCACATTAGTCGAATAAAATGGATTACGCATTGACTACTTTGGAGATAAACATAGACTTCATGTCTTTCCCTAATATTAAAGAGAGGATTGTTTCTCCACTTTTTTCGTCCATCGTGGGACCATAAGATTTGTGGTCCGCTTAGGGTAGCTCTATTTTTTTGTACGTCGTCCTGCAAACCAATTTGTCGTGGGACGCAACCAACTCATCCTGCATGTCTTCTTGTAAAGGTCAAGTGCTTATTTTTTATATATCCTATTTGAGCTGAGCTGCACGCCTGGGCCACATGGGCCGCGCGTCAATTAACTACATATAGTTAAAAATAAGTTCGCTGCCAAAAAATACGTTTTACTTTAAAAAGCCAAAAATATGTGCCCCAATTAAGACAATCCCTTCATTGTCCAAGGATAGTAGCAGAAGATTATGAGGAAATGAGTGGGGGAAAGGGCTAATCAACCTCTTAGTATGTTATTGTGCAGTACTATGTGGTTTGCATTAAATAGATTGCGCTAATTAAAGAAGGTTACACTGAGGCATGTAATTAAATGGATTAATTTGCCCTCGGTTATAACATAATCAAATGCTAAATCTGTGCTATGTTGCCTCTGTCGAGAAAAAATAGAGAGATTGGTTGTTTGTGATGTATCTGAATAAAGAAATAGAGTTGTCTTTTTAGGAAATATAGTGCATGTAGGAAGGAGAGATTGATGTTTAAATAAAAAAGTACATGTTGGCTTGCATGAGTCTTTGGATACGTATGCGTGCACGCCGGATTTCAGGGACCGGAATTTGTGAGACTTGCATCCGTTGAATAAGAGACACTGATAAAATATATGCTCATGTGCACATAATTGGCATATTAAATCATGAGATAGATAAAACCGTAGGGTGAGGGAGATCGGATTAAATAGGACATCAGTTGAAATGTATTAACATGTCCATTCGTCGGTGCATCAAATGATCATTTTTATTTCATTTGAATTAACAAGGTGGGACCAACAAGCTAAATTTGATTTGAAGACCATGGTTTTATTATCCCATTGCAATGCACGGGCCCTTTTGCTAGTAGCACTAAAAGGTGTCATGACATGCTCAAATCTTTGTTAAAATTAAATTAATAAAATCTCCAACCGCATGTTTTATGGTTATAGACCACAGTGTCACAGCCCTAGATCTATGCTTGTAGTTAGTAGCATTGCATCCATGCATCATGTCTAAATTCTGAAAGTTGAGCTGAGGAAATTTGAAAGCCTCAAAAACTTTATTTTAAATCAGGACCGGACTAACGTCCAAACGTGTTGTTTTTAAGCATCAAATCCGAACGACTCGTCCATTCTTAGTGACTGGCCGGAGCCAGCCATGCAACATGCATGGGTTCTCCATATGCATGTCCGTAGTAATAAGATATTATAATTGGAAAAGAGTAGTCGCATGCATGTAAGACAAAAATGATGATGTCAGCATATTTTCTTCTAAAATTGAAAGTTCAAAATATTTTGTAGCTCAAGCCATCGGCCGAATTGAAAAATTGTTTTCACATAAAACATTCGTCGCGACGAGACCTTCGAAACTAGATCCCATGTTGGTATGTTTCAACGAAACTTTTTTTTGGGTCGAAAGTTACCAGACCTAGGCTAAATAAGATATCACGTCTCTGGTACGTCAGTTACCATCGTGTTTACTTAAAAATTACCGTGGCATAAAAATGACTCCTGCAACATTCTCTCCACATGCAAATGCACCGGAGCACAAGGAAGCTGATGTCATGTAGATTGTCACTATTTTGAAACTACTAATGTTTTATAACTCAAATTGTCGTTTCTGATTTTTAGGGCAAGACTAATGTCCGATCGTCCAATAATTAACAACAGATCCAAACGCCAGTATACATGCATGCATGGAGTCCCGCCGAGAGAGAATTGCATGCATGTTATTCTCGGTCAGTTATTTACACATGCGTGCTTATAAAACAAAAAAGCTGATGTCAGCAAAGATTCCATGTACAACTAAAATTCAAAATATTTTGTCGCTCAAACCGTCGCTTAGTTGAAAAATTATTTTCACATAAAAGATTCGTCGCGATGAGAACTTCAAAACTAGATCCCATGTTGGTATGTTCCAACGATTTTTTTTCAGGTACAAAGTTATCACGTGTGTGCTACCCAAATTATGATGTCAGTTGAGCATAAGTTATCATGTTGTTTACACAGAAATTACCAGGTACAAAAAATGGTTATCTCAACACTCACTTCATGCGTGCATGCGTATGTCACGATGACTTTTTTTGGGGTAAAAGTTATCACGTGTGTGCTACCCAAGCTATCCTGTCAGTTAAGTATAAGTTATCATGTTGTTTACATAGAAATTACCAAGTATAAAAATGGTTACTCCTACATTTTCTTCACACGTGCATGCATTAGAGTGAAAACAATTGATTTCATCCTAGATTCTCACTATTTCAAAACTTTAAAATATTTAATATCTCAAATCATGGGTCTGATCAAAAAATTATTCACATAAAAAATCGCCGCGACAAGATCTACGAAACTAGATCATATGTTGATATATTTTGATGAACTTTTTCCATGCAAATAGTTATCAGGTATGCGCTAAGTAAATTATCAGCTTTGATATATGTATATTATCATGCTAATTACACGTAAAACCCGCGCTACTGCTAAGCTTTAGCTCTAGCGCCTTATCAGTAGCGCTCCTGCCTGTGCTACTGATAGGCCTAAAACCCGCGCTGCTGCTAGGCTTTTCCCTAGTAGTGGGGGGTGGTCCTGGAGGCGCCGCAAGGCGACCTCCCGGACTCCGGGCGCAAAGGGGACAAAACCCCCAAGGGCTCCAAGTCCGGCCCTAGGCCGGACACCGCACCGGAACCTTCAACGGTTCCGGAATCCAGCAGGCGGCCCCCTAGTAAGAAGGGCAAGCCTACGGCGCCGGTGACCTCCTTCCATCCGGTGGCACCGGATAATCTGCTGGAGGTTCTTAACGGCGCCTCCATCGACGAGGAGCACCGCACTATTATGAGTGTGGTGATCCAGAAGGTTCAGTCCGCCAAGAGCGGGCTGACTGAAGCCTGTGCCAGCCTTCTAACAGGCTTTGAGGTATGTATTTAAGATATGTAAAAATATTACCGCATAGACAGTAGCCCCTGATGCTCAGTTTGGTGTTCGGAAAGAAAAGCCGAACTGCGGATAAAAAAGATATACGCAGGAGTCTAACATAAGTATGTCAATGTGGGAATGCAGGCTGCGCTACTGACCTCTGCCGCACTGACTGCGGAGGTCGATGCATTGAAGCAGAGCCTCGAGCGGTCCGAGAACGAGCTCGGCCTTGCCAAGAAGCAGCTCGAAGAAAATGAAGGTAAGTAATACCTTATTTAAGTATATATAAAAAAGATGTGGTTGCAAAAAATGACAGGACCACGTGAGTATTACAGGGGCCACAACCCAGGTGGCAACTCTGAAGGAAGCGCTTTCCAAGGCCGAAGAAAATGCAGCCGTGGAGCGTACCCAGCGAGAAAAGGAGGAGGCGCGGGTGGCGGAGGTGCAGCAAGAGCTCCAGGATCTCGTGAAAAAACACGAGAGCTTGACTCAAAGACTCGAGAATCTGAGCTTGTCTCGGCTCTTATGAGCGCCAAATCAGGCAAGGCCGAAGTCCAAAAAGCCCTCCAGAAAATTGAGGCGATGAAGAAGATAGCGGCGGGTAAGGCATTCTTTATGCAAAGCAAGCACGTTAAAGTGAATTACTTGTTACTTACCCGAGTCCGGAGCTCTCCAGGAGCATTCGCAGATCTTCCTCGCAGTGTGTCCGACGCTGCCGCATTCTACCGGGCCGAGGAGGGGAGCTCGACTAAGAAGGTGTTCTGGTCCCAGTATGTTGAGGCCGGACACCCGGTGCCCTTGGGCGACCAGCTGAAGCTGCTGGTCGAGCTCCATAAGATGGCCAAACAGGCCATGAAGGGTCTCATAGTCCGGCTGTGACCTGGGAAAGCCATGCCTGGAAGCTACTTCGGGCTGGTGAGGCGACTGGTGGATGCCTGTCCATTGCTTGAAGTCATCAAGCGCTGGTGTAACATGTTGGTTGTTTCGTCTTGGATGGTGTTGCTTGTGAACTGGGCTTGTCGTCCGGTGTATCATGGAGTTGCTTCGGTTAATATGCTTGGATTTTAGTGTACTAGCACCTTGTGGTTAAATCGTTTTCCTTTATGTCTTGACAACTTGGTGGTCCACTATATCATATCAACCTCGTGGATTTGTCAGATCTTTGGCTGGTAATTTTCTGCGCGTCATTCTGATATCCTTTGCGCTATTCATCTTTGGATTCTTGTGGCAGTGCGATTTCCTAGTGTTTGGCTTGGACTAGGTTCTGAATTTTCAGTATTGTTGCTGCAATACTACCTTTCATGTAGAAACTGTTTCGCTCGGACTAGTTTTCATGTACAAACAATACCCTAGTGTCGTCCATAGCATGTGATTCTGGTGGGCTCGCCCACGCTAGATGCGTATCCTCACCATCCTATCTTTTTTCTACATGATGCACTACCCTACAATGATTTAAGGGAGTCTGGAAGATATACCAAATGTTCTGCAGGACTTATGCTTATTGCTTGTACAGTTCCTAATAGTGAGGTTTTTCTGCCATCGTGTGTCATCGGTGAGACAAAGCCAATCATGGCCGGGCTGTGCAACTTGACAAGGGCCATGATGGGCGTGAGCGTCACTGATCACGTCACCAGCCAATCAGCCCGTATCTGCTCCCCTCCCTTCCCCCCTCTATATAAAACGCCTCACCTTCCATCCTCCTACACATCCAACTGCACTACTCCTACTGCTATTTCCTTTCCCACCAGTTGTGTCCATCCAAGCATCCAAGGATGGCGCCCAAGGCAGCCGAGAAGAAGCCTGTGGAGAATGTCATGGCGGCGGAAGCAAGCCAGCCAGCAGAGAAGTCTGTCGCGGGGGTGGAAGCATCCATGTCTGCCGAGAAGAAGGCCCCGTACGAGGAGACGCCCTATACCGGGGCATCGTCGCGGCCGGGCTGAGGAATTCCTTCGTCAACGACGTCTTCGAGAGGGTCGCCTCGTAGCTTGGAGTACGATGGCAAGAAACCTTCGTCGTGTTGAATTCTTGGGGTGTATGGACAATCGAGTAATAATGCATGGCATCTACTTATTTGTAATATTCCATCCGTTCCAACATATATAAAAGCATTACGTATTTCGGTTGGTTACCACAAAGCTTTCCCTAACCGTCAAGACAACAATCACGCAGTAACAATTAATCATTTTCTTCCTCGCGATGTGATGAGCATTGTGATAACTAAATTCATTACTCCCTCTATCCCAAAATATAAGAACGTTTTTAACACTACACTGGTGTCAAAAACGTTTTTATATTATGGGACGGAGGGAGTACTATATAAGTATAAATACGTACTAGTGGGAAGGGCAACTTGCATGCTTGGGTGCGGTGCCACCTATAAATAATTAATAATTTTGCTGGAAGAAAGGCCTAATCGTTGCTTCCGCCAACGACGTGAGCACGGACGAGCTTTTTAATTGACATGGGACCAGAGGGAGAACAGGGATGGGACTATGGGAGCTGCTCATGCTCATGGACTGGGTGCTCCAGCGCTCGCTCGCACAACCGGATGTCACCGACATATTAAACCCGCGGCTCTGCGGCCCCTAAGACGTTGAGGACTCTGCAGCTGTGCTTAAACAGGGCATGGTTTCTCAAAGAAACTAATGCGGTGGATTTTGTGCGGCAAACTAAAGTTTTCTTATGCCAAATGTTTTTTTAGAGAACATAGAACAAGTCATGATGGCTGTCGGTGTCAAAACCGGCGGATCTCTGGTAAGGGGTCCTGAACTGTGCGTCTAGGCGGATGGTAACAGGAGACAAGGGAGACGATGTTTTTATCCAGGTTCGGGCCCTCTCGATGGAGGTAATACCCTACTCCTGCTTGATTAATATTGATGATATGGGTAGTACAAGAGTTGATCTACCACGAGATCAAGGAGGCTAAACCCTAGAAGCTAGCCTATAGTATGATTGTTGTTCGTCCTATGGACTAAAACCCTCCGGTTTATATAGACACCGGATAGGTTAGGGTTACACAGAGTCGGTTACAATGATAGGAGATCTACATATCCGTATCGCCAAGCTTGCCTTCCACGCCAAGGAAAGTCCCATCCGGACACGGGATGAAGTCTTCAATCTTGTATCTTCATAGTCTTGGAGTCCGCCGTGACGATAGTCCGCTATCCGGACACCCGTAGTCCGGACTCCTCAAGAGCCCCGAACCAGGCTTCAATGACGATGAGTCCAGCGTTGATTGTCTTCGCATTGCGAGGCGGGTTCTTCTCCAAATTCCATATACTTGTCGAATAGTGTCCGGCTTCTGATAAATGCTGCGCTCCTCGGCTTCTACACCCAATAATGGCCATCTTCCACGTGTTTGAATGAATGCGAAAAGCCAGGGTATTTTTACAATATTCCCCCTAGCCGCGCAAAGGAGCCGCTTATAAAAGGGGCAAGGATCTAGATCTGAGTCACACCATTCTCCCTTCGCGAGCTTTCATCGGAGCGCCTCTGACCAAAGCCCATTCCATCATGGACAGTCGACGCGGCTCCTCCTCTCGCGCTCCCAGCCGCCAGCCAAGAAATTGGGAGAGATGCTCAGTCCCGCATGGCGAGCTAGTTATACTCCAAGCCAAGGGATTTCTCCCTCCGTCCTTCATGGTTCCGGTTCGAGCCGGACTTGCCACCTACAAGGGCGGAAAGCAAGCGGAGAGCGTCCCCGATCCCTCTAAAGGAGAGCGGGTGTGCTTCATCTCTTATCTAGTAAGAGGACTTGGATTTCCAATCCATCCGTTTCTCCGGGGGCTCTTGGAGTTCTACGGCCTCCAACTGCACCATCTTACTCCTGCCTCCATCTTGCACATCACAGGCTTCGTGGCCCTTTGCGAACTGTTCCTGGGTGTCGAGGCTCATTTCAGGCTGTGGAAGAGAATATTCTTCCTAGTTCCCCGTTCTCATGAGGGGTCAATATATCAAGTGGGCGGAGCCGAGCTATGGCGCATCGGCGGGACCGGATACCTGTCCGGAACCCCAAATAAGGCGTAAGAAGATTGGCCTTCGGAATGGTTTTATATGGAGGACATCCCGCTGCCGGATCCTGTTCGGATCGGCCTTCCGGAGCTCAGCAATGCTCCACTGAAGAAGCGCCTAAGCTGGCGCCCTCTGAGCCCCCAGAGAGAAGATGACCGGGATGTCCGTTATCTGATGAGCCGAATAAGGTTACTGGCTCATGCCGGACTGACCATGACAGGAGTCATGGCAATCTGCATTATGAGGGGAGTGTAGCCGCTCCAATACAGGGGCCACCCCATGTGGGACCTGAACGGGGAGGACGATGCCACCCGCCATGGCCGTGAAGGGCCAGGATCTGTCACCAAACTGGTGAAGATCTTGTCTGCCATGTACAAAGGAGAGGAGGAGGATTTCCTCCGTGTCAACCCACTGAAGGAGTTTTCTTCGAATAATCCTCGAAGCTGGGTAAGCAAACATCCTTGTGACCCATCCGATCCATATTCCCGTAGTTAAATATCTCATTTCATGGTTTTTGCGCAAGAACTGCGCCGGACTGTGGAGAAGATACACAGCCCGCCCCCACAACCCGAGGATCCAGAGCGATCCCTCGATCCGACCTCCGAAGAGGATCCGGATATAATAGTGGAGTTGATCGACGGGGTGTTCTACCAAATTAGCATCGACAATGCTTTGGTAGCCATTACGGCCGATTACCCCGGAATACTTCCAGTCCCACAGGTAACTGAGACCAAGATCCCAAAACCCTGATAATGACCCATCTGTGCTTATTTTTTATCGCCGTATACCAATGGTGCTTCGCAGGGGGTACCTTCGAGGCAGGAAGCCGAGCCCGCGGCGACTGGCCAACAAAGGGCAGTGCGGCCCCGCAGGCTAAAAAGAAGTGCGGTCCGGATCGAAACTCCGCCGCAACGGTATGGCATGTCACCATACTTCCAGGATTGATTCCGGGAAGGCGTACTAACGCTGATGCTCTTTTCAGGAAAAAGAGCGCTCGCCGGACTGAGCCCGGAGAGGCTGCCGATCGAACCTTCACCGGACAAGCTTCAAAGCCGGGTCCGGAGGCTGAGGCGAGCACGAGACGTGCGTCGGATGCTCCTCCGACAGAGGATGCCGACAGGTTGTCCGCCACCAACTCCGAGGTGGAGAGCGCTTTGAATCACAGGCGCCGCCGGACAGTTCTTCGTGACGCATGTTTCTCCCCAGAGGCCCTGAATGCCTTTGATTCGGGAGATGCGCATCTCCGTGCCGCTCAAGATGGTCTAGCCCGAGCCACAGAGTAGTATGTGAAGTACATATGGGTAAGGAAATTTGACAGTTATGTATGCCAGTAGCCCCCGAGACTTAAAATAGTTCGAATAACTGATTTAAGGATCATTTGTTATGCAGGATCTTACAGAAAAGAATACCCGACTGTCCCAGGAGCTGGAAGAGTGCAGGGCCCAACTTGAGGCCGCACAAGCCGCTACGGGGGGAGCCACAGAGACCCCCTCTGGTAATATACGCTTCAGAAGATAAATAATTTATAAAGTGCGGCGGGTGTGTAAATCTGACAAAAAACATTGCAGATGGCGCCGGACTAGATCCGAACAAGCAACAACTTTTACGCCGGTTAAAGGCCGGCGAGAGCGTGCTTACGAGGGTGCGGCAGGAGAAGAATAACCTCCAAGACGCCAACACCAAGCTGGGTGAGGAACTAAAGGACGTTCGTGCCCAGTTAGCTGACTCCGTAAAGGAGAATCGGCGGCTTCGTCGCGGCATTTTCAGTAAGTGCTTAAGCGAACGTTGAAAAGAGTTCGGCGAGGAAGGCCACTAACATAAACATGTTTGTAAGTTTGCTCACAGGTCGTCCTGAGGAGGAGATGCCCAGTTCTTCGGGTGATCTTCTTCCCGAATTGCGTCAGCTGCACGAACGAGTCCGGCAGGTGATGAAAGGCATTGGCCAAGCCTTGTGGCCATCTATCTCCCTGCCCGAAGGCGTTGGGGAGCTGGCGGAGCGGCTTCAAGGAGCACGGCGGCGCTTCCGGCTATGGAAGATATCGGCCTGCCGTCAAGGCGCCAGGGAGGCCTGGGCCATGGTGAAGACGCGGTACACAAAGGCTGACCCAAACCACATGGCCGAGGTCGGACCTGTGGGGCCGGATGGGATGGAGATCCCTGTAAGCTTAGTGTACGGCCAAGTAGAATTGGCCGCCAAGTATTCCCAGCAAGATTGTAAATTAGATAGCCTATTAGATGGCATTGAGGAGGAATACAATGAGTCGAGTTGACTATGTAAAAATATGACATGAAAGAATGTCTTCTAGCCGGATTGTAGATCGTTTGTCATAGCGGACCTTTTCGCTTCGACCTTCGGACCCAATAGTCCGGAGTGTGTCCGAATACCTTTGTGGTTATATAAGAACCGTGGTATGCATGGAGACCAGGCATAGGGGTCATTGTTGCTGTATCAGACAAGTGCCCAACTAGTTATGTTATATTACATGGGTAGTAAGAAACATCTTCCAGGGAGAATAGTTCCGTTAGGGGTTCCTTTCGCTGGGATGCATGCCCTAAAGTGCATGTCAAAGCTGCTATAAAAGCAGAAAATCATCTGGGGGCAGATGTGTAAATAGTTAAAAATCATCTTTTAGTTCACCGACCGAATATTCCCTTAAGAACGCTAGCTTTCGGCTTCACCCAGTCTGAGGTACACATCCGGCTGACCCGGCAGTAACAATCGCAGAGGTGCTCCCTTTACCTCTTAGCCGAACAATCAGGAACGTAGGGGTAAGCACAGGAGCCAGGCAACCCAGCTTGGCCAAAACTTAAGTCATATCGATGCATATAATGGTGAATAAAAGGCACATGCGGAAGTTTAACGCATGTGTTGGGCATGAAAGCCCGTATAAATAAGCTTCTGTTAAAGAAGCCCCCAGGTATAATGAGCGCGGACAGCGCGTCAAGTGTGTGCGAAAAAAGCGTGAACGAGCCTCTAGAGGCTACAAGAGGAAGAAGGGGAAGGAGAGAAATAGAAGACAACAAAAAGCAAAATATAAAGAATGCGGACGGAGGAAGGAGACGAACTTGGAGTCCGGCACTTAGGCGTAGAATCTTCGAGGCGGCTACGTTCCTGGGTTCGGCTCGAGTCGGTTATCCGATGCGTTTCACAGACGGTATGCTCCGCCGGTCAGGACCTGGTAGATGATGAAGGGACCTTCCCACTTGGGCTTGAGTTTGTCCTTTTTCTTGTCCGGCAGGCGTAGAACTAGTTCGCCAACGTTATAAGCTTTGGCCCGTACTTCCCTGCTTTGATATCTTCGAGCCTGCTGTTGATAGAATGCGGAACGAGCTTTTGCCACGTCGCGCTCCTCCTCCAATGCGTCCAAACTGTCCTGCCGATCGAGCTCGGCTTCTCTTTCTTCGTACATGCGCACTCGAGGTGAGTCATGTATTATGTCGCAGGGCAAGACTGCCTCTGCGCCGTACACCATGAAGAATGGAGTGAATCCGGTGGTACGATTCGGCGTGGTCCGCAGCCCCCAGAGTACGGAGTCGAGCTCCTCAACCCAGTGCGTGTTAGATTCCTTGAGGGACCGCACTAGTCTGGGTTTAATGCCGCTCATTATTAGACCATTTGCCCGTTCGACTTGGCCGTTGGTTTGAGGGTGATAGACTGAGGCGTAATCGAGCTTGATGCCCATGTTTTTGCACCATGATTTGACCTCATCGGCCGTGAAGTTGGTGCCATTTTCAGTAATGATAGTGTGGGGGACACCGTAACGGTGCACTACCCCTGATATGAAGTCTATCACTGGTCCGGATTCGGCCGTTTTAACAGGTTTGGCCTCGATCCATTTGGTGAATTTATCCACCATGACCAATAGGTATCTTTTCTTGTGGGTTCCTCCCTTGAGGGGTCCAACCATGTCAAGCCCCCAGACCGTGAACGGCCAGGTGATGAGTATAGTTTTAAGGGCGGTGGCTGGCATGTGGCTTTGGTTAGCGAAAAGCTGGCAACCGACGCATCGTTGGACTAAGTCCTGCGCATCTGCACGGGCCGTCGGCCAATAAAATCCTGTACGAAATGCCTTGCCTACAAGGGCCCGGGCTGCGGCGTGGTGCCCACCCAGTCCGGCATGAATTTCAGCCAGGAGGTTTCGCCCTTCCTCTTTGGAGATACACCTTTGAAGGACTCCGGTAGTGCTTTTCTTATAAAGCTCTCCCTCATGGACTTTATAGGCTTTAGAGCGTCGTACTATGCAGCGAGCCTCATTTTGGTCTTTGGGGACTTCCTGCCTAGTTAGGTAGGCTAGGAATGGTTCCGTCCACGGGGCGATAACCGCCATTATTTCGTGAGCAGAGTGTGTTATCTCGGGGGCGGAGCCTCCGGTTGTGTCAGAGTGTTCGGCGTCAGGCGGTGCGGTTGGGTCCGGATTGTTATTTCCGGACTCCCCTTCCCATAGTACGGATGGATTGAACAGCCGTTCCGAAAAGATATTGGGTGGGACGGCATCGCGTTTTGCACCGATGCGCGCCAATATATCCGCCGCCTGGTTGTTATCCTGGGCTATATGATGAAATTCGAGCCCTTCGAACCGTGCTGACATTTTTAGGACTGCATTGCGGTATGCTGCCATTTTCGGAACTTTGGCGTCAAAGTCTCCGTTTATTTGGGATATTGCGAGGTTTGAATCTCCGCGCACCTCTAGGCGTTTAATGCCCATGGAGACTGCCATCCGGAGGCCGTGCAGGAGGGCCTCATATTCGGCTGCATTGTTGGAGTCCGTACACATTATCTGAAGGACGTATTGGATTGTGTCCCCGGTTGGGGACGTCAGGACGACGCCAGCCCCCAGGCCAGCCAACATTTTGGAGCCGTCAAAGTGCATGATCCAATTGGAGTATGTGCCGTACTCTTTAGGGAGTTCGGCTTCAGTCCATTCGGCCATGAAGTCGGCCAAAACCTGCGACTTGATAGCTCGTCGTGGCTTATAAGTTATGTCGAATGGGAGGAGCTCTATGGCCCATTTAGCAATCCGGACCGTCGCGTCGCGGTTGTTTATAATATCATTAAGAGGTACTTCGGAGGCTACCGTTATCGAACACTCTTGAAAGTAGTGTCGCAGCTTCCGGGATGCCATGAACACCGCGTATGCTATCTTTTGATAGTGTGGGTACCGGGACTTGCATGGAGTTAGGACAGTGGACACATAGTAAACCGGTTTTTGAATAGGGAACCGGTGTCCGTCCGTTTCTCGTTCGACAACGAGCACCGCGCTGACAACTTGATGTGTTGCGGCGATGTATAATAGCATTGGTTCGCCCACGTTGGGCGCGGCGAGGACCGGATTTGTTGCCAAAATGGCCTTTATTTCTTCGAGTCCGGCCGTGGCGGCATCCGTCCACTCGAAGTGTTTGGTGCGGCGGAGGAGGCGGTAAAGAGGTAATGTCTTTTCTCCTAAACGGGAGATAAAGCGGCTTAGAGCCGCTACGCATCCCGTCAATTTTTGTATTTGTTTGAGGTATTTTGGAATATCCAATTGTGACAGAGCTCGAATCTTGGCTGGGTTTGCTTCAATTCCTCTACCGGACACAATGAAGCCCAAGAGCTTTCCGGCTGGAACGCCGAAGACGCATTTTTCCGTATTGAACTTGATGTCATATTTTCGAAGATTGTCGAATGTGAGCCTCAAGTCGTCTACTAGAGTTTCGACGTGCTTGCTTTTGACGACCACGTCATCTACATATGCTTCCACTGTTTTGCCTATCTGGTTTGCCAGACATGTCTGAATCATACGCTGATATGTTGCGCCGACGTTTTTGAGCCCAAAGGGCATTGTGTTGAAACAAAACGGGCCGTATGGAGTGATGAATGCTGTTGCAGCTTGGTCCGGCTCCGCCATCTTGATTTGGTGGTAGCCGAAGTATGCGTCGAGGAAGCACAATGAGTCGTGTCCTGCTGTAGCGTCAATGATTTGATCAATTCGAGGGAGGGGGAAGGGATCCTTTGGGCAAGCCTTATTAAGGTCTTTGAAATCAACACATAGGCGCCAGGATTTATCCTTCTTTGGTACCATCACCGGGTTTGCTAGCCAGTCCGGATGTTTTATATCTCTGATGAATCCGGCCTCCAAAAGTTTGGCTAGCTCCTCTCCCATGGCCTGTCTCTTGGGTTCGGAAAAGCGCCGAAGAGCCTGTTTGAACGGCTTGAATCCTTTTAGGATGTTTAGCTGTGCTCAGCCAGCTGACGTGGGATTCCTGGCATGTCTGAAGGGTGCCAGGCGAAGATGTCCCAGTTTTCTTGTAGAAATTCTTGTAGTGCGGCGTCTACATCAGGGTTTAATTGTGCCCCGATGGAGGCCGTCTTTACAGGGTCCGTTTGGTGGACTTGGAATTTGACTATTTCGTCCGCTGGTTTAAAAGAGGTGGACTTGGATCTTTTATCAAGTATCACATCGTCCCTGTTCACCATGGAGCGCATCGCGGTGAGTTCCTCGGCTGCTAGGGCTTCGGATAGTGCCTCGAGGGCTAGTGCGGCCGTCTTATTTTCGGCGCGGAGTGCTATGTTCGGATCACTAGCGAGAGTGATGATTCCGTTGGGACCGGGCATTTTAAGCTTCATGTACCCATAATGGGGTATAGCTTGAAAAATTGTGAATGCCTCTCGTCCTAATAAAGCATGGTATCCGCTGTTGAACGGGGCCACTTGAAATGTGACCTCCTCGGACCTGTAATTGTCCGGCGAGCCGAACACTACGTCCATCGTGATTTTTCCTGTGCAGCATGCTTCCCGGCTGGGGATTATTCCTCTAAAGGTTGTGCTGCTTCGCTCAATGCGGTTCCAGTCTATTTCCATTTTTCGTAGGGTTTCCTCATAGATGAGGTTTAGTCCGCTGCCGCCATCCATGAGTACCTTAGTAAGGCGAAAGCCGTCTACTATCGGGCTGAGGACCAATGCGGCTGGTGCCCGGGCAGTTCGGAATTTAGGTTCGTCACTGGCATTGAAGGTAATAGCTGTGTCACTCCATGGATTTATTGTTGCTACTTGGTAGACTTCGGCAAGGTTGCGGAGTTGTCGTTTTCGCATGTTATTTGATGCGAAAGTCTCGAAGACTGTTAACACCGTACTGGTGTTGCTGGGCTGGGATTCTGAAGCTAGAAGCTCTTCGCCACTTTTGGCCACCTGCCGTAGTATCCAACATGCTCGAAGGCTATGAGTTGGAGTGGCGCCCTCTATGTTATGAATTTTGCAGGGTCCGTTTAGCCAACCCTCCAGTACGGTTCCGTACCCTTTAGGGGGTTTTGGTTTTTTGGTAGTCAACCCAGGTGCTTGATAGTGATGCAGCCTTTTGTTCCGGACTAGGGATGTATTCGGGGTCGGATTATCCCAAAATTTACTTTTGGTTTTCCAGGCGCTCTTCATCGCACAGTACTTTTGTACGATGGTCACCAAGTCAGAAAAGCGTGTTATTTCGCGACGACTTATGGCGTTTAGGATTCCCTTGTCCATGCAATTATTGCAGAATATTGGTATTGCATCCTCCTCTCGGCAGTCCTTTATCATGTTCATAACCAGGAGGAATCTAGCCCAGTAATGATGTACTGTTTCGGCGGGCTCTTGCCGAATTCGAGAGAGATCGCTAATGTTTGGGTGGCGGGTGGCACTAAATCCGGAACCCTGTCCAATTTAGGACTCAAGGGCCGGGAAGTTTCCGAACTCGGAAGCTTGGATTTTTGAGTGCTATCCAGTGAGTCCGACCCGCCGCCTGACTTTAAGTTCAGGGCTTGATCGACATCCGTCCCTCCGCTGGAATCCGGCATGGAGGGATCGGGAATCTGGACGTAGCTAGTCCTTAAGATAGAAGAAGAGTCGCCGCATTGCTCCTCTATCACAGCCACATGATGGGTAGCCTGGGGAGAGTTGATCTCTCTCAGATCGGTTTTAGGCCCGATCCGGTCGTAATCTGTGGCGACTCCCAGGGCGGCGATGCGATCCAAGAGCTCGTTTACGGAGGAGAGCTCGATCGGATCTAACTGTTCGGCAAGTTCCGAACTGACATGGAGATTGGTTTCGATGACTCGAGAGGTCATCGTCGGCGCGACGGCCGAACTAGCGGTCATGAGAAAACCGCCTAGCCGAAGAGTCTGACCAGTGGCCAAGGCTCCTTTGGCGATGGTATCGTCTTTAAAGACGAGATGAGGCATCCTACCTGATGGCGACGGCACAGAGGAACTCTCAATGAAAGCACCAATGTCGGTGTCAAAACCGGCGGATCTCGGGTAGGGGGTCCCGAACTGTGCGTCTAGGCGGATGGTAACAGGAGACAAGGGACATGATGTTTTTACCCAGGTTCGGGCCCTCTCGATGGAGGTAATACCCTACTCCTGCTTGATTAATATTGATGATATGGGTAGTACAAGAGTAGATCTACCACGAGATCAAGGAGGCTAAACCCTAGAAGCTAGCCTATGGTATGATTGTTGTTCGTCCTACGGACTAAAACCCTCCGGTTTATATAGACACCGGATAGGTTAGGGTTACACATAGTCGGTTACAATGGTAGGAGATCTACATATCCGTATCGCCAAGCTTGCCTTTCACGCCAAGGAAAGTCCCATCCGGACACGGGACGAAGTCTTCAATCTTGTATCTTCATAGTCTTGGAGTCCGGCCGTGACGATAGTCCGGCTATCCGGACACCCCCTAGTCCGGAACTCCCTCAATGACCCTGCTCCATGCTCCGTAAAGAAATATAAAAGCGTTTAGACCAAAGGGAGTAGAAAGCAAAAAGTTTAACTAGCAACAATATTACAGTGCATGGAAGCGGGAAAAAACATACAGAGGGCACCACTAGGTGCAAAACAAGTGCAACTGCTTTTATTTCGACCTCGACATCGATTGATGGATTGGATTGCGGTACACAAACGAGGTCGTGTTCGCTGCTTACACTTGAAAGTAGCGGAAACACGATATAATGAACAAGTTGTAGCTAACGAACAAGATACTACTAGTGACCTTAGTTACATGAAAAAAAATGGCCCGGCCTGAGGAAGGTCGATAACTTAATTAACCTTACCGACACATGACTTCATGCATTTAGGGAACTCCGGGCCCTTCTTGCGGATGCAGAGGTCGTATCAGTAGTCTTCTCACTCATAGCTCAGGTGGACGGCGGCGTCCTCTTGCTTCCTCTTCCCTTCTTCTTCTTCTTCTTCCTGGCCGGCATGCTCCGCGCTGGCATCGCCAGGAGACCGGCTCCTCCTCCGTTCTATATGCATCCCCTTTTGTCCATTTTGATGACAAGTATTCTCCGACGGAGGGAGTACTTTGAAACTGATAAGATGTGCATAGCCGTATCATATACCAACTTGCTCTTTATATACTGTATGTATACCCACTTTCTTCAAAATCAACTATAGGTACTTCCTAGATTTGACTAAAAGAATTATTTGAGTGGGGCAATTAATGCAATGCATTGATCAGCTTACGAGCTTCCTCATTTTACCGCGCCACATGCCCCTCTTGTTTGTAATTTGTGCATGTGTTACAACTCCACACTTCTTTTTTTTTTGATGCAACTCATATGTTAAAAGCATCTCGTAGTGTCATGGTACACATATGTCTCCATATACATGTAGAGTTTTGTGGTGGTCCAGGCCTGCCTCTTGTTTCCGTCTCACTCTCCACTAGTCTTACCTCCCCCTTCCACACAAGTTATTGCATATCAATATTTGAGAAAGTTTTTTATTCCAAATATTCTCTTTTAATATGCTACTATTAACAACAACATCATATAGATGGACAACTAAAGCACTTCCTAACAATTTTAGTCATCCTCTTTACTCGCTTGGTTCCTATTCAACGGCCCACTTGATTCAGAAGTTTGTAGAGAACATTTCAACGTCACTATGTTTGGGAGACTCGTAACAACTTAAGTGCACGAAAAAATGCCAGACGACCCTACTTGCCTTTGACCTTCGTGGGATCTTACTTGAAAAGTACCATTAGAAGGGAATGACACCCAGCTTGAATATATCTCAAGGGAAATTTCAACATGCTCCCTCTTACCCCCTCTTTTTACCCGCTTGAATATATCTCAAGTCTTGAGCAGTTCTACTAATCATGACGAGAGTGAACAGGGGAAGTCACACCATAGACCGATCTGTTTCTCTTAGTAATCTCTACTTTGGTCAATGAGGCAATATCCATACACTCGGTAATAACTATTTTATCGTAAGAGAACAGTATTGCATTGTGTTCATCTGAGATCTTCCACAAGATAATTAACATGCTCAAGAGTTGAATATAGCAGAGCACTGCAAGAGAGAGTGGCGACACCAAGATATCTTCATCTATACGTGCGTACTTCCGGTCAGTTGGGCTTCAGCTAAACCTATGCAGTTCCAGCCTGGCCCACATAGGATTCCGTGAGCTGCGTGAATCCTTGTGTTGGAGGTTTTGCGTCCTAGCAAGTTACCTGCATATTTCTTCATCTATATGTAATGTATGCATGAGATTGTAACTTGTAACACCATTAACCAAGAGAAAATCAATAAACAGTAAACTAGTAAAGAAAGGCACGAGATCTGCCTTTGGCCAAAGAAAGTCCGTCTTGTACGATCATGTAATTTATTTTTGTAAACAGTCCCTTGGTTAAAAAATAAAACTTCATTTATTCTGAAAGGGAAAATGATGGTGGCCTACTCGTCGCGGATCATGGAGTTTTAGTGGCACACACACAAGGTTGCGGGCTCACACCTGAAAACAGCAATAACAAACTAACCTTTTTTTTTTAAGTTCAGAAATAACAAACTAACTATATGGCAGCAGATCATACAAATTGGTCAAAGAAGGAGGGATCAGAGTCTCGGTTGCAAGTCGAAGGTCAGACTAATGATGTCTTCCTCTTGCCTCCTCTTCTCTTCTTCGTCTTCTCATCCGGCACGCTCCGTCGGCATCGCTAGGAGCCCAGCGCCGTCTCCTCTCGCTTCTTCTTCTTGCTTTTGTCCCTCCGCCGGCGCCTCCAGTGGCCCAACGCCTCCACCTCGTGCTACTCCTCCTTTCTTGCACTATTCGAAGCAGGCGTCGTAGTCTTTTGCATAGCAGCAGTGCAGGTGGCAGATTGGCAGGTCTCCCAGACGGATGCCCCACAGCCACGCGGCATGGCAGGGTTTATAGTCGTCCCGGCCGATACACCACGCTTTGCAGGAGGAGTTTGGGCTGTTCCTACCAGCAGCTTACGCCCCGACGACGGGCAGGGCTAGGGCAAGGACTACGCATGACATAACAAGGTTGCCGATGCTGCTGCTATGCTTCATCTTGGAACCCATACCCATGGCTGGCTAGCTAGGTGGCTGGCTGTCAGGAACTAGCAATGTACCTTGCTGGATGGATGGATTGAGGAGAGGGAGGTGTTAGGTTTAATCTTGATATTTGTATCAGCATGTTTGTTTTCTTTAGTCATGTAGTATAGGATCAGGAGTTACAGTCGACGAAGGTGCAGTGGAGGCGTGCGGAGAAGGCGAGATGCCGAGCTGCCGTGCAAGGTGAGCGCGGCGAGATGCCGACGGCAGTGTGAAGCTGCGGTGCTGCGTGAGGCAGCAAAGTTGTGTGATGCAACAAGCGCATGGACGGCAAAGCGAACCGGCTTGCTGGATGGATTAGTTAGATGCATGCAAGTGGTTAGCTAGCTTCGTGGGTAAGGAGTGGCCGCATGGACGTTGTTAGCTGGTCAAGGGGTGTGCATGTAGTTAGCTGTTGATTACTTTGCATGGATAAGTTATTTAGCGCACAAGCTGTGAAGCCACCGATCGTGCAGATCCTGGAGCGATTCTAGGTGCGAGAGATGGGGTCATGTGTGAGTACGTGACTTAGTGGTCTGGCTGGGTTTAGTGCGTGAGTGAGTCACTTGTGTATATATATGTCATATTCAGTAATGAGAAGAGGCCGTGAGGGCTAGAGCAGCAACATGTAGCCACTGTATTCACCAAGGACGGAGCCTCTCGGCAAAGCTAGTGGATGGTCTGTTCCTTGGTGTATGTGTGTGTGTGTAGTGTGGGTTCAGGTGTTCTTGAGAGAAACCATAGAAGAGAGAATAGAGAGTTGTGCGACGCAGATCGAGGTAGAAGAAGAAGAGCGGCGCTGCGAGAGCCGGCGCCAACAGGAGGCACACATATAGAAGAGGGCGGTGCAGCTCTGTGATGAATCCGATCCATCGAATCATGTCGGCTACCATCACAAGGGCCACACAAGAGTTATCGATCCAACATCTGCTTGCGTGGAATGCATGTGCATCGATGGATCAGATTGTATTCAACTTGATCTTAATGTACTACTTGCTGGATTAAGAGGTTGGAGTTTTACCCTTCGGATAGAAAAACCTAAATAACTGTTTGCGCCCATGAGACAATTAATGCGTACAATCTTCCTTGTTTGACCAGATTGCGCAATTTAAGACGATACGTGGATCAGCTGCATTCTGTAAAATGAAGCTAGTCGTCGCCAATCATTTTGAGCGTTAGCTAGGACATGGGAAAAAGTATGCATGCGCAACTTTTTGTAACGAAAAGTGGGAGAAGCGTGAAAGTATGCATGTGCAACTTTTTGTAATCAAAAGTGTCCACACACAACGTCTAGTATTTCTTCGTTTCTTAACTTGCAGTTTGGCACAGAGGAAAAATGATAATATGGATAAACCATACACATCAATCATGTGACAGTAACCCGTATAAGCAACTGAAACATGATAAAAATGGTACACATCTAGTTATGAATAATTTAACATCTTTTTATCGTTTTGCACCTAGCGCAATCTCTTAACAATAGTCAAAATACCTGTGTAAACCAAAACTTTGCTAGGACAGATGGACTGACGAGACGTGCACACATAAGAGGGGTGAAGGTAGCTATATTTTCCTATGAATCTAATCAATCTAGCTCCAGACAACATCCGGCATCTCGGAGCGTGCAATGCACGAGCTTCCATGTGATCATCCTCTGTTAGGGAGACACCGTGCTGCATATTCATGTGCATAATACTATCCACATGCTTCGAAATCAACTAGGCACTGTCCTACTACATCGCTAATCCTTGCCTACCCACTGGTAGAAAAAAGGCCTTTGGTCGCGGTTCGCAACTGCCATTAGTCGCGGTTGGGCAACCGCGACCAAATAAGCGCGACTAAAGCCCCCCACCTTTAGTCGCGGCTGCTTAAGAACCGCGACTAACGGCCCGCCCACGGGCGCCAGCGCCGTCGGGCGGAGGACCTTTAGTCGCGGTTCTTCTGGCCAACCGCGATTAAAGGCCGCCACAGGTTTAGGGTTTTAGCCCCCCTAAACCTGTTTTCTGTTTAATTTGTATTGTTTTATTTCTTTTGTGCTTTATTTTAATTTTGAAGGAGTTTCATATATTCTACGGTACTACATACATGCATATGAATGTACAATTTCAAATAAATTTGAAATTAGAACCAAAAGAATTCAAGAGGAATATACAATATATATTCAATATCATCGGATGACCATATACAATTTTGAACAAGTTTCCATACATGATTTAATGCATATAAAGTTCTACGCCCTCGTAATAGTGTTCTCCTTTAGGATGGAGGACTTCCTGCTGAACCATCCAGCTAGTTCCTCTTGAAGTGGTCGGAAGCGAGCTTCTGGACTAAGCATCCACCGGAGGTTATTCCTCTGAGCATTGGTATCACTCGGAACCCGCCAGAGGTGTATCTCCGGATCATCTCACAGACATAGTATCCACATAGATTGGTCTCCGGTGGCTGAATATCCCCAGCATTCTTAGCCTTTGACCTTTTGAATTCTAGCTCTTTTTTGAATTCACCGACCTTTGTATCTACGAACCGTCTCCAAACCCTACGAGGCAAAGAAAATTAAATGAACAAGAGAGTTATTAGTTACTTGATATTAGGAAATGAACGAAATAGGCCGATCGATATAGAGCGCAAATGAATGAAAATAATTACTTCTGCAGCATTCTTCTCATGCCGCCCCAAAGCTTTGGATCCATATTCAGAGAGTCGTGGACGAGACATTCTGAGGTGTTAACTTTAATTACTAGCAGAATCCAGTGGAACCTGCGGACACGATACATGCACAGTACGTCATGCATAACTCATCGATTAGCCGGCCACATACCATGCATGGAGTAAACAAAAGAGAATGTGCTCAAGACAGAAACACTCACCCAAAATGGTAAGGAAATAGAATATCACTTTTGAGTTCCTGCTTTGTAAGAAACTGCCACAGGTCTGCCTCCACGTCGGCGGGGTGACGCCCAACACATGTCCATTAACGATGTGTGGGTCAATGAACCCAACATCATGGATGTTCCTTACTCTGCATTCCTTAATCTTCATTCTGCATGTATAATAGCGGACACAACAATATAGTTAGGACATATATATAGTGCAGGCAATATGAACGAGATGGGGTAGAAATTAATAAATCACTTACAGAACGTAGCAACTGATGATAGATTTGTCGAGCTCAAGAGATTGAAAAGCTGGAACAATTCACTCAGTGCAATTTGTACATAGTAATGTTTGAAGTGATGCTCATGTCTAACTTCCGCATAAATATATTCTTTGGCGTTTTTATTTTTTATGTAACCCTTGTACCATTTCAGCAGACCTTTCATTTGTGGAGGTAGATCCTTTTCCTGCGCAGGCTCGACGAGAGGCCCATTCTTGACATATGTAATTACTACCTCCTTCAATGGCGCCTCATCAAGGCCTAACAGTTCACGAAGAGTAATACCTAAGTTGGCCGCTTGTTCTCTGGCACTCGTTACAGTCAATCCCTGTGTTGCCGCAGCTTGTATGATCTCGGGGGCATCCGGACAGAAGGCTTCCACTATAAGCGGGGCAATCGATTGTTTACTTTGTTCCCCGAGCTGGGCAACTTGTTTCCCGCTTTTTTTACTTTCGCCTTCTCCGCTCTTTGTTCTCCTTGAACATGAGTGCCTGCTCGCAAGTTCACGTGCATAGTCGTTAGGCAGATTCTTCGGGCTTGGGACGGTGTGCTCAAAAATGACTTAGCCCACTTCTTTTGCTCATCGAAAATACTGGCTTGGGCTCGGGCTCTCTTTTCTTCTTGCAGTCCGCCTTCCATTTCTCCAAATCAGCAGCAGCGCGCCGACTTCCTCGGCACTACGCTCCCAAGGCCTTGTGGGGAGAGGCTTCAGTGATGGCTCCGGTACCTTTGTGGTCTTAGGTACATAAGGGTCCAGGTTAATAATCCAGGACTGCTTCTGCCTCTTTGCTGGAGGTGGATTGGGGGGCGGCGCCGATCACCCGCCGGACGAGGATCGGGGCGGCGGCTGATCACCCGCCGGACGTTAGGATCGGGGCGGCGTCGGCTGACGTGGACGGAGGTGTAGGTGAACCGCCACCACCACCACCACCACCACCACCGCCACCGCCACCACCACCACCGTAGGGGTGGACTTGTTGTCCTTGGCGCCCGCCTCGAAACTTGATAAACTTCTTTTGCCATAGAATGAAATGGCGCTTGACATCTCCAAGTCTTTTCTCCCTTCGTGTAGCAATGTCAATCTCCAGTGTCCTCAAACCCTTGGACTATGTCCTCCACCGTGACACGAGCATAGCCATCTTGAATGGGGTTGTTGTGGTGGAGTGCTCCTGTAAACATGGTAAAGCACTGCCGATGGCTACCTTCATGGACATGTTCCCGATAGGATAATACAGATGACATTCTTTCATCTCCTTTATATCGCCCACGGGTAGCGAGGAGGCTCCGGTGCAGTAATTTCGACCACCGAGGCTCCGTGCAGTAATTTCACCACCGAGGCTCCGTGCAGTAATTTCGATCGTCGGTGCATCTGCACCAGCCGGTGGGGCCTCCGTGGAAGCCACGCTGCTTCTCCGCTGCTGGCTTCCGAGATCCGCTGGATGATCTTCATGCTGCACCCGAGCTGCATCTCTTTCGCTACTAGTACACTCATGGTTTTCTTCATCACATCCATTTCCGATGCCAACCGCGCCACAACATCTGCTTCCCGATCCATCTTTCTCTTACGGCTTCAGAATCGACGGGTCATCGCTCGGGGAACCCTATTTTCCACGGAATGTGCCCCATGCCTCGTACACGCCCTCCGTGTTCAGGATTCCCGAGGGCTTTTGTCAGCGCCGCGTTCTCTCGTTGAACTTGATCTTCCCTGTTGAGCATCCTTCATTGCGCCAATAAGGGCTTGGGTGGGTTTAATTAATTTGCCCCGTAAACACACTCCCTGTCTCCGGGTTCAGCGTTCCCCATGCCCGCATTCACCAGCTTTTGGCCCTTGGGTCCCATCCTCCGCACTGGACGGATTCCTCGCGCCTCAGCTCGTTCTCCATCTTCTCCAACCTAGGCACCCAAATGCGATACCCTCCTGGCCCCATAACATGATTGTACTCCTTCTTAGCCGCATTTTCCTTATTTTTTCGATATTTGAATGAACTGCTCCGGTTTCTTTTGCTTCACAAATTCTGGCCAATCATGTTTCAGTTTCTCATATTGTCCTTTGAAACCGGAGTCTTGTTCTGCTTGACAAAGTCACGGGCTAGATTTTGCTTGAATTTTCGGAATGCGCCGCCATCTTATGAAGAGCGAACTGTTTGACTAGCCTCCTCCTCTCCTTGTTTTCCTCAATCTTGTTACCCTCCTCATCGAATTTGTTGTATTCGGAGGTAGAACGAAATGTTCCATAAGCTTCTTGAAGCAATCTTTTTTTGTTCTCTTATCGACAAAAGTGAAACCATCAATTCGTGCCTTCTTTGGCTCATTCCACTCCTGGACGGTGATCGAGACGTTGTCTCTAACAATGGCTCCGCATTGGCTGACAAACTTGGTGGCGTTCTTGCGGGGCTCCAGCTGCCTGCGGTTGCGCTGTCGACAACCTCGATGGTGCATGTTTCTCCTTGTTTCATCGTCTTGGTTGCGCCACGCTTTGACGACGTACTCGATTGTTTGACGATCCGCCGAGGGCTAAAATAAGAAAGAGAGTCGCGCGTTAGTACACACATATTTATTCAAATCAGTTAGTTTGTATCACCAGAGGCTCAATGTATATATATACCTCGGCCGGAGGTGGTTGCTACTTCCATTTGAAGATAAATCGTTTATCGACGCTTGTTCGGCATCATCTTGTCGACGGCGCCTTCATCTTCACCGTCAAGGTTCAGATAAGAAGAGATATCATCTTCTTCTTCTCCGGTCGGCACATATAGAATATCGCCGTTTATGATGCCGAACATATGTGCTTCACCGTCCGGATCAAAGTTGTCCATAATCGGGTCAGCTCTATCGTCCGCCATTATGTCATGCTGAAAACATGTAGTAAAACAAATTAATTAAGTGAAGAAGGGGGGCGGTGGCGGTGGCGGTGGCGAAAGGGCGGTGGCAAAAGGAGGGGGCGAGGAAGGGGTGGGAGAGGGTGTCGCGGTAGAGCGCGAGACGGGGCGGCAGACGACGGCGTCACGGAGAGGGAGGAAATTCCAATTTGTCATGTCGCGAACCCAAAATGGGCCGGCCCAGGTGAGCTACGTCCTGTGAGACGCGTCGACTTTTTGATGCAAAGAGCGTCACACAGGGCTGGATATGGCCGAGCCTGGGTCTTAGCCGGGCTGCAGTTGCAGCCTCGCGGCTGTACTGCTGCTAATGCACCGCCCGTTGTAGCCGACTTGAAACAGTGATTAGGATACGTTGGAATTTCCTATATGACGCTGTCTGCGTCAAACTGTCGAGCGAACGCACCTACGAGCGACCAGAGCGAACGATTTGGGTCGGCCCATCACGTAAATCCTTCACGTCCGGTTTTAGGAACCTTCCGAGGGTTCCCAACCCTTTTTTTATTTTCATTTCTTTTCCTTTCTTTTCTGTTTCATTTTCTTTTCTTTTTTGTTTATTGTTCTTTTTTTCTTTTCTTTTTAAAAATGTTCTTCTTTTAAAAATGTTCTATTTTTCAAAAATGTTCATATTTTCAAAAATGTTCGATTTTCACAAATTTGTTCGTGTTTTCAAATTTTGTTCGGAGTTTCAGAAAATTGTTTGTGTTTTCAATTTTTTTGCCGGCTGTAGCCAACTATCCATTCGCCCCTGCAAGGAAGGGGAACAGGGGACGAGGTGGAGAAGCTCACGGCGAGGAGGGACTCCTTGGCGAGAGGCGCTCCGTCTCATGGGCGTAGCTGGCAGCGGGCTCCCACGCCTGCAGACACGCGTCGTCCCCCGCTGGGACGGACGGGCGGCGGCCTGGATGAGCAGCGGGACAGACGGGCGGCGGCCCGGATGAGCAGCGCGGCGGCCGGGTCGGACGGGCGGCGGCTGGATGAGCAGCAGCACGGCGGCCGGGACGGACGGGCGGCGGCGGCGGATGAGCAGCGCGGGCGGGCGCGCGAGGGCGAGGGCGACGGCGGGCGGCGTCGAGGGCGCGGCAGAGACGAACAGGCGGGAATCGGAGAAGACGAGAATCGGAGCCTTGTATTTATAGCCCCCCCTTTAGTCGCGGTTGGCGACGAGACCCGCGACTAAAGGTACCCTTTAGTCGCGGGTTGCCTGCCCAACCGCGACTAAAGGGTTTTTGGCGGGTTTTTTTGCGTTCCCGCGCCCCCACCTTTAGTCGCGGTTGGTCTGGCCAACCGCGACTAAAGGCCGCCGCAGGTTTAGGGTTTTAGCCCCCCCCCCAAACCTGTTTTCTGTTTAATTTGTATTGTTTTCTTTTTAATTTGTATTGTTTTCTGTTTAATTTGTATTGTTTTATTTCTTTTGTGCTTTATTTTAATTTTGAAGGAGTTTCACATATTCTACGGTACTACATACATGCATATGAATGTACAATTTCAAACAAATTTGAAATTAGAACCAAAAAGAATTCAAGAGGAATATACAATATATATTCAATATCATCGGATGACCATATACAATTTTGAACAAGTTTCCATACATAATTTAATGCATATAAAGTTCTACGTCCTTTGTATCTACGAACCGTCTCCAAACCCTACGAGGCAAATACAAATAATATGTCAAAAATAAAACTAATTCAATTCAATATGTTAAAAATACAAATAATATATCAAAAAATTCAGGAAAATAGAATTAATTCATTTCAAAATTCTAAAATACAAATAATATATCAAAAATTCAGAGAAGTTCTTCCGGCCGCCTCTGTCTTCCCACAAGTTCTTCCCGCCAGTCTTCCCTTGATTCTTTCCGCCTATGTCTTCCCGCCATTTCTTCACGCCTCTATCTTCGCACAGATCGATGCTCCTTTTATAGGCACGGCGCCGCTTCTGCTTTGTCTTGTTCCTCCGACAGGCGTCGTGGCGCTACCCACGCATCTGTCTAACCTTTAGTCCCGGTTGCACCAACCAGCCGGGACTAAAGGTTAGATGACCAGCTCGATTCCTCTTCTTCCGCCATTTCTTCCCTGTCTTCCCGCCTCTTTCTTCCCGCCACTTTCTTCCCGCCTCCTGTCTTCCCGCTCCCATTTTTCCCGCCATTTCTCACTACATATATGTAGCCGGCTTGCCAGCATTATCACATCTCTACAATCTCTCATCACTCTCTCATGGCTTCCACCGCACCCACTCTAACCTACCAGAGGTGGAGGAGCTCTGCGCTCGAACTACCCTTGTCCACCGGGCTACGCGTCCCCACCGGCTGGAGCCTAAGCGCCCGGCGGCGTGCAGTCCTTCCGTCCCTCGTGGTACTGCGCGCGGGCGGCCATCACGAACCACTACTACCTCGACCTCACGCCGGAGCAGCGGATGAATCCCCGCTGGCATCCCGATAACCAGCATACTTGGGACGCCTTCTTCATCAATCGGCGTGAGAGGGTGCTCGCCAGGTATGAGGAGGACGGTCTGCCTCCTGGGAACTTCCACGAGGCCGGCCGACGGCTATGGTGGTATGGCCGGACTCTGCAGAGCGTCATGGACTACATCACGGCCGGCGATATCCCCCGCCTGCGCTACCCTCAGTTCGAGCCACGAGCGCCGCCCGACGAACGCGACGAAAGAGCGGCGGCAGCAGCGGCATTTACGGCGGCGGCAACTTAGAAGGCGGCGACTACCGGTACAACGACGACGGCGGCTATGAAGACTACGTAGTATGCATATTATACGCCTAGGCAGGAGTATGACTAAATCACTCCAAATTTCATGTATCATCGGTGGTATCTCGAATCATTCGAAAATGGACACCAAACACATCACGGGTAATATAATTCACATGATCCATTCAACAAAGTTTGGTACAATAAATTATTACACATCATTTCTTCCCTTGTGTCCCTGCTTGCTTACGATTGTGCCGTATCCATGGAGCATCCTCATCATTTAACTTAATGCTTGGGTCGGTGTTCACTTTGAAGGGCGGAATTTCAGCAAACATATTATAATCTTCTGACATGTCTGTCTTGTCCTCCACTCCCACGATGTTTCTTTTCCCTGAAAGAACAATGTGGCGCTTTGGATCATCGCATGATGTACTGATCGTTTTCTTATCTTTCCGTTTCCTCGGTTTGCTACTCATGTCCTTCACATAGAAAACCTGAGCGACATCTTTCGCTAGGACGAATGGCTCGTCAAGGTAACCAAGATTGTTGAAATCCACCATTGTCATTCCGTATTGCTGGTCCACCTTTACCCCACCTCCTGTTAGCTTGAACCATTTGCACCGGAACAAAGGGACCTTAAAGGAGGGTCCATAGTCAAGTTCCCATATCTCCTCTATGTAACCATAATATGTGACCTCTTGCCCATTCTCGGTTGCTGCATCAAAGCGGACACCACTGTTTTGGTTGGTGCTCTTTTTATCTTGGGCGATCGTGTAAAATGTATTCCCATTTATCTCGTACCCTTGGAAAGTCGTTATAGTCGAAGATGGTGTCTTGGCCAACATGTACAGCTGATCTACAACATCATTGTCATTCATTAAATGTTTTCTCAACCAACTGCCGAAAGTCTCCATGTGGGCCTTCCTAATCCAGGATTCAGGCTTCCCCGGGTTGTCGAACGTAAAATATTCTTGTGTTTCTCAAAGCACGGAGCCACCAAGCTGGAATTGGTCGATGCGAGTGTGGTGTGCTTCATCAGAGAATGGCCGTCCATACATATCGTTGATTTCCTTCCGATCGTGTTTTTCCACTTAGTCTCCCCTCGTGCGCGATCGAGGAAGACCAATCGGCTTAAGGTCAGGAACAAAGTCAACACAAAACTCAATTACCTCCTCATTTCCATAGCCCTTGGCGATGCTTCCTTCTGGCCTAGCACGGTTACTGAACATATTTCTTTAATACTCCCATGAACCTCTCAAGGGGAACATATTGTGTAGAAATACAGGACCGAGAACGAAAATCTCTTCGACTAGGTGAACCAGGAGGTGCGTCATAATATTGAAGAAGGATGGCGGAACACCAACTCGAAACTGACAAGACATTGGATCACATCGTTCTGTAACCGTGGTAGAACTTCTGGATTGATTACCTTCTGAGAGATTGCATTGAGGAATGCACATAGCTTCACAATGGCTACTCGAACATTTTCCGGCAGGAGCCCCCTCAAAGCAATCGGAAGCAATTGCGTCATAATCACGTGGCGTCGTGAGACTTCAGGTTTTGGAACTTTTCTCCGCCATGTTTATTATTCCCTTTATATTGGGCGAGAATCCAGACGGGACCTTCATACTGCTCAGGCATTCAAAAAGATGACCTTCTCTTCTTTGGTCAGAGCGTAGCTGGCACGACCTTGAAACCATTCCGGATGCCGGTCATCAGGGTCTTTCAAACGTTGCTGGTCCTGCCGTGCTTCCTTTGTATCATTTGTCTTCCCATACACGCCCAAGAAGCTTAGGAGGTTCACGCAAATATTCTTCGTAACGTGCATCACGTCGATTGCAGAGCGGACATCTAGGACTTTCCAATATTCTAGCTCCCAGAATATAGATTTCTTCTTCCACATGGCTGCGTGCCCGTCAGCTCCCTTCGGAACTGATTGTCCGCTAGGGACCCTTTCCAAAGATGACTTTCAAATCCTTGACCATATCAAATACCTCAGCACCAGTGCGTTCCGCAGGCTTCGGCCGGTGATCTGCCTTGCCGTTGTAATGCTTGCCTTTCTTTCTTACTGGATGAATTTTCGGAAGAAATCGACGATGCCCAAGGTACACGTTCTTCTTACAATTTGGCAAATGTACACTTTCAGTCTCATGTAAGCAGTGCGTGCATGCATTGTATCCCTTATTTGACAGTCCCGAAAGGTTACTAAGAGCAGGCCAATCGTTGATGGTTACGAAAAGCAACGTCAGAGGTCAAATTCCTCTTGTTTGTGCTCATCCCACACGGACACCACCCACAGCTGTAAAAGTTCATCAACTAATGGCCTTAGGTACACATCGATGTCGTTGCCGGGTTGCTTCGGACCTTGGATGAGCACTGGCATCATAATGAACTTCCGCTTCATGCACAACCAAGGAGGAAGGTTGTAGATGCATAGAGTCACGGGCCAGGTGCTATGGCTGGAGCTCGCTCGCCAAAAGGATTCATGCCATCCTTACTTAGAGCAAATCTTATGTTCCTTGCGTCAGCTGCAAAATCTTTGAACCATCTCGTCGATCTTTCTCCATTGCGTTCCATCTGCGGTGTGTCTCAACTCCCCGTCCGACTTACGGTCCTCTTTGTGCCATCGCAACAACTTGGCATGCTCTTTGTTCCTGAACAGACGTTTCAACCGTGGTATTATAGGAGCATACCACATCACCTTGGCGGGAACCCTCTTCCTGGGTTTCTGGCCCTCAACATCGTCACCAGGGTCATCGCCTCTGATCTTATAACGCAATGCAGTGCATACCGGGCATTCATTCAAATTCTCGTATTCACCGCGGTAGAGGATGCAGTCGTTGATGCATGCATGTATCTTCAGAACCTCTAAACCTAGAGGGCAGACAACCTTCTTTGCTTCGTACGCATACTGGCGGGCAACTCGTTATCCTTTGGAAACATATTCTTCAACATTTTCAGCAAGTTTTCAAATGCCGAGTCAGCTACACCTGCCTCTGCCTTCCATTTCAGCAAATCCATTGTGCAGCCCAGCTTTTCAGACCATCATCGCATCCGGGTACAGCGCCTTTCTGTGATCCTCTAACATGCGATCCAAATTCTCCTCTCCTTTTCAGTTTAGCAGCGTCTCCGTGCATCAGCAATGGTCCGACCAAGATCATCAACGGATCATCACGTGCCTCTTCTTCACCTTCCCTTCACCTTCAAGCATCCTCCATGAAAGTATCACCGAAATGAGCAAGATAGCTTTCATCGATGAAATCATCCCTTCTTCATCTTCTTCCATTATAACCCTCTTTCTCCATGCTTGATCCAACAATTATAGCTTGGCATGAAACCGTGCGAAGCAGATGCATGTGAACATCTCTTGAGGAAGAGTAACCTTCGATTCTTACAGATAACACATGGACAGATAACAAAACCCCCCCGCTTGTTCGCATTAGCCACTACGAGGAAATCTTTCAAACCCGTAGTGAACTCGCCGGAGAGTCGGTTACCGTACATCCATTGCCGATTCATCTGCATTATTATAATATAAAATATATAATTAACCATCATGCATTTGTTAAACTATACTAGCTACAAACAATATAAATTAAACAATGAACTACACACATGCATATTTTATCAATGACACATCAAAGGTTCATCAAGTTGCTAACCGCGATCGAGGAGTGTGGCTCCAACACTTCATGTCATGTTTGTTTCATGCTCTTGGGGCATTTCATCAAACACCTTATGTGCATAAGAGGAACCAAAAGCAAACCTACACCCACTTGTGAAGAGAATGGCTCCAAATGGCTAAGTGTTGGCTGCTGGATGGGTATATATAGGGAGGGCTTTAGTTGCGGTTGGCCTGGCAAACCGTGACTAAAAGTGCCGAAGCCTTTAGTCGCGGTTGTCCTGGCCAACCGCGACTAAAGCCCCTCACGCACCAGCTGGCCACCGAGCGCCACAGGCCCAGCCTTTGGTCGCGGTTCACCTCCAGAACCGCGACTAAAGGTCCCATTAGTCGCGGTTCCTACAGCTTCGCGACTTATGGGGCTGGACGGAAGCCTGTTTTTCCACCAGTGACCCTTAATTGTTGCACGATCAATGTTCCTTGCTCACATAGAGCTAGCGCACCGGACCAGTCGGTGGTGGAGAACTGTTCTTACCTGTACTCTTCCATGTAATCATGTTGTTTTTGAAAAAAGTATCATGTTTTACATTAACGGTAAGTAAAACAAGGTAAACTGATCTCCATCAAATGTTCATCATATATACAGTATACACATAAATTGGGTCATATACAAGTAGTTATTGTTTTATTTGCACTTCAACAACATCGAGCTTGAACGAATGAGTGGTGGCCAGGGTCAAATGTGAAAAGGAGTTAATTGTATCAATGTTTCATGTGAAGAACCGTGTATAAGATGATAATAACACCAAGATGATTGTGTCTCAGTAAAGTCGATCCTCACCTAAAGGCTTACGTGATGAAGTATTACAAAGATATTTTCGTCCCATCGGAAACAACTCAAGTTTCCTTCACGGAGTAGGGTAGAGATGACATCCCTTGAGATGTTGTTGACGGTCCCAAGATAGAGGTCATCGTTTCTGCTTCTCCCCCATCTCGTCCAGCTAGTACCAGGAAGGTCTCGTCCTAACCGGAAGGCATTACTGTTTTTTTTTTCTGTATAAACTTCATTTCCCATGTCCATATAACCGAAGTTCTCTCATACCAATACATGGGAAGATAACAAAAATCACATGGATTGTGTGCTGCCTGTACAGCTTTTATCTAGTGATTTTTATTACAAATAAGAAAACAACAGTGGGCTGAAAAGCGCGGCAGACAAACAAATTTGCAGACTCACATACCAAATTAAGAGAGCCAACATGCTTAGAAAAATGAAAATAACAAACTAGCTAGCAATCTTAAATCATACTGCAGATAGTCATGCACTGCGAATAGGCGGAGGATCGATCATATGCTTGGCTGCATTGCTCGTCGCACCGCGAGTTGGATAACAGGTGGACGGCGTTGATCCCTCCCTTCATCATCTTGCCTCCTTCACCTCTAGTGTCCCCGTAGGCTTGTAGGTGCATGCTGTCGCTGAGCCCAACATCGCAGCCAAACAAGCACCCCACATAGGAGTCGGATGATGAATCAAATTGCTGGCCGCACTTGGGTCCGCAGGAATGGAAGATGTCAACAAGGAGCAGGGCTAGACCTAGGACTACACACGTAAAAACAGAGCTCCCACCACTACGCTTCTCCCTGGAGCCCTTACCCATACCCATACCCATGGCTAGCTCGGTAGCTGGCTGGCTTGCTGCTGCTGAACAAATTGGCTATAGCTAACGACGCTGGATCTTGATGGATTGGTGAGATCCCCACACACACACACACACACACACGCGCGCGCGCGCACGCGCACACACACACACGCACACACACATATATATATATATATATATATATATATATATATATATATATATATATATATATATATATATATATATATATATATATATATATATAAAGAGTCACGTGTCGCTAGCTAGTGGGCGGTCCTCTGATCGATCCAATTCACTAGCTTCAGATGAGATCCAACAACTAGTGCGTGCAAAGCATGTGGGCATTCCCTTGTTTGACGGCACCACTTGCTCCACTTGTTTGTTGTTTGTGCTTTTGCCTTGGATCCAGCATCCGAAGATACATAAACTCAACTAAATAGCCACTTGCTTAAATCAAGCGAGCTCATTCCTGTGTAGAATATATATATCGAGTAAAACTGTCCATACATATCGCATAAATTATATACAGTGGAGTAGTGTATGTTAATTTGACCAATAGAAAATCAGGAAACATGTGTGCTTGAATTCGATATCCATCTTGATGAGCTATTTAGTTTTGTTCATATTTACATAAGTGTGTTCCTTTTTTTTGCTGTTTACAATTAAAAACATGTTCATTCATAGATACATACATACATACATACCCACTGTATTTTTGGTTACATCTATATGCCAGATTTTAGCAACGACGTGTCAAACATTGTTAGAGATGTGTGCAGTGTAATTCAATCGACGATCAAGGGGGGCATCATCATTACAGTTTTGCATCGCGACTACAAAATATATGTTACATGTCATCGAAATTATAGCTACTGGAATGACTGTGCTTACGGCATTTTTATGTCCAAGCTCTTTTACAACACTGTGGATCACCTCCTTTTACTTCAAAAGCGAAAACGACGGTGGCACGCACAGAAGATTGTGTGTTACTGCTTACACATGGATATGGGGAAAATGGAAGTACTCCACAAACTTGGTAACAACGTACAACATGTACAAACTAATTAACAAGCAAAAGCTGCTGTCACCAACTTCTCAACAGGAATTGCTTTATCCGTCCAAGCAGGTCAGGTTAACGGCGCACCCTCTTGCTCCCTCTTCTCTTCTTCCACGCCAGGAGACTGGCTCCTCACGGTCTCGCTTCTTTTGGCCCTGCTGCATCGCACTTTCTGAGGCAGTCCTCCTTTTCATGTATGTAGCGGCACATGAAGGAGCAGAATTCTGGGTCGTAGCCCAGCTGGCCTGGGGCTGCATCGGCTTTCTTATTCTTCTCAGCTTCTTCCCGTCCGGCGCGCTCCGTCGGCATCGCCAGGAGACCAGCTTGCCCACCAACTCTTCCTCCACTCCCTCTTGCTTCTGCTTCTTCTCCTGCCCCCCTATGGGCCGCGAAACGCATGGCGGCGCGGTCGCCGGAGCTGAAGATGCACTGTCTGTAGCAGTATGCCCAGTCCTCCCGGTGACGACACTTCCTCCTACAGTATTCTGAGTCCTTGGCCGCCGCCTCGACCGCGAATAGGGCTAGGCCCAGGACTACACACAACACAGCAGCACTGGCGCTGCTGCGCATCTTGTTGGAACCAAAGCCCATACCAATGGCTTGCAAGGTGGCTAGACGGCTGGCAATGGAGCTAAGTTCCTATAACAAACAACCCAAGATGGATGGATTCACGAGATAGGCACACCGCTATATAAATAGTCCAGTGAAGTGAGCTAGGTTGGGATGAATCTTCCTGCCGGTGTCGACCCCGTCTGATGAGATCCGACCTCTGCGCTTGTGCAATGCATGTGCATAGCATAGCTACAGGGATTACATACCCACTTGCTTCAAAAATCAATACAATACAACTAGTTAGGTTATGCATAGATTAGAGAAATGTTTGCGTGCAGGGACAATTGATGCAATGTGTCGACTGTCTGATCAATCAACCGGCATGTATGAGAAGCAGCGTTGGCATATATAGCAATTGCTGCACAGTATGAACTTAATTACATGTTGTAGGTAAAGATATACAAATTTATTCTTCTCCTCCTTGCACCTTGCGAGGCATTGGTCGTACTAGTGCTGGCCACTGCAGAAATGGTTCCGGTAGCCTTGGTCGTTCCCTTCTGCAGTTTCCATGAGGGCTAGGTCACACAACAGCACCGCTACTGCTGCTCTTCATGTTGGAACCCATACCCATTCCCGTTCCGAATTTACTTTATGTGGCATTTTCCGGTTGGATTAGGGAGGGGGGAGGTGCCCATCCCCATCAAATTAGTGTGATGGGATCTCGTAAAACCTCCATTAGTGTCAGTAGATGTAGGATTAGCACATGAGAATGAGAGAGATAAAGAGGCTGGTGAGTGGTGAAGTTGATAGGATCCATTTGTCTTTCTTCGCGAAAGCCAGCACATGCACACGTCGCGAGAAGGTAGATGCATGTGCACGGCTGCATCATACATCAACTTGCTATTTGTGTACTAGGTACTTGCACATGCACACGTCGCGAGAAGGGAGACGCATACAGCACTTGCTTCCAAATTAACTAGGTACTAGCTGGATTAGATTAGCAGAACTGTGCTGACAATTAGAGTCATGTGCCCAGCTTCCTTGTTTGACGGCCTGCATGTAGACCACTGGCTCCTCATGTTTGTCTTTTGTGCAGTAGATACATGTGCACAGCTGGATCATATCAACTTGCTTTTATGTTACATATCTAATGCCACATACTCAACTTGACTACATTATATTGTCCCGGAAGGGGCGCATCTAAAAGATGCTAATTTTAGAGAGAGAGAGAGAGAGAGGACGCAACGCTTAACGAGAGGTATTCATATGTTGGAAAATCACCTCTTGATTTTCCACTTAATTAACATTTATTAATGAAGTCTTAACAGTGTTACCTTGGGTCTAACGTCCCCTAGATAGCTTGAAAGCACACACTAAATAGCCACTAACTTCAATCAAGTGGAGCTCGTCACTGGCTAGCATTTCGTGTGTCAATTACCATGTGGATAAAAGTGTTCATACATATTGTGTACAAATAAATCATGGTTATAAAAGAGTTAATACCACCAGCCCGCTGGCTCCTTCTCCTTCCATGCTGGTCCATGACTACAAACAAGTTAATATCACTTTCTATGGTGGTCCGTGGTTGCGGGCTCCTTATCCTTCCATGGGTCTCTCATAGTGTCCCATTAATACAAATGGTTGTCCTGAAGGTGCTGTACCCGTTCGTGTGTTGAAGTTACAAATAGACATAGCCGACCCCAAACAATATAGGGGTACAGACATAGAGATGGACCAACAAGTGCGAGAATTTCGGACCATCCATGCAAACCCCGTATCGCCCTCCCATGCACAATGCAAGGGGTCTATCCGAAGTTTGTCGAATCGTTGTTATGATCTCCCTGGGTTTTTTCTTTTTCCTCACATAGACATAGTTTTTGTCTTCTATGACTTTGCTCTTTGTTGGCGTTTCTTTTGCATGTGTTGGTGTAAGTTGTGTGCATACAAGCAAAGTAGATGTCGGGTCATCGTGTTTCTATTCCTTTGATGGTTCATTATGCAGGTGCACCAAGAATATGCAGGTGCACCAAGAGTGCTCTCTGTGTTGACTTTGAGAATGGGATGACTAACGCGTTTACCGTACAAATATACCCACCAATCGTTGGATCTGTTGGAAATATGAGCAATTTACCGAATGATTTTATTAACAGAAATACTAGATAAAGCATGACTAGTATAGCAGTGATAAAACAAGCCATGTGATTTGAAAAAGAGAAGGTAAATAATATCTGCATATATGAGCTAGAACCGATCATCGCTAGAGCAGACAGTAGATCAAGATGCATATAAGAAGTAGAGCCTAACATGTCTAGGGCAAACACTAGAAGAAGGAACTGTTGCAGGACTTCTAACAGGAAAGATAAGAACACGTACTGGACAGCAGCCGGAGCAGAGGCACTGGATTTGGGGTCGGTGTCCTCCATGTCGTCGAGGAGGTTGTCGACGTCGGGGAAGTAGTCGTCGGAGTCCGGGGCGTCTGTGACGAAGAAGTCAGTAGTCGCGCAGAGCGCTCCCCAAAAACCTTATCACCCTTCTCCCGTACAGGACTCAAAAGGTGCGGTTTCGGAGGCCTACTGTTCCGACCTGCGGTGCACGCCGCAAGCCGGGATGAGGAAGAACGTAGCAGCAGCGCAGTGCTCAGGAACTTGTGGCGAGAGGAGGAAGAGATTCTGGTGCGTCTCTCTGAGAGGAGCGACCTCCCTTTTATAGGCGCAAGAGAAGGAGGCGAGAGGCTGCGATGGGAGCTGAAGAGAACAAGGGAGACGAAACGAACAGGCAGCAGGCGAAGAGGTGCGCCGTTCGTATTCAATCTCCACTACAGCAAAACGTTTCAGCTTCCGCGTGACCTTTCGTATACCGTAGTGCGTGGCAAAAATTTACATCGGCTCGGCTCATTCCCGCCACCCGCGACGCGTCGCGTCGTGACGAGGCGTGGCGAGGCGGGCAGGGGAGGAGGAGCGCGCGTGGATGTCCCTCTTGTTCTCATGCTCATACAAGTGGGGAAAGAACCTACCTTATATGAAGGTCCAACTCCCACTAAACTAGCAATGTGGGACTAAATGTTAGTAGTATCCCTTGCATTGCACAAATGGGCTAAGTGGGCCTCTAGGATTTATTTAGGAATTTCTGAAATATTTATTGGGCTGTCCCAGAATAGACTAAATTCCAGCAATCCCCCACCAGATCCCAGAGGCACACAAAATTTGCCTTTGGTTCCAAAACACTGTTTTATATACCGGTACTGCAGTTGAGACTGTTAAGTTGAACTTCCACCTAGAACTCTATGCTACACTAGTAAGCAACTTGAACAGTGGACTGGGCCTTGAACTGCAAGTTTTCTACGAATCTAGCTTCACATTAAGCCTTGACCAGTACGTGGCTACCGTGGGTCTTCCCCGCGGGTGGAGCTTATGCGTCATACTCCGAGACCTTTCAGGAGTTTTCTAGAGAGAACCCTACTCTCATAGATTGCGACGTTTAACAATCAGACTCATATAGGTGCGTTCTTCAAAAGATGTTCTGCAGGACAACATCTCTGCTTCAAAGAGCCACTTAGAACACATTAAGATATACATCAACCTGCCATGCAGATTAGGAGAGTATTGCATCTTCATGGAGTGGTATTTTTAATAGTAAGGGTACTCTCCTCCCAGTTGACCAACAGCTTGTCTTCCACATCTAATTCACGGGATCTCCGATCACAAAGAATAAGTTACCACTGTGAACAACTCATATTGTGGGTCTCATACCCATCTCCCTCGATGCATTATCTATCACATTACGTGATAGACCCTTAGTGAAAGGATCTGCCAGATTTTAAGATGTTTGGATATAATCCAATGCAATAACTCCGGAGTTTCTCATTTTTCTGACATACTTTAACCTTCTCTGAACATATCTGGATGACTTCATGTTATCCTTTGAGTTGTTCACTTTCGTGATCACAGTTTGGTTGCCGCAGTCCATAAGGATACCCGGTACAGGTTTCTCAACAACCGGCAAGTCATTCAAGAGCCGGCGAAGCCAATCTGCTTCGACGTAGCTGTATCTAGTGCTGTGAGTTCTGCTTCCATTGTTGACCTCGTTAAGATGGTCTGCTTGCAAAACTTCCAAGAAACAGCGCCACCTCCATGAGTGAATACATATCTGCTCATGGCCTTTATCTCATCGGCATCTGAGATCCAGTTTGAGTCACGATACCCTTCAAGCACCTTTGGGTGCCCGGTGTAGTGAATTCCATAATTCGCAGTGCCTTTCAAAAAATGCAAAACTCTCTCTAGAGCTTTCCAATGCACATCTCCTGGTTTTGAGACAAAATGACTCAGTTTGCTAACAGCAAAAGAGATGTCAGGTCTTGTAGCACTGGCTAAGTACATAAGCGAGCCAATAATCTTAGAATACTTCAATTGATCTCTAGCAATTCTTCGATTCTTTTGAAGCAGCATGCTAGCATCATATGGTGTTGGAGAGGGCTTGCAGTCACTATAGCCAAAGCGACTCAAGATCTTTTCCACATAGTGAGATTGAAGCAATGTAATCCCACCACCATCATCTCTCAACAACTTGATGTTCAGAATGTAATCAGCCACTCCTAAATCCTTCATCTCAAAACAGCAAGATAGGAAATCCTTGACCTCCTTAATAACATTCAGATTTGTTCCGAAAATCAGTATGTCATCAACATACAAGCAAAGCATAACTCCCTCGCCCCCACCACGGCGATTGTACACACATTTGTCAGCTTCGTTCACAACAAAGCCTGCAGTTGTTAAAGTTCTTTCGAACTTCTCATGCCACTGTTTGGGTGTTTGCTTGAGTCCATACAAAGACTTCAGCAACTTGCACACTTTCCCTTCCTGACCATCTATTACAAACCCATCTGGTTGTTCCATATAAATTTCCTCATCCAACTCTCCATTTAGGAAAGCAGTCTTAACATCCATTTGATGAACGAGAAGACCATGTGAGGCAGCTAGTGAAAGTAGAACTCGAATAGTGGTCAGTCGAGCCACAGGTGAGTAAGTATCAAAGAAGTCTTCACCTTCCTTTTGGGTATAACCCTTAGCCACGAGCCTAGCCTTGTACTTTTCGATAGTACCATCAGGCCTAAGCTTCTTCTTGAATACCCATTTGCATCCTATAGGTTTGCACCCATAAGGACGATCAGTTATCTCCCAAGTTTCATTCGCCAAGATGGAATCCATATCGCTACGAACCGCTTCCTTCCAGTAGTCAGCATCTTCCGATGCATAGGCCTCTGAAATAGAACTGGGAGTATCATCTATGAGATACATAAGAAAATCATCACCAAAGGACTTTGATGTCCTTTGTCTCTTGCTCCTAGTAGGAACTTCATTGTTCTCCTCCACAGGACTTTCAAAGTGTTCCATCGAAATGGCAGGTTCGGTAATTGTAACTGGTTCCTGATTCGATGAACTAGGCATCTCCTGATTAGATGAGGTAGCCATATCCTTCGTGGGAAAGATATCTTCAAAGAAAGTCGCATCATTCGACTCCATGATCGTACTGACATGCATGTCAGATACCTTAGATTTTACAACCAAGAATCTATAGCCAATGCTATGAAAAGCATATCCCAGGAAAACACAATCCACAGTCTTTGGTCCAAGCTTCCGCTTCTTTGGAATTGGAACATTGACTTTCTCCAAACAAACCCATGTTCGCAAATAAGAGAGTTTTAACCTTTTCTTCTCCCATTTCTCGAATGGAGTTATCTCTTTGTTCTTTGTGGGGACTCGATTTAGAACATGACATGCTGTCAATATCGCCTCCCCCACCATGCCTTGAGAGACCCGATGTGTCTAACATGGCGTTAACTAAATCAGTTAGAGTACGGTTCTTTCTTTCGCCACCCCATTTGGTGAGGTGAGTAGGGGCGTCCTCTCATGGATTATACCATGTTCTGCACAAAAAGCATCAAATTCATTGGAAAAATACTCTCCACCACGGTCGGACCTAAGCCTCTTGATTTTTTGATCAAGTTGGTTTTCCACTTCAACTTTATAGATCTTGAAAAAGTTCAAAGCCTCATCCATAGATTTCAGATGATACTCTCCACCACGGTCGGACCTAAGAGTTTTTCAAATGTAAAGGCAGGGGTGTATACTGCAATCTATCTAAATAGCTAAAAAAATGTAGGGTACCTGGGTAACGTTTGTGTTACCCTCTGATTATGTGTCCAATTTTGTATGCCTTGGTGGGTAAATTGTTAATAGGTCTGTTTGGGGTATCAATGCATTTAGTATCTGTACTATTGGAATGATTTTATCTATCTGACATTCGAGTGTCGTGCAACATTTGATTTTCGTTGTACAGATAGTTGTCCAGATCATGTCATGCTAAATTATGTCTCTATCTTGATCTTTACTCTGCTTTTCTTGGAACAGAGGCGCCACAATAAGTTGAGGCAGGTCTTGGATCGAAGAAAAGTGAGCCGCGCTACAATTCTGATGTGGCAGCTGGGTATGCGGTAGGAGGAACTGTCTTAGGGAATCCAGTAAGATAGCATGAGTATTTATTAGTTGAGTTTTGAGCCAGTAGCAAGTTTGGTACTGGCTTAGATGTTAGACGTAAGATGTACATCCAAACTATTTGTTAGACTCCCAGTACCTTATGTTTGAAAAGACTACGACAGCAGTGGCAAGGGCTCGAACCCTAGAGAGCGACAGCTAGACTCCGGATGAGGCGTTCGTTGCTTGGGTTGGTGCATGATAGTGTTTGGATTAGAGATATTTATTTCTTCTTTTCTCCTCTATACTTATCTGAAGTTCTGAACTTGTTTTTTCGTCCTTGTTTATTCTCATAATTGTGCATTGTCTCCAAAATTCATATGTACTCAATTGTGCGCAAACGTATAGGCCATTTTGATCTTCGCAATGAGGTGACATGAATCACGGTCTCAGATTCTCCGAACATGTAATTGTCTGAAAAAGTCAAACTTGGTAAACTTACACGACGTATTCCATAATCGTTTCTTAAATTCCGAGGTATTATATAACACACGGGATGTGGCTGCAGTTGGCAACGTCAGTGATCTAGGGTCTTGAGAGACGTAGATTCAGACGGATGAGGCCGGAGCCACCAAAATGCTAGTGAGCCAAAAGCCGATAAGGTGCAGCTTCCCAAGCATTGGAGCTAGAGCCACTATGGGAGAGAATGTTAGCGAGCCATGAACACTAGAGAATACCGGTCCAGTCCAACCGGGAAAGGTAGCGAGGGCAAGATCCACCGTGTGCACGACAACACTCCTGCGAAGACCCCGAGGTCCGTGGCGAACGCATTGAACACTTGTAGGCTCGGCATAGCAAAGCAGGCAGAGTAGCCACCGATGGACCATAGCAATCGCCAAGGTGCATGGCCATGGTCGGCGATATGTGAACATGCCGCAAGACACGTTAGGGCTTGCGGAGCCCTCCGTCAGAGCGCTTATGGCCAAGCCCGCCACACGACCTCACGCGTGTAGCCGGGAGGGAGGCGCTGCCATAGACAGGAGTCCAGGGGAAGGCGCCGGTGCTTTGCTGCTGGAGAAGGAGCATGCCCTGAGCTCAGAAGCCATTGTCCCCGCGCAACAATGCCACGGGAAGGTGGGAGCGCCCGATTGGTACCTTCCTTGGGCATGCACGGGCTTCGCCGGGGTCCCCTCCAATGGCGGCGATGCGATCAAGATCAAATCCAGGAGTTGTGGCGGCTTAGCTAGGGTTTCCCATGTTTCCTGGGGGGTGACGCAGGGGTTAGGTAGTGGGTTTTTGTTATGTTATTGTCTGTCAATAGCATTCCTGTGCGGATCATTCATTTTTCACATATTCTAGGGTGGGTGTTCTTTTCCAATGGTTCTCAAAAGCAATTGGTGGTGGCTCATCAGTTCAGCTAACACTAAAGAGGAAGATGGTTGCCATTGTTTTTTAAGCGTCACGAGGGGATGGGGATTGTGATGATGAGTAGAGATGGCGACCACAGTAAGTGATGGATTGATGCACAAGGCAACTAAGAACCACCACAGTGGAATAGAAGGCTGGAAGGCTGCTTCTCTTGTGAATGTCCTTGTGGAGGGTACCTTTGGGCAGGTCTATGACCCTACCCCAGGTACATGACTTCATCAGTCATGATACTAGTGTCCATAGCTTTCCAACGGTATATCGCAAGCCCCATTTGGGCAATGTTGACAGAAGTTCAACCTAGCACTAGGGGATGTTCGGGTCGAACAACTCAGGCAGTAAAATTGCAAAATAAACGCAATTTCTTCACGACCCGAGAGCAAAATCCGCCAGCGAGCGAGATTCCTATTTAAAACGTGTATTTAGTTGCTAAAACACGTTTGTAGATTACACTAATATCATATAGAACACTACTAACCAGAATAATTCGCGGGGGAAGCCACGGTTGCAAAGATAACCCGAAGGTCGGGTTCGTACAGAGGGAAGTTCAGGCGCGTGTACAAACAAAAAATACGTCACAGAAGTTCAACGTGAAAACAACATGAAGTTCAACTACTACACTGAATGAATTTCAGATGAAAAACTTTTAAAATCGTTGTGAGTATGAAAAAATGATCAACACGGGAAAGTTGTGTTATTACATCAGATTTCCATCGGTATATCACTTGCTCAATTCCGGTGAGTGGATAGAGAGCTAGGAGCTGTGGATAGAAATATACAAGCAAAAATAAGCACGTGAAAAACAGAGTGAAGTTCAAGTACAAGTGCCGAGAAGTTCAGGTTCTTCACGTGGTGCATTTTCGAAGAAACAGTTTCGCGATAAAGGCAGAACGAATGATCTCGCCATTTTCGCAATTACTTGAAAACGGCTAGGAATCAGATAAAACCATCAACATGAAAAAGTTTCGCATTTAACGTAGCTTTTCAGCGGTATATTATTTGCCCCATTCCGATAAAGTACGTTGAAATTATGCCAAAAACACGTTTTTATTCATTTGCAACTTTAACTTAAAACTGTAAGGAATTAGGAGAAACAATATATACAAAACAGTTTTGCATTTGCTCACGCTTTCCAATGCCGTATCGTTTCTTGCATTCGGACGTATGGTTAAAAACTTATCTCGAAAATACGAACTCGGTGGAACTTGTACCGTTTTCTGAATTACTTTTAAATCGTTTCAAATTAGAAAAAACTTTTAACATGAAAGAGTAGCGCATTTTCACAAGCTTTCCAATGCCATATCATTTGCCTCAAATGGATTAGCCGTTTAGAAATTACATTGAAAATTGTTCGGTTTGCAAAATTTTATGATTTTCAAAATTACTCTTTATCCACAGAGAATTAGAGAAAACTTTCAACATGGCGAAGGAGCGGTTTTGCAGCAGCTTTCCAACGCTATATTATTTACCTCATTCCGATAAACGGTTTAGAAATGCGATCGAAAATACGATTCACGTTTTTTGTGTGAGGAAAAAACAGTTTTCAAAACTGCTCTTAAACCGCTTACATTTTGCCAAATTTTAACTTGGATCATGATATTGGTGTCTATAGCTTTTCAACGGTATATCGCAAGCCCCATTTAGACATTTTTTAGCTGTAGTTCAACTTAGTACTCGGGGAAGGTCAAGCGCGTTACTCAGAAAGTTCATGTTGTGATCAGAATAGTGTTTGTGTGTGTCTATATATATATATATATATATATATATATATATATATATATATATATATATATATATATATATATATATATATATATATCAATCAATCATGTGACAGTAACCCATGTAAGCAACTGAAACTTGGGAAAAATAATAAACATCTAGTTACGAATAATTTAACATCTTTTTATCGTTTTGCAGCTAGCGCAATCTCTTCACGTGTAAGCCAAAACTTTAATAAGACAGATGGACTGACGAGACATGCACACATAAGAGGGGTGAAGGTAGCTATATGTTCTGATGAATCTAATCAATCTAGCCTCAGACCAGATCCGGCATGTTGGACCGTGCAATGCATGAGCTTCCATGTGATCATCCTCTGTTAGGGAGACACCGTGCTGCATGTCCATGTGCATAGTACTATCCACATGCTTCAAAATCAACTAGGCACCTACTACATCGCTAATTCTTGCCTGCCCTTAATTTTTGCACGATCGATGTTCCTTGGTCACATAGAGCTAGCGCACCGACCAGTCTGTGGTGGACAACTGTTGTTACGTGTACTCTTGTTGGAAATATCAGCACCACAATGTATCCATCTAATTGCTCGGTCTCCACTGCATGCAACTCAATGCTCGATCAACATATGCTGCTTTTCATGTTGGTTCGGAACAAATTCCGTTGGCTGCATACATGCTGGCTACAAAGGACAGTACTGCATGGATGCTGCTAGCAATGTATACATGCTGCTAGGGTAGATTGAAATTAAGCCAAGCTAGGTACGATAAGACTGAATTTAAGCGAGCGTGGCGAGCTCCGATCCAACATTTGTCCGCCTGCAGTGCACGGCGGTCGATCAATTTTCCTTCCATGTTTGACTCACATGCCTCGATGCATGCATGAGCTGGTGGCATCTTGGAGATGCGTCCACAAAGTTGGATACATATATATGGAAAAAGTCCAAAACAAAAATTTAAAGTAATTAATTATGACAAAAAAATAAAAAAATAAAACAAAAAAGAAAAAGAAAAGAAAATGAAAGAAAAAACATATTAGAGCGAGCAAGCGACTGCGCTAATGGTCCAGCCCAATTCGTCCCAATGTCCAGCCAGCCAGTCAACTATGCTTGCCACTTTATTTAAAAAAATCTATGCTTGCCACGTCAGCGAATCCCAGCTAAGCACACTCAAGGTTTAAAATAGATCAAGATTAGAAAGTTCGATGTGCTGATTTCCGAGATTACAAGTTCAGGATTCGATTTAGTTTTAGTCTACAAGTTCAAGGTTTGTTTTGGACTTTTTCCCATATATATCCAGTTGCTTGCTTCCATCAACAAGCTAGCTAAAACAGAAGTTTGCTCCTCCAGATATCTCTGTTGCATGGATGCAGTTAATGCTTCGATCAACTAGCTATGTCTAATCCAGTAAAAACTATCGAGTTTTTTTTCAAAAAAAGTATCATGTTTTACATTAACGGTAAGTAAAAATAGTTAAACTGATCTCCATCTAATGTTCATCACATATACAGTATACACATACATTGGATCATAAACAAGTAGTCATTGTTTCATTTGCACTTCAACAACATCGGGCTTGAACGATTGAGTGGTGGCCAGGGTCAAATGTCAAGAGGAGTTAATTGTATCAATGTTTCATGTGAAGAACCTTGTATAAGGTGATAATAACACCAAGTATTTCATAAGATAGCTAGTGGAAAGTTTCATAAAAGTGTATCATCAAGATTTATTGGGTCAGTAAAGTCGACCCTCACTTAAAAGCTTACGTGACAAAGTATTAGAAAGATATTTTTGTCCCATCGGAAACAAGTCACGTTTCCTTCGCAGAGTAGGGTAGAGATGACATCTTTTGAGATGTTGTTGACAGTCCCAAGCTAGAGGTCGTCTTTTCTGCTTCTGCCCCATCTCGCCCGGCTAATACTAGGAAGATATCGTCCTAACCAGAAGGCATTACTCTTGTTTTTTTCTGGATAAACTTCCTTCGCCATGTCCATATAACCAAAGATCTCTCAAACCAATGCATGGGAAGATAAAAGAAATTACATTGATTTTGTGCTGCATGTACAGCTTTTCTCTGGAGCTTTTTATTACCAAAAAAAAAAACAGTTGCCTGAAAAGCACGGCACACACACAAATTTGCGGACTGACACACGAAATTAAGAGGGTCGGCATGCTTAGAAAAATGGAAACAACAAACTAGCTAGCAATCTTAAATCATACTGCAGATAGTCATGCACTGCGAGTAGGCGGAGGAGGATCGATCATATGCTTGGCCGCATTGCTCGTCGCACCGCGAGTTGGACAACAGATGGACGGCGTTGATCCCTCGCTTCATCTCCTTGCCTCCTTCACCTCTAGTGTCCCCGTAGGCTTGCAGACGCATGTTGTCGCTGAAGCCAACATCGCAACCAAACAAGCACCCCACATAGGAGTCGGAGAATGAATCAAATTGCTGGCCGCACTTGGGTTCGCAGGAATTGACGATGTCGACTAGGTCGTTGGCTGTCGCCACAACAAGGAGCAGGGCTAGACCTAGGACTACACATAGAAAAACAGAGCTCCCAGTCTCCCATCACTACACTTCTCTCTGGAGCCCATACCCATGGCTAGCTCGGTAGCTGGCTTGCTTCTGCTGAACTAATTGGCTATAGCTAACGACGCTAGATGCTGATGGATTGGTAAGATCGGCACACACACATATATAAAGAGTCTCGTGTCACTAGGTAGTGGGCGTCACCGCTGATGGATCCAATGCACTAGCTTCAGATCAGATCCGAGAACTACGCGTCTGCAATGAATGTGGCTGTAACCTTGTTTGACCGCTCCACTTGTTTGTTGTTTGTGCTTTTGCCTTGGATCATGCAAACTAACCTAAATGGCCACTTGCTTCAATCAAGCCGAGCTCATTCCCGTGTAGCATTTTCATGTGTTAATTAGTACGGGGTAAAAGTTTTCCAAAAATATCGAGTAAACTTGTTCATACATATCGTATAAATTATACAGTAGAGTAGCGTATGTGTTAATTTGACCAACAGAAAATCAGAAAACATGGGAGCCTGAATTCGATATCCAGCTTGATGAGCTATTTAGTTTGGTTCATGTTTATATAAGCATGTTTTTTTGCGTGTTCTTTCATACTTATTTACTCCCTCCGTTTCTTTTTACTTCGCGTATAATTTGGCCAAAGTCAAACTACACAAAGTTTGACCAAATTTATATCAAAAAATATGAACATCTGCAAAACTAAAACTAAACGACGATCAAGTGGGACCACATCAATACATTTTTGCACCGCGAGCTGGCTTACGTCATTTTCACATCCAAGCTGGTAAGGCACTATGGATATATGGCTACAGCGAGAGGATGGGTGGATGTTAAAGTTTGTAGTCTGGATCAATGGCTATGGTGATATGTTGGAAATCTTATACGTGTCCTACAAATATCATTGAAGCATGAGTACATGCGCGATATATGCACTGTCATGCATTGATGGAAGTTTGAGCTCATGGCATCTGGTAGATGGATCCCCAGGTTTGATACATATATATCCACTTGCTTTGCTTCCATCAATAAGCTAGCTAAAAAAAGTTTACTCCTCTGTCTTACGATTTCATGTATGCACATAATGCTAAAACAAATTCAGTTGTATGATCAGCGCTTAAACATCTTCTTTTGTATCACTTCACAATCGATGACACAAAACCAGTTGTGGAACATATTGGCAACATATACCTGCAGTTTTCTTATGTCACCTCCTTTTATTTCAAAATGGAAAACGACTGTGGCTTCAAAAGTGTGGCATACACAAAAGATTGTGTGCTCACACATGGATATAGGGAAAATGGAAGTACTCAACAGCCATGATAACAACATACAAGATTGATGACCTAATTAACATCTTGTTAGTAAAGCAAACGATGTAGTCCGGTGCAGGAGGCAGCACCCTCCACCGTCGATGCCAGGAGACGGACTTATCACCCTCTTGCTTCGTTTGGCGCTGCCTCGCACTTTTGGAGGCAGTCCCCCTTGTCATGTATGTGGCGGCACATGAAGGAACAGAATTCTGGGTCATAACCCAGCTGGACTGGCGTGGCGTCTGCTTGCTTCTTTTTCTCTTCGTCTTCCCGTCCGGCGCGCTCCGTCGGCATCGCCAGTAGCCCAGCTCCTCCTCCTCCTCCTCCTCCTCCTCCTCTTGCTTCTACCTCTTGCTCCCTTCCCTCCACCGGCCCCTCCAGGAGCCCAAGTCCTCCCCCTCTTGCTTCTTCTCCTTCTATCCCACTCCGACACCGTTTGACGCAGGCGTCGATGTCCTCCTTGGGCTCATGGCGGCAGCGCTCGTAGCAGGTAGGTGGGGCAGCTATTACTCCGATTTCTTTTTCTCCTTCTCTCCTCCCGTGGGCTCCGACGACGAGCAGGGCTACACCTAAGACTACGCACGACACAACAACGGTGGCGCTGCTTCTCTTATTGGAACCCATACCCATAGCTTGCTAGGTGGCTGGCTGCTACTTAACTAACTAGCTGTGTGTGGTGTGTGTAGCTAACTGTGTACCTGAATGGATGGGTTGAGGAGACAGGGACACACACATATATAAAGAGGCCGGCCGGTGATGCTACCTAAAGGTTCCTCTCATGAATCTGATCCATCTTAGCTAGTATCCCGTGGCCACCACCACATGGGCCACGCAAGCGGTATCGATCCGACATTTGCGCGTGTGCAATGCATGTGCACAGATGGCAGATGGATCAGACATCAACTTGCTCTTTATCTATATGTATGTCTACTTGCTTCAAAGCCAACTAGCTACTACTTGCATGATTTCATTGGAAGAAGAACTGTTTAAGCCCACTACGGTACAAGCTTCATTGTTTGACCGCCTGGATGCGCGCCACATGCTCCTCTTGTTTATTATTTGTGCTTTTTCCGTGCATCTAGCTTCCCCTAAAAACAAAAGATCAGTTGAATGAACACTTAGTGATGCAAGGAGTGACTTTTGATGCTTAACCACATAGTGAGTTGTGTTGATGCTAGACATGCATTATCGTACAGTATGTAATGTCACTGACAACAAAGAGAAGATGTGGTGGGTGATGAGTTAAAGTGTGTCAAGGTTAGAGGGCTTGTCTGGTGAGGTGTATCATTGACCGTCATAGTGTGAGTGAAGACAAGATGACGGGTGGCTATCTATGTTTTTGGTCGAAAATATGCAGGCCAACATGAAGATGAACAAGCGACAACTCAGTTTTTGCATGAGGCTATGTGTTTCTGCATATACACTACCAGAAACTGAAATTTTTCTGTGAGCCCAAAACCGACAGGGAAATAGTGTGAACCGACAGGGAAAGTATTTCCTGACGGCCACCCGTCAGAGTTAGCCGTCAGGGGTAGCTTGACAGGGAAAATAAACTATGCCTGTCGGTCAACCGACAGGAACTATATTCCTGTCGGGTTTTCACATTTTCCTGACAGATTTGGCCCTACAGGGTTATATAGTATATCCCTGTCATACATAACCGTCAGGGAAAAAAGAAACCCAGTAAACAAAAAAAATATTTATGGTTTTATACATAGCTATTCCATAACTCAGAATATTTAGAAGATAGAAACATCACTATCAATTGTTTGCATCAACTAGAGATACAAATTCACATGTCTTCAGATATAGTTCCATAGGAGTTACATACATGAATCGAAGGTAAATGAAAACAGAGGTGCAACATCTAAAGCCACACAAGTGCATCAACTAAATATACACAAGAGACCTCATTTTCTACAATCTTTTGTTGCAGCTTAAGTTGCAAGCTTCTCTTCAAGGTTACCCTGCAGTGGACATATAATTGATCTTGTAAGAATGTGCAATTATCAACAGTTTGCAACAAAAAGGTAACGAGAAACAGGAACAACCAGACACTTGCAGTGGACATTGCAATTATCTAAGCAATGTACTGATAATTTTCAGAGCAATGCAATATCTACGGGTCATCACACCCAGACACTTGTATCCACCCTGTACAACTAAGAGCTACAATCAACTAGTTCCAGCAATGTACAAATATACTATTTTAATTGATTTTGTGCAACTCGGCAAGATTGCGCACCTTCTCCAGCAGGAACAACCAATTGTGTGATTGCACTGCAATTGTTCAATCTTTAATATAAGAAATAAAACAAAATACAACTTAAGGGAGAAGGAAGAACACAGTGAGCTCAAATATGAGGAATACACAAGAACTGTTAAGCACTACTCCCTCCGTTCCAAAATAGATGACTCAACTTTGCACTAGTATAAAGTTGGGTCATCTATTTTGGAACGGAGGGAGTAGATAGTAAGACAATAGGAAATTCCAAGAAGCAAGTAGTAAAAGGAGTAACTAAATTAAGATGACATATAGTATGGCCTATGATAGGAGCCCCTGAACATATCTTTGTCTTGTTAATTGTTATAACAGAGCATTAATATCTTGAGCATAGCTGCTGGTAATAGGCCTTTCCTGGTACAGTTTCATTGTCAGTACTCTGAAATATAATGTCTAGGTGCATTTCAGATGTTCTTGAGCACACTGAAGATAGCATGATCTTGCAAGATAGAAAACTTGAATCGAAATTAACCAATACACGAATTTGGAGACATGTAGGGAAATAACAGTATGTACCATACCATGTCAAGGGCAGAGGATATTACACCTCTCTTTTAGTTTGATCACGAACCTTAAATCCTACTCCTGATCTGGATGAACTGTAACTAGGAAAAGGGTATCTCAAATGGGTGTTCATAAGTATCGAAGTGGGGAATGGCACATACTATTTGGAAGAAAAATATGAGACTATTTCTGGCCGTCTAGTGAATCTCAACTTCTTGCACTGATGAAGCTCCTCGTATTTCCAATGCAGCAGCTCAGTGCTTCCTGAATGTCAGCATATTAAAAGCAGGTAAAATAAAAATGCATGGACAGAAAAAATAGAGATTGAATTATTATGGTGTTGTACAGTAAGTCAATGAAAAAATCCCACTAAAATAGAAAGAAAATTATCATTTAGGCTGAAACAACATTACACGCAAAATTATGGATAAGTACAGTTGCATCCAACCCATTCATACTTAAAGTTTGAGAACTATTTGGAACTCCCCAAGTATCCCACCCATTCATAGTAAAATTTCAGATCCGTGGATACATATTGTTGCCTCCAAACTAATTTAAGTAATAATAAGGCAGCAATAAATGGTTGCAATTTCCTCAAAGACATAGCTGAAATCTAGAACGAGATTTGAGATCCAAGGAGCTGCACCAGTTTCGGGGATTATTATGCATCCAAACCACAGTTCTATAGATCAGATCTGAGGCCGGATTTGGGGATTCCTAGAGCTGCACCAGATTTGGGGATCCGGAGATGCCACAACCAGGAAACATCCGAGTTTTGAGATTTAGGTCACGTACTTCCATGACGCCGGTGAACTGCTTGAGTTGGGGTGGATTCTCAACGGTGGCGTGGTCGGAGCAGGGCCGTAGTGGAGGAGCAGGCCAAGCCTTGGCGTCATAGGGTGATGTCCAGAACGGAGATGGGACGCCGCCGTGTCCCAATAGACGAGCCATGGATGGTGGTGGTCGGCGGGTACAGATCCATATGAGAGAGCAAGTTGAGGCGCTCGGGTGACCTTGGAAGGCACTGGGATGGTGGTCGGAGGCCTCGAAGGCAGGGAGGGATTGGGTGGCGCAGAAAGAAGGGATATGGAGATTTGGGGGGATTGGATTTGGGTGTGCCGCCATGCCCTGCGCGAAAAGAGGGCTCCATGGCGGGGCGTAGTTTCCAGATGCGCGGGGCTGAAAATCCCCCGTGCCCTAGTGTATCGCGAGTGGGCCGAATATTGTATTCCTGTCGGTACTTAGTCAGCCCACAGGAATATTGGACATATCCCTGGCGTGCAGGGGCCGGCCGACAGCCCAATTGTTTTTCCTGTGGGCTAGTTGCGGGCCCGACGGGAAAATCAATCGACCCACAAAAATATTACGGTTTCTGGTAGTGATAGCATGCTAATATGTGGATGTGTGGGCCGGCAGTCCAGGAGAACCTGTACTTTCATCTGACGACTCGACAAGCCATGAATCTCCAACTGAAAGAAGACCATAGAGAGTACAAGAAGACGAGTCAAGGGACTGTTAGCAAGTAATCTTAACATAGTGTTATATTTGGTTATTTTTTGTCGTGCCATGTTTTGGCAAGCTGACATGGAGTCCCAGATGAGTTCTTGTGCAAGCTAGTTGGTCCTAGCCAGTAGTGTCCCTTGTAGCATGCATCATGGTTCACTACAATTTAGCACTTATTATCCATGTAGGATTAGTAGTCTCAAGAAGTTGGGTCCTTGCGTACTAGTTAGTTGAGTCCTAGTCTGTGTATATTAGGTATTTGTAGTTTGGACATATCCGTTGTAAGTTGCAACGCCATAAAATGAAAGAAATAAATTAAGAAAAAGAGGGGCATTACACATTCACTCGGCTAAAGTTTTGCATGTGTTTGTATAATTCAGATATGCATGATTCCTCGATGAAATCCGAAGGGCTCTGCAGGCTTACCCGCTACTCGTTCTGCAGCTCCTGTATTGAAGCATGGCCACACCAACTCATAAGTACAGGACGACCCGTTCGGTGGATTATGTGCCGCAAATTGGGCACATCTTTTTGTTTTCATAAAGGGACAACGATGGTGGCGTTCCGATTGCGCATGTCCCTCTCGTCGGCATGACAGCTTTCGTACGTGCCATCCACGTCTTCCAAGGGGAGATGGTGCTGGAGTATGCACTGGTGGAAAAACAGGCTTCCGTCCAGCCCCATAAGTCGCGAAGCTGTAGGAACCGCGACTAATGGGACCTTTAGTCATGATTTCGGAGGTGAACCGCGACCAAAGGCCTGGGCCAGGCGCTCGGTGGTCAGCTGGCGCGCGTGAGGTCTTTAGTCGCGGTTGGCCAAGACAACCGCGACTAAAGGTTTTCGGCACTTTTTAGTCACGGTTTGCCAGGCCAACCGCAACTAAAGCCCTCCCTATATATACCCATCCAGCAGCCAACACTTAGCCATTTGGAGCCATTCTCTTCACAAGTGGGTGTAGGTTTGCTTTTGGTTCCTCTTATGCACATAAGGTGTTTGATGAAATGCCCCAAGAGCATGAAACAAACATGACATGAAGTGTTGGAGCCACACTCCTCGATCGCGGTTAGCAACTTGATGAACCTTTGATGTGTCATTGATAAAATATGCATGTGTGTAGTTCATTGTTTAATTTATATTGTTTGTAGCTAGTTAGTTTAACAAATGCATGATGGTTAATTATATATTTTATATTATAATAATGCAGATGAATCGGCAATGGATGTACGGTAACCGACTCTCCGGCGAGTTCACTACGGGTTTGAAAGATTTCCTCGTAGTGGCTAATGTGAACAAGCGGGGGGGTTTTGTTATCTGTCCATGTGTTATCTGTAAGAATCGGAAGGTTACTCTTCCTCAAGAGATGTTCACATGCATCTGCTTGAAGGGTTTCATGCCATGCTATAATTGTTGGACCAAGCATGGAGAAAGAGGGTTATAATGGAAGAAGATGAAGAAGGGATGATTTCATCGATGAAAGCTATCTTGCTCATTTGGTGATACTTTCATGGAGGATGCTGAAGGTGAAGGGAAGGTGAAGAAGAGGCGCGTGATGATCCCGTTGATGATCTTGGTCGGACCATTGCTAATGCACGGAGGCGCTGCGAAACTGAAAAGGAGAGGAGAATTTGGATCGCATGTTAGAGGATCACAGAAAGGCGCTGTACCCGGATGCGATGATGGTCTGAAAAAGCTGGGCTGCTGCTGGATTTGCTGAAATGGAAGGCAGAGGCAGGTGTAGCTGACTCGGCATTTGAAAACTTGCTGAAAATGTTGAAGAATATGTTTCAAAGGATAACGAGTTGCCCGCCAAGACGCGTCTGAAGCAAAGAAGGTTGTCTGCCCTCTAGGTTTAGAGGTTACGAAGATACATGCATGCATCAACGATCGCATCCTCTACATGGTGAATCGAGAATTTGAATGAATGCCGGTATGCACTGCATTGCGTTATAAGATCGAGGCGATGACCCCGGTGGCGATGTTGAGGGCGAAACCCGGAAGAGGTTCCCGCCAAGGTGATGTGGTATGCTCCTATAATACCACGGTTGAAACGTCTGTTCAGGAACAAAGAGCATGCCAAGTTGTTGCGATGGCACAAAGAGGACCGTAAGTCGGACGGGAGTTGAGACACACCGCAGATGGAGCATAATGGAGAAAGATCGACAGATGGTTCAAAGATTTTGCAGCTGACGCAAGGAACATAAGATTTGCTCTAAAGGCACGGATGGCATGAATCCTTTTGGCGAGCAGAGCTCCAGCCATAGCACTGGCCCGTGACTCTATGCATCTACAACCTTCCTCCTTGGTTGTGCATGAAGCGGAAGTTCATTATGATGCCGGTGCTCATCCAAGGTCGAAGCAACCCGCAACGACATCGATGTGTACCTAAGGCCATTAGTTGATGAACTTTTACAGCTGTGGGGTGGTGTCCGTGTGTGGGATGAGCACAAACAAGAGGAATTTGACCTCACGCGTTGCTTTTCGTAACCATCAACGATTGGCCTGCTCTTAGTAACCTTCGGGACTATCAAATAAGGGATACAATGCATGCACGCACTGCTTACATGAGACTGAAAGTGTACATTTGCCAAATTGTAAGAAGAACGTGTACCTTGGGCATCGTCGATTTCTTCGAAAATTCATCGATGAAAGAAAGGCAAGCATTACAACGGCAAGGCAGATCACCGGCGAAGCTGCGGAACGCTTGGTGCTGAGGTATTTGATATGGTCAAGGATTTGAAAGTCATCTTTGGAAAGGGTCTGGCGGACAATCAGTTCGAAGGGAGCTGACGGCACGCAGCCATGTGGAAGAAGAAATCTATATTCGGGAGCTAGAATATTGGAAAGTCCTAGATGTCCGCTCTGCAATCGACGTGATGCACGCTACGAAGAATATTTGCGTGAACCTCCTAAGCTTCTTGGGCGTGTATGGAAAGACAAATGATACAAAGGAAGCACGGCAGGACCAGCAACGTTTGAAAGACCCTGATGACCGGCATCCGGAATGGTTTCAAGGTCGTGCCAGCTACGCTCTGACCAAAGAAGAGAAGGTCATCTTTTTTGAATGCCTGAGCAGTATGAAGGTCCCGTCTGGATTCTCGCCCAATATAAAGGGAATAATAAACATGGCGGAGAAAAAGTTCCAAAACCTGAAGTCTCACGACCGCCACGTGATTATGACGCAATTGCTTCCGATTGCTTTGAGGGGCTCTGCGGAAAATGTTCGAGTAGCCATTGTGAAGCTATGTGCATTCCTCAATGCAATCTCTCAGAAGGTAATCAATCCAGAAGTTCTACCACGGTTACAGAACGATGTGATCCAATTTCTTGTCAGTTTCGAGTTGGTGTTCCCGCCATCCTTCTTCAATATTATGACGCACCTCCTGGTTCACCTAGTCGAAGAGATTTTCGTTCTCGGTCCTGTATTTCTACACAATATGTTCCCCTTGAGAGGTTCATGGGAGTATTAAAGAAATATGTTCAGTAACCGTGCTAGGCCAGAAGGAAGCATCGCCAAGGGCTATGGAAATGAGGAGGTAATTGAGTTTTGTGTTGACTTTGTTCCTGACCTTAAGCCGATTGGTCTTCCTCGATCGCGCACGAGGGAGACTAAGTGGAAAAGGCACGATCGGAAGGAAATCAACGATATGTATGGACGGCCATTCTCGATGAAGCACACCACATCAGTCTTGACCAATTCCAGCTTGGTGGCTCCGTGCTTTGAGAAACACAAGAATATTTTACGTTCGACAACCCGGGAAGCCTGAATCCTGGATTAGGAAGGCCCACATGGAGACTTTCGCAGTTGGTTGAGAAAACATTTAATGAATGACAATGATGTTGTAGATCAGCTGTACATGTTGGCCAAGACACCATCTTCTACTATAACGACTTTCCAAGGGTGCGAGATAAATGGGAATACATTTTACACGATCGCCCAAGATAAAAGAGCACCAACCAAAACGGTGGTGTCCGCTTTGATGCAGCAACCGAGAATGGGCAAGAGGTCACATATTATGGTTACATAGAGGAGATATGGGAACTTGACTATGGACCCTCCTTTAAGGTCCCTTTGTTCCGGTGCAAATGGTTCAAGCTAACAGGAGGTGGGGTAAAGGTGGACCAGCAATACGGAATGACAATGGTGGATTTCAACAATCTTGGTTACCTTGACGAACCATTCGTCCTAGCGAAAGATGTCGCTCAGGTTTTCTATGTGAAGGACATGAGTAGCAAACCGAGGAAGCGGAAAGATAAGAAAGCGATCAGTACATCATGCGATGATCCAAAGCGCCACATTGTTCTTTCAGGGAAAAGAAACATCGTGGGAGTGGAGGACAAGACAGACATGTCAGAAGATTATAATATATTTGCTGAAATTCCGCCCTTCAAAGTGAACACCGACCCAAGCATTAAGTTAAATGATGAGGATGCTCCATGGATACGGCACAATCGTAAGCAAGCAGGGACACAAGGGAAGAAATGATGTGTAATAATTTATTGTACCAAACTTTGTTGAATGGATCATGTGAATTATATTACCCGTGATGTGTTTGGTGTCCATTTTGAATGATTCGAGATACCACTGATGATACATGAAATTTGGAGTGATTTAGTCATACTCCTGCCTAGGCGTATAATATGCATACCGTAGTCTTCATAGCCGCTGTCGTCGTTGTCTTGGTAGTCGCCGCCTTCTAAGTTGCCGCCGTCGCCGTAAATCGCTGCTGTCGCGTCGTCGTCGGGCGGCGCCGGGCTCGAATCGAGGGTAGCGCAGGCGGGGATATCGCCGCCGTGATGTAGTCCATGACGCTCTGCGAGTCCGCCATACCACCATAGCCGACGGCCGCCTCGTGGAAGTTCCCAGGAGGCAGACCGTCCTCCTCATACTGGCGGCGCCTCTCACGCCGATTGATGAAGAAGGCGTCCCAAGTATGCTGGTTATCGGGATGCCGGCGAGATTCATCCGCTGCTCCGGCGTGAGGTCGAGGTAGTAGTGGTTCGTGATGGCCGCCCGGCGTATGCAGTACCACGAGGGACGGAGGGACTGCACGCCGGGCGCTTAGGCTCCAGCCGGTGGGGACTTGTAGCCCGGTGGACAAGGGTAGTTCGGCGCAAAGCTCCTCCACCTGCTGGTAGGTTAGAGTGGGTGCGGTGGAAGCCATGAGAGAGTGATGAGAGATTGTAGAGATGTGATAATGCTGGCCAAGCCGGGCTACATATATGTAGTGAGAAATGGCGGGAAAAATGGGAGCGGGAAGACAGGAGGCGGGAAGAAAGTGGCGGGAAGAAAGAGGCGGGAAGACAGGAAGAAATGGCGGGAAGAAGAGGAATCGAGCTGGTCATCTAACCTTTAGTCCCGGCTGGTTGGTGCAACGGGACTAAAGGTTAGACAGACGCGTGGGTAGCGCATTTACGCCTGTCGGAGGAACAAGACAAAGCGAAGCGGCGCCGTGCCTATAAAAGGAGCATCGATACGCGCGAAGATAGAGGCGTGAAGAAATGGCGGGAAGACATAGGCGGGAAAGAACTGGCGGGAAGACTGGCCGGGAAGAACTTGTGGGAAGACAGAGGCGGCCGGGAAGAACTTCTCTGAATTTTTTGATATATTATTTGTATTTTTAGAATTTTGAAATGAATTAGTTCTATTTTTCTGAATTTTTGATATATTATTTGTATTTTAACATATTGAATTGAATTAGTTTTATTTTTGACATATTATTTGTATTTGCCTCGTAGGGTTTGGAGACGGTTCGTAGATACAAAGGACGTAGAACTTTATATGCATTAAATTATGTATGGAAACTTGTTCAAAATTGTATATGGTCATCCGATGATATTGAATATATATTGTATATTCCTCTTGAATTCTTTTTGGTTCTAATTTCAAATTTGTTTGAAATTGTACATTCATATGCATGTATGTAGTACCGTAGAATATGTGAAACTCCTTCAAAATTAAAATAAAGCACAAAAGAAATAAAACAATACAAATTAAACAGAAAACAATACAAATTAAAAAGAAAACAATACAAATTAAACAGAAAACAGGTTTGGGGGGGGCTGGCTAAAACCCTAAACTCATGGCGGCCTTTAGTCGCGGTTGGCAGAACCAACCGCGACTAAAGTGGGTTTTAATCATGATTGGCCAGACCAACCGCGACTAAAGGTGAAGCGCCTGAGCATAAAACCCATAAAACCCCTTTAGTCGCGGTTGGGCAGGCGACCCGCGACTAAAGGGGGGCTATAAATAAAGGCTCCCTCGGCGCCGCCGCCGTTTCTCTTTGTTCGTCTCTGCCGCGCCCTCGGCGCCGCCCGCCCTCGCCCTCGCCCTCGGCGCCGCCCGCCGTCGCCCTCGCCCTCGGCGCCGCCCGCCGTCGCCCTCGCCCACCAGCAAGCCGCCGCCGGCCTCGGTACTGCTCGCTGGACTGCCTCACCTCGCCTCTCCGTCCCCTCCCGCACGGCGCCCGGCACCTCCTCGATCCGTGCTGGAACGAGGGCATGACCCCGCGGCGCTCCCGTCGCCGGCGCCCGTTCCCAGTGCCGCCCTGCCGCCGCTGCGGCTCACGCCCTCGACGCCGGCCGGCCGTCACCGTCGCCTCTCCGCCTCTCCTCGACACCCTTGGCGCCCGAGGCCGATGCCGCCCCCATCGCCGCCGCCGTCACCACACCTCCCCGATCGCGCTGCTGCTTGGCGCCCGGCGGCGCCACACGCCGGCCTTGTCGCGGGCTTGGCTGGCCTCGCCCGGGCGCCCATGCCTGCAACGCCCTTGCGCCCGTTAACCCACGTGGCCTCCTAGGCCACTTACCAGTGGGGCCCTCCTGTTAAAAAAAAGAACAAAAAGAAATATGTATAAATAAAAATTAAAAATGATAATAATTAAAAGTAATTAATTAATTAATTAACTTAATTAATCCTGTTAATTAACCTAATTAACTTATTAACTAATTAAACTGTTAATTAGTGTTAGTCAGTGACAACCGGGACCCACGTGGTTGTCTGTTGTCCTCGCCTCCCTCTCCGTGTGTGTTGTCCTCGCCTCCCTCTCAGTGACGCCGTCGTCTGCCGCCCCGTCTCGCGCTCTACCGCGACACCCTCTCCCACCCCTTCTTCGCCCCCTCCTTTTGCCACCGCCCTTTCGCCACCGCCACCGCCACCGCCCCCCTTCTTCACTTAATTAATTTGTTTTTACTACATGTTTTCAGGACTGACATAATGGCGGACGATAGAGCTGACCCGATTATGGACAACTATGATCCGGACGGTGAAGCACATATGTTCGGCATCATAAACGGCGATATTCTATATGTGCCGACCGGAGAAGAAGAAGATGATATCTCTTCTTATCTGAACCTTGACGGTGAAGATGAAGGGCGCCGTCAGCAAGATGATGCCGAACAAACGTAGATAAACGACGATCTTCAAATGGAAGTAGCAACCACCTCCGGCGCCGAGGTATATATATACATTGAGCCTCTGGTGATACAAACTAACTGATTTGAATAAATATGTGTGTACTAACGCGCGCGACTCTCTTTCTTATTTAAGCCCTCGGCCGGATCGTCGAAACAATCGAGTACGTCGTCAAAGCGTGGCGCAACCAAGACGATGAAACAAGGAGAAACATGCACCATCGAGGTTGTCGACGATTGCAACCGGCAAGCAGCTGGAGCCCGCAAGAACGCCACCAAGTTTGTCAGCCAATGCGGAGCCATTGTTAGAGACAACGTCTCGATCACCGTCCACGAGTGGAATGAGCCAAAGAAGGCACGAATTGATGGTTTCACTTTTGTCGATAAGAGAACAAAAAAAGATTGCTTCAAGAAGCTTATGGAACATTTCGTTCTACCTCCGGAATACAACAAATTCGATGAGGAGGGTAACAAGATTGAGGAAAACAAGGAGAGGAGGAGGCTAGTCAAACAGTTCGCTCTTCATAAGATGGCCGGCGCATTCGGAAATTCAAGCAAAATCTAGCCCGTGACTTTGTCAAGCAGAACAAGACTCCGGATTTCAAAGGACAATATGAGAAACTGAAACATGATTGGCCAGAATTTGTGAAGCAAAAGAAATCGGAGCAGTTCATTCAAATATCGAAAAAATAAGGAAAATGCGGCTAAGAAGGAGTACAATCATGTTATGGGGCCAGGAGGGTATCGCATTTGGGTGCCTAGGTTGGAGAAGATGGAGAACGAGCTGAGGCGCGAGAATCCGTCCAGTGTACGGAGGATGGGACCCAAGGGCCAAAAGCTGGTGAATGCGGGCATGGGGAACGCTGAACCGGAGGCAGGGGAGTGTGTTTACGGGGCAAATTAATTAAACCCACCCAAGCCCTTATTGGCGCAATGAAGGATGCTCAACAGGGAAGATCAAGTTCAACAGAGAGAACGACGCGGCTGACAAAAGCCCTCGGGAATCCTGAACACGGAGGGCGTGTACGAGGCATGGGGCACATTCCGTGGAAAATAGGGTTCCCCGAGCGATGACCCGTGACGGATTCTGAAGCCGTAAGAGAAAGATGGATCGGGAAGCAGATGTTGTGGCGCGGTTGGCATCGGAAATGGATGTGATGAAGAAAACCATGAGTGTACTAGTAGCGAAAGAGATGCAGCTCGGGTGCAGCATGAAGATCATCCGGCGGATCTCGGAAGCCAGCAGCGGAGAAGCAGCGTGGCTTCCACGGAGGCCCCACCGGCTGGTGCAGATGCACCGACGATCGAAATTACTGCACGGAGCCTCGGTGGTGAAATTACTGCACGGAGCCTCTGGTGGTAGAAATTACTGCACCGGAGCCTCCTCGCTACCCGTGGGCGATATAAAGGAGATGAAAGAATGTCATCTGTATTATCCTATCGGGAACATGTCCATGAAGGTAGCCATCGGCAGTGCTTTACCATGTTTACAGGAGCACTCCACCACAACAACCCCATTCAAGATGGCTATGCTCGTGTCACGGTGGAGGACATAGTCCAAGGGTTTGAGGACACGGAGATTGACATTGCTACACACGAAGGGGAGAAAAGACTTGGAGATGTCAAGCGCCATTTCATTCTATGGCAAAAGAAGTTTATCAAGTTTCAGCGAGGCGCCAAGGACAACAAGTCCACCCCTCACGGTGGTGGTGGTGGCGGTGGCGGTGGTGGTGGTGGTGGTGGTGGTGGCGGTTCACCTACACCTCCGTCACATCAGCCGACGCCACCCCGATCCTAGCGTCGGCGGGTGATCAGCCGCCGCACCTGATCCTCGTCCGGCGGGTGATCGACGCCGCCCCAATCCACCTCCGGCAAAGAGGCGAAGCAGTCTGGATTATTAACCCGGACCCTTATGTACCTAAGACCACAAAGGTGCGGAGCCATCATCAAGCCTCTCCCACAAGGCCTTGGGAGCGTAGTGCCGAGGAAGTCGCGCGACGCGGCTGCTGATTTGGAGAAATGGAAGGCGGACTGCAAGAAGAAAAGAGAGCCCGAGCCCAAGCCAGTATTTTCGATGAGCAAAAGAAGTGGGCTAAGTCATTTTGAGCACACCGTCCCAAGCCGCGAAGAATCTGCCTAACGACTATGCACGTGAACTTGAGCAGGCACTCATGTTCAAGGAGAACAAAGAGCGGAGAAGGCGAAAGTAAAAAAGTGGGAAACAAGTTGCCCAGCTCGGGGAACAAAGTAAACAATCGATTGCCCGCTTATAGTGGAAGCCTTCTGTCCGGATGACCCGAGATCATACAAGCTGCGGCAACACAGGATTGACTGTAACGAGTGCCGAGAACAAGCGGCCAACTTAGGTATTACTCTTCGTGAACTGTTAGGCCTTGATGAGGCGCCCGATGAAGGAGGTAGTAATTACATATGTCAAGAATGGGCCTCTCGTCGAGCCTGCGCAGAAAAGGATCTACCTCCACAAATGAAAGGTCTGCTGAAATGGTACAAGGGTTACATAAAAATAAAAACGCCAAAGAATATATTTATGCGGAAGTTAGACATGAGCATCACTTCAAACATTACTATGTACAAATTGAACTGAGTGAATTGTTCCAGCTTTTCAATCTGCGCGAGCTCGACAAATCTATCATCGGTTGCTACGTTACGTAAGTGATTTATTAATTTGTACCCCATCTCGTTCATATTGCCTGCACTATATATATGTCCTAACTATATTGTTGTGTCCGCTATTATACATGCAGAATGAAGATTAAGGAATGCGAGTAAGGAACATCCATGATGTTGGGTTCATTGACCCACACATCGTTAATGGACATGTGTTGGGCGTCACCCCACCGGCGTGGAGGCAGACCTGTGGCAGTTTCTTACAAAGCAGGAACTCAAAAGTGATATTCTATTTCCTTACCATTTTGAGTGAGTGTTTCTGTCTTGAGCACATTCTCTTTGTTTACTCCATGCATGGTATGTGGCGGCTAATCGATGAGTTATGCATGACGTCTTGTGCATGTATCGTGTCCGCAGGTTCCTTTGGATTCTGCTAGTAATTAAAGTTAACACCTCAGAATGTCTCGTCCACGACTCTCTGAATATGGATCCAAAGCTTTGGGGCAGCATGAGAAGAATGCTGCAGAAGTAATTATTTTCATTCATTTGCACTCTATATCGATCGGCCTATTTCGTTCATTTCCTAATATCAAGTAACTAATAACTCTCTTGTTCATTTAATTTTCTTTGCCTCGTAGGGTTTGGAGGCGGTTCGTAGATACAAAGGTCGGTGAATTCAAAAAGAGCTAGAATTCAAAAGGTCAAAGGCTAAGAATGCTGGGGATATTCAGCCACGGAGACCAATCTATGTGGATACTATGTTCGTGAGATGATCCGAGATACACCTCGGCGGGTTCGAGTGATACCAATGCTCGGAGGAATAACCTCCGGTGGATGCTTAGTCCGAAGCTCGCTTCCGACCACTTCAAGAGGAACTAGCTGGATGGTTCAGCAGGGAAGTCCTCTATCCTAAAGGAGAACACTATTACAAGGACGTAGAACTTTATATGGATTAAATCATGTATGGAAACTTGTTCAAAATTGTATATGGTCATCCGATGATATTGAATATATATTGTATATTCCTCTTGAATTCTTTTGGTTCTAATTTCAAATTTATTTGAAATTGTACATTCATATGCATGTATGTAGTACCGTAGAATATATGAAACTCCTTCAAAATTAAAATAAAGCACAAAAGAAATAAAACAATACAAATTAAACAGAAAACAGGTTTAGGGGGGCTAAAACCCTAAACCTGTGGCGGCCTTTAGTCGCGGTTGGCGAGAAGAACCGCGACTAAAGGTCCTCCTTGACAACCGCTGGCGCCCACGTGGACGGGCCGTTAGTCGCGGTTCTTAAGCATCCGCGACTAAAGGTGGGGGCTTTAATCGCGCTTATTTGGTCGCGGTTGCGCAACCGCGACTAATGGCAGTTGCGAACCGCGACCAAAGGCCTTTTTTCCACCAGTGATGCCATCGACAGCCTGCTCTGGCACGACATCCTTACCGAGCGCTGGCATGATTTCACATCGACATATTCACTACTAGAAAAAGGCTAATTAGTGGCGCACCTGTTTTGGCCATTAATGACGAACTACTGGTGCGCCACTATTATCACGTCACTAGTAGCGCACATTTGGTGCGCCATTACTAGTAGAAGTGCGCTATTACTATCTGACTCAGTAATGGCGCACCACATAGAAGTGCGCCATTACTAACAATTTTCTTTCAAATATTTTTTCAAAAAAAACATTTCAATTTTTTTTCGTTTTTTCTTAATCTCGGGTCACTATGGCTTAATCTCAAGTCAAATCGCAATAAGTGATCAAACTTCCCGGAAGGTCACCTATCCTCACACTACTCCAGCCCGAGCAATGCTTAACTTCGCAGTTCTATCCAACCCCAGGACCACCTCACTTAACAGGCACTTGTTGATATATCTATCATATCAATCCTATTAAACCTTGTTGATGTCTAGGACTTTGTTCATGTTCATGAGTATGATGAAATTTTGAAAAATATTTCAAACTTCCCGGTCAAATTACATATCATATTTTGAAAAAAAAATCAAAAAAAAAATTCGAAACCAATTTTTTTTTCTGTTACTAGTGGCGCACCTAGCAAATGGTGCGCCACTAGTAAGTTTGAATTTTTTTTTCATTTTTCCCCCTCTAGATCTTAAAAGCCCCGTATCTTTTATTCTGTTAGGTTTTTGGGGATTCTGAAAATCTTGAACAAAGTTTCCCCTGTTCAATTCGGATGTAACTTTTCGAGTAGATGATTTTCATATAAAAAACTTTTTAATCCGAGTTCGTATGCAAAACTTATGCCCATTTTACAAATTCCAGAGAGATTTTGCAAATAAAGTCCAAATTCATATTTGTAAATTTTCCCAACAAGTAGACCACATATCACATGGGAAACTTATTTTCTTTTATTTTTCTGACATTTCCATCATTTTCTTTTGATCATATATTTGGTCATAACATAGGATTGCAGGAATCAGGTGATGAAAAATTGGATTGATAACATAGGACTTGTTATATTTGATCATATAGGGTTGAAAAATATTTAATGTATGTAAGTAGAATAACCGAATCAGAAATATTTTTTCATGCATGGTTGAATGTTGTGGCGGGTCTTTCTCCGTGCATGGTTACATGTTGAGGTGAACCTTATTCCATTCTTAATTATATGGTGGGATGGCACGCTTGCATGTTGTGGCAAATAAGTTAGTAGTCTTCTCCATCTTATGTACTCTGCCCGTTTCTTTTTAGTTTGCATATAGTTTTTTTGTGGAGTCAAACTTCATAAAGTTTGACCAACTATATAAGAAATAATATCAACATTCATAATATAAAATCAATATACTTAGATGCATCATGAAATTAATTTTTATACTCCTATATAACTTTTGTATTGTAAGTGCTGCTATTTTTTAGATAAATTAGCTAGGTCAAACTTTATTCAAACAAATCTTATACGCGGAGTTAAGAGAACAGAAGGGAGTATATAGAATGTCTTGCATTCGCAAATCTCAAAAGAGCAATGCAATCCAATTATGAGAAACATAATTGGCTAGTTATTGTTTATCATGGTTCCCTAATTGTTGAAGTTGGTCCGATAACATCAGCTGGTCTTTGGTGAACAACTGTGAATAAATGTGAAATAAAGAAATAAATGGTCTTAAATCGTGCAGGTTCAGAATAGAGAAAAGAAAAACAAGGACACCCCTTCGACAGTCGGAAGAGAGGAGGAGGAAACCGTCACAGACGACGTTGATGGGGCGGTATCCCTCGTCAAGGCCGACGAAACTGCACATCCACATGGGCCCGCCGACATGATGTTGAACACGCTGGTCACCAGGGTCCTTGCCTGGTACGGTCTTCTGCGACACGAATCTTACTGATTTATCTTCTGCGACACGTATCGTACTAATTTGTTTTCCCTCCTGTTGATCAGAGGTCGTATGCTCGAGCTACGCGGTGCGCCACTACGCGGTCCTTGCCTGGTACGGTCTTCCATCATGGCTCTGGGCGGAAGATAGCCTAGGGGAGCACTGTGTAGCTCGAGCATACGGCCTCCGATCGAGCCGATTACGGATCGGTCGGGAGGAGCTCAGAGAGTAGAGGGCCGTGGACTCGGACGCCGAGATGGCCCGCGCATGAAGGTCACGTGCTACATGGTGCCAAATCGTGAAATACCCGTGACAGAGCTCAAGACGGAGGACGGTCTACGCGGGCGAACGGAGCTCCGAGAGGGTCCATGTCTTCGCGAGAGAAGTCGTAGCCATAGACTCGACCCCTAGGCGGTGTTCGGGATGATTCCGAGGAGTTTGAAGAAAAAACATCACGGGGCACAGCTACCGAGCCACCCGTGCCGGCCACTATTTGCATGCACGGGATCCCACACACAGTCCCGGCTTTCTAGGGACTCCCGGTTTTCCCTAGGAGACTTCTCTCCCGTGCCCAGGAGGCCGCGCATTGCTCCCGGAGATATTGGGGCTTTCCCGCTCAAATCTCAGCTCCAAGCAGCCCCGATTAGCGTGCCTTGATTTTCCCAGCCAAATTTCAGCATGGGCGTACGGCGTGGTTGACATTTTGGCCCGGAGGTTTGATGTTTTCATAGCTTTTTGTGAGAGGCGTAACCAGTGCATACGAGCTCCGATAGAGGCGGTTGAGGTGATTCTCAGGATCCCGACATTTTTGCACGTCATGAGGTCTTCCTACCACTATAGAGACTTCGGGACTTCGGATTCCTCCGGTTTAAAATCGTGTCCAAAAAAGCCCGTCTTCTAGGGTTTACGGGCCCCACAAATTTGAATCGTACATCTTTGGTTTCCCGTCCGTTTTTGACCGGCCGGGGTAATCCCGTACTTGTGCTTGCCACTAGTGTCGTTTGTGTGCCATGTGTGCTTCTCGAAAGCATCGCATCGTCGTCGTCGGCGTCATCATGATCATCATCATCATGTCGCGTCAATGAAGCATTTAACTCCAAAATGTCACTTCACCGTTTTTGAGATTGGCAAATAAGCAAACCGCCTCTCCCCTTTCGACGTTGTGCACGGAGTCTCGCGCCCAAACCATGGACACCTTCTTTCTCTTCGTGATATACGGCGGGACTTTGGATTATTGTTTCACTATTATTTGTAGTTCCCCCGCTTTTTCTTGGAAAACTTTGGTACTTGGGAGCCACCACAAATATATCACCGTCCTAGCACAAGCCTACACATCATTTGTAGTTCGCTTTGTTTTTCTTAAAGAAAAAAAACCTTGGTCAGGGAAGTAGGATCGATGACGTGGCATGTTGTTTTTAATGTTAGAAGTGCCAGCAGCTTAATACAAGATACTCTATGTGGATCTTTATTTTAGTTCCTCGGCTACGTATGGCTACTAGGTGTACTTTCCTAGGATGATAAAAACATATTTTTGCCATGTCATCAATAAATCTCTTACTCATCTCAGCCAATCAGGATGAAGCATCCCTTAGTCCCTCAGCCAATCAAGAGAAAGCACATAGATCTTGTGTTTCTTCACTTGGAGTTCTGCCGCTTGTCTTTTATAAACACTTGGCTTTAAACATGTTCTTCTTATTTTCTTCTATGTTTTGTTTTTCTTTGCTATTCTTCTACGCACCCTTGGTCACAAATCCATCCAAAAGGTGATCCGCTTCATGCGCTCTCGAGATAATACCGACAAGAAAAAGGGAAATGATATGAATCGGGCAACTTGCCATGCCTCGCGCCGGTCGCTTGCTGAGTCGTTAGATCAGGAGGGAAAGGTGCAATCCTGATTGTTCCACAAGAGAGGGACTAAAAGCAGTATCCGATGGCCATGTGCCACTCACGCAGACTAACCTTAAAGCATACTTAACTTAATTATCCTCAAAAGGCATTAGAGGAGTAAAAAATTCGTTTTCCTCCTCTAGGCCGCACCTAACTGATCCTTATCAGTGTTAGGAGAGTAAAAAAATTACTCCTCGGCCGCCCTGACTTTTAAATATAATCGGTCACATACACGTGGGGTAAAAATTGCCCCGGCCACCGCTCGACCTAATCCATTGACTGCACAAGTGGCCCCCATATACATTTCGTTTGAGGGGTTAAACCAAGTTTTATTACTCAAAGTCCACATGGTGTGGGATACAGAACGGATCATGAGGTGCGCCAAACCAGACGTGATACCCCTGATCTAGGGATTGAGCAAACTTGGCTAACCTATCGGCATCCTTATTCGCGGATCTGCCTTCGAAAGTTATATTACAACTAAAAAGTAATAAACGTTGTCTAATCTCAGTAACTATAGCTCCATGAGCTCCTTGGCTTGATTTCTTGATACCATCCACCACCTGTTTGGAGTCAGAAGCTAGCACAAAATTTTGTAGCATCAGATCTTGCGCCTAAGACAGACCTTCTCGACATGCAATTGTCTCCAAGACTGCCGGGTCTGTTATTCCATGTGTAACTAGCACAGAACTCCCAACATAGTTACCTGAGCTGTCCCTACACACAGCAGCTCTTGCCCCCCGGTTATGAAGTTTGGAAACGGCAGCATCAACATGAATCTTTGAGAATCCCATTGGTGGTGCCTTGGGACGAACCGGTCCTCCTCCGGGCTGGCGGGTAGATCTCTCCAGTTTCTTCGGTAGAAGCTCCAGGTCAGCCAAAAACCTGGCAATAAACTGATGCGTCGAAGCAGGATTCTGGTAAATTGCCTCGTGGATTGCCTTACGGCGAACCCACCAAGTAGCCCATAAGGTGACTACTAGACGAACAAATGCTGCATGATATAGCGTGTCGATCATCGAAAACAGCCATTGTTTCGCGCTAGGCTCCGTGGTTTCACATAAGTGTTCTACCAGTTCTCCGTCCACCATGGCCCATATACATCTAGACATCGAACACTCGAGCAAAGACTCTTGTTTGTCTAGACATCTAGACATCGAGTTAATTGATTTTGTTTATGTGGATTAATTGAGGCTTATTTTTGTTTCACGGGCAATCAACCTGATTGTGGATTCTTTTCCTTTTTATCGTTGAATTTTTTTTGATATTTTATTATCAATAGAATTTTTAATGGACGCTTTCCTTCTTTATTTGTGGGGACAGATGGATCCTTTCCTTGTTTTCCTTACGTGAGGATTTTCTTGTTTGTCAGTTTTTTTTTCAGTGGCAATCAGCCGGATCGTGGATTTGTTTCCTTTCTATCATTGGATTTGTTTTGGTACTTTGTCGTTAGCATTTTAAACGACAGCTTTCCTTCCTAATTTGTGGGCACGGGTGGAGTTTTTTTTTTATGTGACGATTTCCTTGTTTGTTTCTTTTTTACGTGAGGCTTTTTTTTGGGTGGAGTTTTTTTTGTTTAAACGGCAGCTTTCCTTCCTAATTTGTGGGCATGGGTGGAGTTTTTTTTATGTGAGGATTTCCTTGTTTTTTTACATGAGGTTTTTTTTGCGGGTTGAATTTGTTTGTCTCGTTTGACTATAAGTTGGACGTGTCAGGTGCATTTTTCATAGGATTGGATTATCCGCGTTGCGCAAGTTGTCTTTTCATCCTGGTCGTAAATTTTATAATCTAACGGTTTAATTAATCTTGATGATGTGGATTAATGAGAGATCAAGAATGGTGCCTCCAATTAGTAAATATAAGATATAAGATATAAGATTCCTCTCAAGGTTAAACTAGATAATATTGTATAGCTAAATGGAAGAACAGATAAATTAGATCTATATCTCATCTCAGTAGATGTACTCCCTCTGTTTCAAATTACTCGTCGCAGAAATGGATGTATCTAGAGCTAAAATACATCTAGATACATCCATACATGCGACAAGTAATTGGGAACGGAGGAAGTAGTAATTAACTATTCTTATGAATTAAGTTATTTAAAATTGATGCATCAAAGAGTAGATTAGCTGTATGTATGTACCTTAAGAAACGATAGCCAGAGAGTTTGCTTGACGGCGCCATCTGCGTGCGGAACGCCGGTGACGGCAAAAAGAGGCCGCCGTTGCAGGACTACTAAATGGACAGACTGGAATACATGGATGCTCACAGCAGGTCTCCAATCTCTTGGCGTTCCTCCGTGTGCTCGTATGTGAATATGTGATTGTGGATGGCAGCGAGGCGAACGGCGGCAAGTGGCCACGGGAAGCGCACTAGACCTAGACTCCCGTATAGCAGCGAGACGCAGATACACGGTCGATCTGATCGGATACCGATCTGGTGATTCTGATTGATGACAGGGAAAAACAAACGGCACATAGCAAAGCTACGATGTCACATGGGCTGGGCTTTTAGTTTGGTGCGTTGTTGATCAAGCTTGGGCTAATTAAGTTAATTATTACTCCCGGCCATTAGCACAGCTACAATACGTATACGTATATAGTACCACACTGCTCGCTGAAAGTCATTGGGGGGTGCGATCGGTTTGGGGGGTGTCTAGCCCCTGCTCGCACCCCCCCCCCCCCCGTCTCCGCCCCTGGCAAAGAGTGCCTCAATGAGTCCTCTACACCGCACAAACCACAAGTACTTGATGTCGCCATCTTCCTGTGAGAACGGACATCTTCTGTAGGCAAAGAATGTTTAGCAAGTCTTCATAAAAACATATGAATCTTTTCCAGGACAGATGTTTTCCAAAGCATTTTCCAAGAGTTCGCGTCACGATCACTGCTCGAGGAACCTGCAGCGCCATCGATCCAAGCTTCCCTTCTGTACTTCTTATCCAGCAGCATTCTGTTCACTGATCTTACTGAAAAACATCCGTTTTTTCTCGAAAAACCAAGCCCATGTATCCTGTATATTTGTAGTACACAAAGATATGTTTAGTATAGCTGGAATATCAATAGGGAGGCAGACTTCCTGTAATCTGGAGTGGCCCCCATATACATGAGCAGACGGAGGACTGGGAGGCCCACGAGTGCCTCAAGGCAGAGCATGGCGACAAGTAGTACATGGCCGACCTGTGTCTGTAGCGCGTCGAGGGGCAACACAGGTAGTAGGCAAATTTGACCATTTTGACCTCTGGACGAAATCAATTCACGGAATGAACTGCCCGTGAAACTATTTCACACCCCTAACCTTTTTGTGTAGCGCCCGCCACGACGGCGCCACACCCTACTGTGCAGCGCCTAGCACGGGGGCGTTGCACACCAGTCCACCGTGGCAGCCCCTGGGCCCGCACCCAGCAGTGCAACGCCTCCGCGCTAGGCGCCACACATGTAATGTGCAGCGCCCAGCGCGTAGGCGCTGCACGGTGACTTAGATGCCAGCCGCCCGCTCCCCCTTCCCCACCCCACCCATTCGTTCGGTTTTGAAGTAACAGAAGCAGCGGCGCGGCGGGTTCCTCCTCTCCCCCTCTCAATCCCCTCTCCCAAATCCTTCAGATCCGACGATTTGGTCCGTGCATTTCTTCACCAATCCATCCTAGAAGGTACTATCTTCCGATCCCCTTCTTTCCATCCACAGAAAATATGATATTTTGAAGATTTGGGGAATACTTGTTTGATTAGATTAGATTTGAATCTTGCATGTATTTGAACTTTGCATTCATTGATTTGTTTGATTGATTTGGGGAACCCTTGTTTGTTTGATTTGTGGAACCCTAGTTTAGTTTATGGAAGAGTTATTTTTATGAAGTAGGCATAGTTTATGGAAAAGTTATTTGTTTGAAGTAGGCCTAGTTATTTGTGGAACCCTTTTTTATTAGTTATGTTTGATTTGATATGGTTGGATACATAGATTGGTATGGTTGCATCTAGTAGGCCTACTTTAGTTTTTTTGTATTCAAAATATAATCGTGTTGACAAGAAAGCTTTCTTGCAAATTGCTAGGATGGTTTGGCTTCTCAATGATCATTGGGATCTACAACACCGGTCGTATGCTATGTCGGTGAAGCAGCAGGTAATAATGAAAGTTGCCGGTGTTATGAATTTCATGTTTTTTTTCAAACACATACCCCCCATATGTAATGATTTGTTTGTTTGCTTGTAGGAGCTTGCACCTCTGAAGCTTCGGGCTCACGGGGTCAACCTTGGGTGGATGCGCTATGATGAGCGGTACACGCCGTATGTTAGGGAGACAGGACTTCTCCCTTTCATTCAGTTGGTCAGCCGGTCGACGCCACCCAACAATGCTCCAGCACTCACCGCACTTATTGATCATTGGAGGCCGGAGACACACACTTTCCATCTTCGGACTGGGGAGATGACCGTGACGCTCCAGGATATAGCTATGATCACCGGTCTTCCTATCGATGGTAATCCTCTATGTATGAGCACCGATTCTGATGGGTGGCGCGAGCAAATGCTTGCCCTTATCGGTATGGTTCCTCCGGAGCCGCGGGAACCAGAAGTAGAAGGCAAGAAGAAGGAAAGAGTCGCAGCCGGTGCTACTTTCACGTGGATTGTATCGAACTTCAGTAATTGCCCTGAGGATCTTGATGAGGACACGGTGAAGACATATGCTCGTGGTTCGCATGTGGTACGTGATATCCAGGAGTATGTTTGTTGATGGCACAGCAAGAATGCTCCATGGATGTGGCTCAAAGCGTTGACCGTCTTCGATAGCAAATGGAGTTGGGGTTGGCGACAACGGCTTACTTGTATAGACAGGTATGAAGTTGTTTCGTTTCAATTCACTGGTACATTATGAATGCGATCTTGCTGTTAACTCAACCATGTTCTCTTTTATGTGCAGTTGGACGAAGCCTGTTGTAGGCTATCTGGAGGTATTGGTGGTTGTTTGCTCGCACTTTCCATATGGAGCTGGGAGCGCGTTTGCGGTTGGACGACCAAGACCGTGAAGTTCGATGATTGGGACGAGAAAGACGACCACTCGGCTCCCCACTTGGGCTTACAAGTGGGATGTGTTAAATGAGATGACGGATGATCCCTCGGTCATGTACAAGCTGTACAGGAGCGAGATGGACGCGATCACGCCTGAGCAGGTGAATCGACATTGCATAAGTTATTATCATGCTTCCATCATAACTCGATATCAATTTTGCATTCTTTCCCATTTTGTAGGTTGAATGGGAACCGTATGGAAAAGGAGAGAGTTTTTGGAACCCTATAGAGTTCAGGCTGAATCCGATGTGCACTAGGGATAGGGATCTGTGGCATATGCGGTGTCCACTCATATGCAACTGGGCGGTTGAGCTTCACCTGCCACATCGGGTGTACCGTCAGTTTGGTTTGTTCATGCCACACCCGCCGGAGTGGGAGGACACCTCCATAGTGCTACACGCGTAAGATATAATCAACCTTGAGCAATTAGCAGCTTCTCAGCGGTTTCGATGATGCTAATATTATGTTTCTAACTTGCAGGTTGGATAGGAAAAAGCAGCGGAAGATCAAGGATTGGGCCAAGCATCACAACAACTATGTCATACAGTGGGCGCTTGCTGTGGAGCAAGCTAGGGCTGGAAAACGAGCTAAGCTTCATGAGCACTACCTGATTGCGTTCAACAACTATCTAACATGGTTTCTAGGCGTCACCCGTGTGGAGGTATGCAAGCCGGCGTATGATGATGAGATTTTGGAAGAACCCACCGTCTTTGATGAGGTAGCCCAGCACCAGTACAATGCATTAGTCACGAAAGGCAACTCAGTGATCCCTGCGGGGCCAATGATGAACTTTGTGGTATTTGCCCTTTTTGCTTTTCAATTTGCACTATTCACATCTTCACTTACCTAACACGTTAATACCGTTTCTGTTCATAGCGTGCCCAGATCAAGAAAGCAGCTGATGAGACCGACACTATTCTGGAAACAACCCCGGCTGGCAAAAGCGATGGGAAGGTGCACTTCGAGCATTCATTAAGGTTCACATCTCCTTCAAACTAGCACTTAACATGTGTTGCTACGTTCGATGTCTCATTCACTTGTTCATGTTGCAGCGCCAGGGCCAAAAGTTAAGGCGGCTGTCAAACCTTTCGGTTGTCGCGACCCCGAGTATGTATCACCAGAACGTTCTAGGTCGGCGAGACCATCAGATCCAACTTCTGTCCATGCTAATCCTTTGGACGATGAGGATGTGGGTGTGGTCACCCAAGAGGTATGGCCTGAGGATATATATTCACTTGTTGATGCATTGCTAACTATATCCTCACACACAGTCTTTCCATATCTTTTGTGGATGCATAGGTTCCTGATGATATGACCTTGGGGGCCTACAAGGTTCGGTCTGCATACGAGTTAAAGCCTAGGAAGGGATTCAAGAAATACACACCTGAGGACTTCACCCGAAGAGGCAAAAGGACGGTCGGCACCTCGCGAATGGCGGCTTTAGATGACTATTTGGATGACGATGTGGAAGTGAAAGTGCGTTATATCGACTAGAGGGGGGGTGAATAGGCGATTTTTATGAATTTTACAAATTCTTCACTGAGGAATTTGCCGATGAGGAAATTCCTTAGCGAAGAAATACATGCAGCGGAATAAGTACTCAGAAGTAAGCATAACAGATTACAAGCATAGTCATCATGATGAAATGAAGACAATCACAGAGTACCGAAAAGCGTAATCACAGGATAACACAAGATGAAGACAAACAGATCAAGAAATTGAACTGAGGAAATTGAGAAAGTCTTGACCAAAGTCTTCAAACACAGATATGACAAACACTTAACACAAGAATGAGGAAATGAAAGGGTTGAGGAAATAGAACCAGTTGGGTTGGTGAAGACAATGATTTGGTAGACCAGTTCCAACTCACTGTCTCGGTTGTACGTCTGGTTGGAGCGGCTGAGTATTTAAACTCGAGGACACGCAGTCCGGACACCCGACCATCGAAAGCACGCAGCTCAGACACCAAGTCCTCACCGTATTCTCCTTGAACTAAGGTCACGCAGACCTCGTCCAATCACTCGTGGTAAGTCTTCAGGCGACTTCCAAACCTTCACATACTTGGTCACTCGGCGATCCACAATTCCTCTTGGATGCTCTAGACCGTGACGCCTAACCATCTGGAAGAAGCACAGTCTTCAAAGGTAAAAGCATCGGATCCACGGGATCAATTTCTTGATGATGCTCAATCACTTTGGGTTTGTTGGGGTTTGGTTTTGGGTTTTCCTCACTTTGGGTTTTCCTCACTTGATGATTTTCTCTCAAAGTCCTCGGAGGATGGGTTGCTCTCAAATGACAAGTGTCAAGTTCTCTCGGAGCAGCCAACCAACTAGTGGTTGTAGGGGCGGCTATTTATAGCCTAGGAGCAGCCCGACATGATAAGACATAAATGCCCTTAAATGATATGACCGTTAGGTGGAGATATTTTGGGACAGGTGGCGCAAGAAGACAAAGAACGGTCGGAAATTGAACATCAAATTCCTCGGGCTATCATGTTCCTCATGTGTAGGCAATTCGACTGGCGAATTCCTAACTCCTCGATCAAAACAAATTCTCAAAGGACTGTAAGAGCTTCGTCTCATCATCAAGAAATTGACTGAACTGTATGAGATTTCCAAAAGCTTCACTCAAGGGATTGGTAGGTGTAGGATTTGAGTTGAGCATCAAATGGAAATTTTTCCTTAGTATTTCCTCGACCCCTTTAACGAAGACGGTGTTTCCTATGACTCAAGAAAGAGAAAATGAAACTACGAGAACAAAAGTCTTCACGCTTCATGTTCCTCAAATGAATACCAAGTCTTCAAGGTCACACCAATTTCTTCACTTTCAAAGTCTTGTAAAGTCTTCGAATATCAAATTCTTGATTGAAGAAATTCATTTTAGGGTCGACTTTCTCTGTAAATATCAAACTCCTCATAGACTTATAGACCTGTGTACACTCACAAACGGATTAGTTACTTAACCTATAAGTCTTCAATACACCAAAATCACTAAGGGGCACTAGATGCACTTACAATCTCCCCCTTTTTGGTGATTGATGACAATACAGGTTAAGTTTTCAACGGGGATAAACATATGAAGTGTAATTACTGATAATGAGGAGTTTGATTTGCAAGATATAGAAGAACTCCCCCTGAAGGTGTGCATAGTGAGGAATTTGCTTTTGAGGCAATGCACATTTGAAGAATTGAATCATGGAGATCTCCCCCTATATCTTGTAATTCATACACGCATTTAACATATAATATGAAGAATTTGAAATGCATGATGAAATATGGTGCTTGATGATATGCAGAGCATGCAAAATAATGCATAAAGAGTATCAGAGCCCAATGCGTATGAGGAATTTGAAACTCTTCATGAGTATCAGATCCCAAATCGATTTGAAGATTTTCACCAAGCTCATGAGGATCGAGCATAACAAGGATCAATGCATATCAACACTATCAGTAATCGAGCATAGAGCAAAAGCATAATGCATCAAAAGTATCAAAGCACCATCGGGTTTAAGATTACAACTCGATCCAATAAAAGGTTTCGAAGAACGAGTTGTAACTTAATAGAATATTGTATATAGACAAAAACGAGACCGCTGAAGACTAACTCAAATTTCTCCCCTTTGTCATCGAATGACCAAAAGGATCGGCGAGGACTAACGCTCTTGAAGAATTTCAAGTTGAAGACGGAGCGCCTTGAGATTGTCGGGTTGTTCGTTGAAGTAGGACCAGCAGCAAGTGTCTTCCAAATCTTCATTTTCATCGATTGTCGCGAGATGAAGAATAAGAGCTGGCCACCAAGGAAGGAACTTTGACCTTCTTGAATTTCTTGGAGGAGGTGCAGACCAGTCAAATTCTTCCTTGAGTCCCATTGATTGCAGTTCTTCTTCATTGTATACATGTGAAAGAACAGCCCAAAGCGCTTGAAGGTTTCATGAAGATAGTAGTGGTTTTCTTCACCGCATTGTGAGTTGAGGTCATGTTGTAAAGAATAGTACCAAACCGACGCTTGACCCACTTGTGATTGCGATCAACCTTCTGATGAAGACTGAGGAGTAACTCACGATCAGTCATCACCCTGGGTGCAGTAGCTTGAGGACTATGCTTAACTGAGGTATTTGCTGCAGAGTCATGTGTGGCAGAGTCATCATTGGTGGAGTAAGATGCTGCTTTGCGAAACTGTCCATCCAATGGACGAATGCCTTCATCTATCACAGCAACAGCCTTTCCCTTTTCATCACCGAGGCAATTGGCCGCTTGAGGACTTCAATCGGGGCAGGTAGCTGCGGTGGTTCAAAGTGTCGCCTTGTAATTGGTGAAGATCTTGACCGATGAATCTCATAATCCAAGGCGCATAAGGCTTCAGCTCAAAAGGTGACATGGCAATGTTAGCGAGTCCTCATGAAGAAATCATGGAAATTGACGGAACGCCATGGATGATGTTGAAAAGCATATTCTTCATGATGCCAACGACCTCTTCATCATTCGAGTCGTGGCCCTTGATAGGACTCATAGTCTTCGTCGAATTTGATAGACTGTTCGAGGCACATATAATAATTCCTTGACGAGGAATTTGGTCCTTGGAGCTTGCCTTGGTTTCAAAGGCTTCATCAGCACTTGCATATAGTGATTTGAAAGTTCCTTTTCCTCATAGATGCGACGTGCACCGTCAATGGAGGACTGAGTGGAAGGGCACGAAGCAATTCACTTCTTTGGTGCCTTGTAGTGGGTGTTTTCGGTCATCCAATCCAAAACCCATGAAGTCACATCTTGACATCTCCGGTGATGTGCAGGGTTGCATAGAACTGAAGAATTAGCTCTTCATTCCAATCACAAATATCAGTGCAAAAGTTTAGAAGACCTGCATCGTGAAGAACACTTAGGACGGGCTCAAAGCCTGGCAGCGACTCCATATCCACATGAGGAATATGAGCATGATCGAAGATTTTGTCCTTGTTGAAAAGCACTGAGGAATAGAAGTTGGCTTGACTGGCAGTCCAGAAGCGCCTCTTCCTAATCCGAGCAGAATCATAGGGATTATATTCAGTGAAGAACACATGCTCAGCAAAGAAATCTTCAGCCTTGAACTTTTGTTTGGTTGAGAACGGATTCTTCTGTTTTGGCAGAGGGGTGTCAGTCAGTTGCATCACCACCTCAGGAATCGTAAGTTCAGGTTCTTCAGCTTGAGGAATTTCTTGGTCCTCAACTTGTGCAGTCTGAGGATTTTCAGCAGCAGCAGCAGTTTCATCAGCACTAGTGGCTGGAATTTCTTCATGCACAGAACCAGTGGGTTGATTTTCTTCAGAGTCTATCTGGACAGTCTGTGCAGGGGAGTGAGGAACTTGTTGAAGCGGGGTGAAGAGCGGAGTATTGGGATGTTGATTTTCCCAAAAATCATCATTGATTACTGGAGTGGTGCATCCAATATCCACATCTTCATTTTCAATTTCCTCAGCACCATCTTGAGGAATTTCATGGTCCGTGAGGGAATGACTGGGGTTGAAGGGACAGCTTCCACTTCAATTTCTTCATCAATTTTCTCGAATGAGCAGGAGATTGATGTTCTTCATCGATCCGTTGGCACTTCATATTCTTCTCCAAAAGGAACCACTTCCTTTGATGGTATGGAGGAAATTGGAATAGCATCAATCGGGTTCTCAACAGAGCTGGTCATTGGCTTCATTTTCTTCGCAGCCGAAGAATCTGACGCAGCTGATGCTTTTCTCTTCTTCACAGCAGCTCGTTCCGCAGCCTTGGTTTTCTTCACATCCGAAGCAGATGGAAGAATTGGAGTGGGAGTTGGCGCAGGAGGAGCTGAGGAATTTGGTGCAGTTTCTTCAGGAGCAACTGATGCAGTTCCCCTGTCTTGAGCAATTTCTTCAGGAGCAACTGATGCAGTTGTCCTGAATTGAGCAGTTTCTTCAGGCGCACCACTAGTGGGTGCCCTGGCAGTTTCTTCAGCGGCTGGAATTTCTTCATCAGCCCTGGAATCAGCATTTTCTTCAGCAGGCTGAGCTTCAGCGTTGCTGGCATTTTCTTCATTAGGCTGAGCAGAGGCTTCAGCCTGAGGATTTTCATGTTGCACAGGTGCAGCAACAGTTGTGAGCTTCTTCGTCAGATTGACGAATTTGGTCTTGACTACTTGCCAATCAGCATAATATGTGTCAAAGTTCTTGCTGAGGTTCTGAATTTCAGTTTGGACTTGAAGAAGTTCCTCAGGTGTCATCTTGACTACATTTTTCTTCAAGAACCTCTCTTTCTTGTATTGAGCCTTCTTGATTTCCTTCGCCTTCCCGAACTTCCATTTTTCTTCAGCGATGAAGTGAGTCAACATATGACTTTGACCAGGTGTCAAAGGAAGATCAGGCAGAGGGGTATTGGGATCGTTGTGCCAGAGGTCGATGAAATCGAGGACTTTCTTCGGGTCCAAAAGCAGTGGCACAGCTGTTCCCTTGGCTCTTGCGGCTCTAGCTTGGCGGTCTCTGATGATTTCTTCAAGTTCTTCATCAGATGCCTCATCATCAGATGGCACGTGGACTACAAGCTGTTTCTTCCTTGGACTGGGCCGAGGACCACGTCCAGCTGTTGCTTTTGTCTTCAGCAGCGTCGGGCCTGATGAAGAATTGAAAGCAGCTGAGGAATTTGCAGAGGTGCCTGAGGCAATTGAAAAAACCAGCAGTCCTTTGACAAGTGGCGAGGTGCACTGAACGAAGGTTTGTACGGAGCAGCTGAGTACTTTGATGGAACGATGGCAGTGTGAGGAATTTGCTGCTGAGGAATTTGCCTTGAGGGAGCTGCTGAGGAACTTGGCCGTGAGGGCACAGATGAAGAAGCACTTGGCTTATTGGCAGACTTCTTTTGCATCGATTTCCTCGGCTTGGCCGAGACCTCAGTGGCAGCAGCGGCGGCAGAATCCTCATTGAATTTCTTCACCGCTTCCTTTGCTTGCTTAGCCAACTTAGCTTGGCGTTTAGCCCACTCATCAGGAAAGTCCTCACGCGGTTTGACGCTAGTGGGATCAGCTATTTGGCCTGGTGCCAAAGGAGCTCTTGGGCATGGAGGATTTAACGCGAATTTCTTCATGTACTTAGGTGTAACATAGCGGTATTCCTTCCATTCCCGTGCCCATCTCCGTTCAATCTTCTGTATATGCACCTTGCGTTGATTTTTGCTTTCCTCATCCGGAGTGCAATAGTCAGCATATATTTCCTCAGGGATTTCAAACGCTGTCATAACCTCAGGTTTCTTTCCTCCCTTCTGCGGCTTCTTGCCATCTGCCATTTTCTTCAGGTGAGGAAATTGAACAATTGAGTTCTCTGAAGAAGTGTGCAGTTTTTCTTCGAGGAACGCTGCAAATGAGTTAAGTTGATGAGAACCTAGGGATTCAGCAGCAGACATTTGTACCTGTGAACAGAGTATAGGTGCGAGGAATTTGAAGAGGTCATATGCGTTCTCAGAGGCTTTTTCAAAAAGAACAAGTTTGAGGATTTTGACCAGATGAGCCTTGAAGAATTTCAATAAGCGTTATTTATCTTAGGTTCGAGTTGTATAGATCGAAGATCCACACAATTGAGGAATCTTGAAGAAAATCATAGCTTAGAGAAATGAGTCAAGAGATTTGAGGTGTTCATATGTGTGAGGAATTTGAAATAAACACCTTTGAAGAATTTGAAGAAAATTTGAGAATCAAAGCGAGTAAATAAAAGTAACTTTTAATTTACTCCAAGTGAAGAACACGATTTAACTGAGATGAACAGTTTAGAAGTTCGTCCGTTCAGATCTTCTCCGCCCTAACTTGGCAGAGGAAATCAGCTACGGCGACGGCGGAGTGAAGAAATTCCACGGTCGGCGCGAGTACGTCGGCGAAGAGGTCAAGGCAGTGAAGCTTTTCCTCACCGGGCGACGATGGAGAAGCGGCGGCGCTTAGGGTTTTGAGGAGCTCGGCGGGAGAGAGGTCGGCGGAGTAAAAGAGTGAGGAAGGGAGAGAGGGGGGTATTTATAGCCACGGTGAAAAACGGCTCGTCCGAAGATTTAGGACGAACGTGCCCCTGACCGCTTCCCTTCTCACGACATGTGTCACCCACGTACAGTGTAGTGGAGATCGTGTGCGATCGTGGGTGGATATAATAATGCATCGTGGGATGCGGAACGGTTTGAGCGGTAAAATCGAAGTTTGGATAAGATTCGTTTTAAAAGTTCCGTTAGCAATTTCTTCAGCTGTCAAGGACTCAGTGAAGAAATTGAACGAGTTTCAAAGTAGAACGCACATGAAGAATTTGTGAATGGATTGGGTTGAGTATAGCATAGAGGGGAAGGGTCCGATCACATTCACTTAGCAGAAAAAGCGACTTGAAGAAATAGCCATAAGTGAATGCTGTAGAGGACATAAATCCATATATATATATATATATATAGCCAATGAAGAAAGACGACGGAAACAATGAAGAATTTGCAAAGTTGAAGAATTTGAAAAACTGAAGAATTTGAAAAACTGAAGAATTTCAAAAACTGAAGAATTTCAAAACTGAGGAAAAACTCAAATTGAAGATTTTCAACTTTGGTGGTGGCGTGACCCATCAGATAAGAATGATGATTTCAGACACCGCGTACAATTGTCGAGGGTTCGAGAATCAAATTCTTCATTAATTTCTTCACAATTAGAGTGTTATTCTTCATTGATTGAAGAAAAACGTTTCTTCATGTGTTGCACATCTAAGTCATCAATTTTGCATAAGTGTTAGGATGTGTGTCCTTTTGAAAGAACATTCGAAGATTCTAAGATATTTAGCTCACACCGCAACTTGCTAAATCTCTTCTCATCCAAGGGCTTAGTGAAGATATCAGCTAGCTGTTCTTGATCTTCACATGCTCGATGGAGATGTCGCCCTTCAACACATGATCACGAAGAAAATGATGACGAATTTGAATGTGCTTTGTCTTGAGTGCTGAACTGGGTTGTGAGCAATCTTGATGGCACTCTCATTGTCACAGTAGAGAGGCACATTCTTCACGTTGATGCCGTAGTACTTGAGGGTTTGCTTCATCCATAGTAATTGAGCACAACACGAGCCAGCAGCAATATATTCAGCTTCCGCAGTGGACAGTGATACGCAGTTCTGTTTCTTCGAGGACCAATGCACCAAAGATCGTCCGAGGAAATGACAAGTACCAGATGTTGACTTGCGGTCCACACGATCACCAGCATAGTCGAGTCGAATATCCAATGAGATCAAAATAGAGCCCTTGGGGTACCATAATCCTAGTGTTGGTGTGTGAGCTAGATATCGAAGAATATGCTTCACAGCCTTATGGTGTGATTCCTTCGTGTAGCTTGAAATCGGGCACACATGCAAACACTAAGCATTATATCTGGCCTAGATGCACATAAGTACAATAAAGAACCAATCATGGGCGGTATACCTTGTGATCAAGTCAATACCATTTTCATCGATTGCATAGATGGCCATTTGTGGGCATAGGAATTTTGACGCCTTTGCAATCTTGCATGCGAATTTCTTCAGGACATCTTTGAGGTATTTCTCTGAGATATGAATATGCCATTGGGTTGTTGACGAATTTGAAGACCTAAGAAGAATTTCAACTCACCCATCATAGACATTTGATATTCTTCACTCATCATATAGGCAAATTCATCACTATAACGTTGGTCAAGACAGCCAAAGATAATATCATCAACATATATTTGGCACACAAACAGTTCACCATCATATGATTTAGTAAAGAGAGTAGGGTCGAGTGAACGGTGTGAAGTCATTCTTCACGAAGAATTCCTTCAATGTATCATACCACGCCGAGGGCTTGCTTGAGGCCATAGAGGGCCTTATTTAGTCTGAAGACTTTGTCGATTCTTTGGATCTTCAAAACCTGGGGTTGAGCAACATATACTTCTTCCTCAAGCTTACCATTGAGGAATGCACTTTTCACATCCATTTGATATAAAGTGATATTGTGATGGTTAGCATAGGCGAGTAATATGCGAATAGACTCAAGTCTAGCGACAGTGCAAAAGTTTCATCGAAATCAATTCCTTCAACTCGTGTAGCCTTGAGCTACTAGTCGTGCCTTATTCCTCACCACAAGACCATTTTCATCTTGCTTGTTGCGGTAGATCCACTTTGTGCCAATGATATTATGCTTGCGAGGATCTGGACGTTTGACCAGTTCCAGACGTTGTTGAGCTCGAACTGATGTAATTCTTCTTGCATGGCCTGAATCCACTCCGGCTCCAGAAATGCTTCATCTACCTTAGTGGGCTCTGTGATAGAGACAAAAGCATAGTGCCCACAAAAGTTAGATAAATGTGAAGCTTTTGAGCGAGTGAGAGGACCTGGCGCTTCAATGTCATCGATGATCTTGTCAACTTGCACTTCTTTTGCAACGCGAGGATGAGCTGGTTGTCTTGAGGAATTTGACCATTTTCCTCGGCACCATTTTCTTCAGCATTATCTTCAGGTGCATCAGCTCGAAGTTCTTCCCGTCAGAGGAATGAATTCTTCAGCAGTTTCTTCAATAGGAATGACATCCTCAGTTGCCTTGAACCTGATAGAATCCTCAGGTGCTGGTTCGTCTAACACAGAAGGTAGGTGCTCTCTTTGCGAGCCATTAGTTTCATCGAACCGCACATCTACAGTGTCAACAATCTTGTGAAGTGTGATGTTGAAGACTCTGTAGGTGTGCGAGTCCTTTCCGTAACCAAGCATAAAACCTTCATGTGCTTTTGGTGCAAATTTAGAGTGGTGGTGAGGATCTCTAATCCAGCATTTAGCACCGAAGACTTTGAAATAACTTACATTGGGTTTCTTGTCAGTGAGGAGTTCATAGGCAGTCTTCTTGAAGAATTTGTGAAGATATACTCTGTTGATGATATGGCACGCAGTGTCAATTGCTTCAATCCAGAAACGACTAGGCGTTTTGTATTCATCAAGCATAGTGCGAGCCATCTCAACAAGAGTTCTGTTCTTGCGCTCCACGACGCCATTTTGCTGAGGAGTATAGGGAGCAGATAACTCATGAGTAATACCAAGTTCATCAAGGTAATCATCAAGACTAGAATTCTTGAACTCAGTTCCATTGTCACTCCTGATGTGCTTGATATTCACACCAAAATTGGTTGAAGCCCTCGAGGAAAATCGTTTGAAGATTTCCTGCACTTGATTTTTGTAAGTAATAATGTGTACCCATGTGTAGCGAGAGTAATCATCAACAATAACAAAGCCATAAAGAGATGCTTCATTGACGACAGCTGAGTAATGATTGGGACCAAAGAGGTCCATGTGAAGCAATTCGAAGGGACGAGTAGTGGTCATGATAGTCTTCGCTGGATGCTTGGCCTTGGTCATTTTTCCAGCTTCACAGGCTCCGCATAAGTGATCCTTGAGGAATTTGACATTCTCAATGCCAATGACATGCTTCTTCTTCGCAAGCGTGTGCAAATTCCTCATGCCTGCGTGACCAAGTCGTCGATGCCATAGCCAGCCTTCTGAAGCTTTTGCAAGTAGACACACGGCTGGTTGTGGTCCTGTGGAAAAATCAACAATATACAAGTCTCCTTTCCTAAAGCCTTCGAAGACTTTGGAATTGTCAGCTTCCATAATCACAACACAACGATACTTGCCAAAGATAACAACCATATCAAGATCACAAAGCATTGAGACTGACATGAGGTTATATCCTAAAGACTCAACAAGCATGACTTTGTCCATGTGCATGTCCTTAGAGATAGCAACCTTACCAAGTCCCAATACGACTTTTGCCTTTGTCAAGCCAAAAGATGATATGCTTCAGATGTGACGGTGATAAGGGAGCATCCATCAATAGATTCTTGTCACCAGTCATGTGATTTGTACATCCACTATCGAGAACCCACTCAGTGGCTTTGTGAAAGTGCGTTATATCGACTAGAGGGGGGGTGAATAGGCGATTTTTATGAATTTTACAAATTCTTCACTGAGGAATTTGCCGGTGAGGAAATTCCTTAGCGAAGAAATACATGCAGCGGAATAAGTACTCAGAAGTAAGCATAACAGATTACAAGCATAGTCATCATGATGAAATGAAGACAATCACAGAGTACGAAAAGCGTAATCACAGGATAACACAAGATGAAGACAAACAGATCAAGAAATTGAACGAGGAAATTGAGAAAGTCTTGATCAAAGTCTTCAAACACAGATATGACAAACACTCAACACGAAGAATGAGGAAATGAAAGGGTTGAGGAAATAGAACCAGATTAGGTTGGTGAAGACAATGATTTGGTAGACCAGTTCCAACTGCTGTCTCAGTTGTACGTCTGGTTGGAGCGGCTGAGTATTTAAACTCGAGGACACGCAGTCCCGGACACCCAGTCTCCGAGCACGCAGCTCAGGACACCAAGTCCTCACCGTATTCTCCTTGAACTAAGGCCACGCAGACCTCGCCCAATCACTCGTGGTAAGTCTTGAGCGACTTCCAAACCTTCACATACTTGGTCACTCGGCGATCCACAATTCCTCTTGGATGCTCTAGACCGTGACGCCTAACCGTCTGGAAGAAGCACAGTCTTCAAAGGTAAAAAGCGTCGGATCCACGCGGGATCAATTTCTTCAGTGATGCTCAATCACTTTGGGTTTGTTGGGGTTTGGTTTTTGGGTTTTTCCTCACTTTGGGTTTTTCCTCACTTGATGATTTTCGCTCAAAGTCCTCAGAGGATGGGTTGCTCTCAAATGACAAGTGTCAAGTTCTCTCGGAGCAGCCAACCAACTAGTGGTTGTGGGGGGCGGCTATTTATAGCCTCGGGAGCAGCCCGACATGATAAGACATAAATGCCCTTAAATGATATGACCGTTAGGTGGAGATATTTTGGGACAGTGGCAAGCAACAAAGAACGGTCGGAAATTTGAACATCAAATTCCTCGGGCTATCATGTTCCTCATGTGTAGGCAATTCGCCTTTGGCGAATTCCTAACTCCTCGATCGAGAACAAATTCCTCAAGTGACTAGAAGAACTTCGTCTCATCCATCAAGAAATTGACTGAACTGTATGAGATTTCCAAAGGCTTCACTCGAAGGGATTGGTAGGTGAGGATTTTGAGTTGAGCATCAAATGGAATTTTCTCCTTAGTATTTCCTCGACCCCCTTTAACAGTACGGTGTTTCCTATGACTCAAGAAAGAGAAAATGAAACTACGAAATCAAAAGTCTTCACGCTTCATGTTCCTCAAGCGATTACCAAGTCTTCAAGGTCACACCAATTTCTTCACTTTCAAAGTCTTCAGAAAGTCTTCAGAATATCAAATTCTTCAGATGAAGAAATTCATTTTTAGGGGTCGACTTTCTCTGTAAATATCAAACTCCTCATAGACTTATAGACCTGTGTACACTTACAAACGCATTAGTTACTTAACCTATAAGTCTTCAATACACCAAAATCACTAAGGGCACTAGATGCACTTACAATCTCCCCCTTTTTGGTGATTGATGACAATACAGGTTAAGTTTTCAACGGGGATAAACATATGAAGTGTAAATACTGATAATGAGGATTTTGATTGCAAGATATAGAAGAACTCCCCCTGAAGATGTGCATAGTGAGGAAATTGCTTTTGAGGCAATGCACATTTGAAGAATTGAATCATGGAGATCTCCCCCTATATCTTGTAATTCATACACGCATTTGACATATAATATGAGGAATTTGAAATGCATGATGAAATATGGTGCTTGATGTTATGCAAAGAAACACACAAAGAGTATCAGAGCCCAAAGGCCAAATTGGATCAGAGCATAACAAGTATCAAAACTACTTCAAATCAGAGCAAAAGCATAATGCATCAGAAGTATCAAAGCACCATCGGGTTTAAGATTACAACTCAATCCAATAAAAGGTTTCAGAAGAACGAGAGTTGTAACTTAATAAGGTACGGTATATAGACAAAAAACGAGACCCGCTTGAAGACTAACTCAGATTTCTCCCCCTTTGTCATCGAATGACCAAAAGGATCGAAACTGAGGACTAACGCTCTTGAAGAATGTCAGGTTGAAGACGGAGCGCCAGCATTGTCGGGGTTGTTTGTTGAAGTAGGACCAGCAGCAGTGTCTTCCAAATCTTCATTTTCATCAGTGTCGCGAGATGAAGAATAAGAGCTGGCCACCAAGGAAGGAACTTTGACCTTCTTGAATTTCTTCGGAGGAGGTGCAGACCAGTCAAATTCTTCCTTGAGACCCATTGATTTCAGTTCTTCTTCATTGTAGACATGTGAAAGAACAGCCCAGGTGCGCTTGAAGGTTTCATGAAGGTAGTAGTGGTTTTTCTTCACTGCATTGTGAGTTGAAGTCATGTTGTAAAGAATAGTGCCAAACTGACGTTTGACCCACTTGTGATTGCGATCAACCTTCTGATGAAGACTGAGGAGTAACTCACGATCAGTCATCACCCTGGGTGCAGTTGCTTGAGGACTATGCTTAACTGAGGTATTTGCTGTTGAGTCATGGGTGGCAGAGTCATCATTGGTGGAGTAAGATGCTGCTTTGCGAAACTGTCCATCCAATGGACGAATGCCTTCATCTATCACAGCAGTAGCCTTTCCCTTTTCATCAGCTGAGGCAATTGGCCGTTTGAGGACTTCAATAGGGGGCAGGTAGCTGCAGTGGTTCAAAGTGTCAGCCTTGTAATTCAGTGAAGATCTTGACCTGATGAATCTCATAATCCAAGGCGCATAAGGCTTCAGCTCAAAAGGTGACATGGCAATGTTGGCCAGAGTCCTCATGAAGAAATCATGGAAATTGACGGGAACGCCATGGATGATGTTGAAAAGCATATTCTTCATGATGCCAACGACTTCTTCATCATTCGAGTCGTGGCCCTTGATAGGACTCATAGTCTTCGACAAAATTCGATAGACTGTTCGAGGCACATAGAGCAGTTCCTTGACGAGGAATTTGGTCCTTGGAGCTTGCTTTGGTTTCAAAGGCTTCATCAACACTTGCATGTAATGATTTGAAAGTTCCTTTTCTTCATAGATGCGACGAGCTCCATCAACTGGAGGACTGAGTGGAAGGACACGAAGCAATTCACTGGCTGGTGCCTTGTAATGGGTGTTTTCGGTCATCCAATCTAAGACCCATGAAGTCACATCTTCAGCGTCTCCGGTGATGTGAAGTGTTGCATAGAACTGAAGAATTAGCTCTTCATTCCAATCACATATATCAGTGCAAAAGTTGAGAAGACCTGCATCGTGAAGAACACTTAGAACGGGCTCAAAGCCAGGCAGCGACTCCATATCCACATGAGGAATATGAGCATGATCGAAGATTTTGTCCTTGTTGAAAAGCACTGAGGAATAGAAGTTGGCTTGGTGGCAGTCCGTAAGCGCCTCTTCCTAATCCGAGCAGAATCATAAGGATTATATTCAGTGAAGAACACATGCTCAGCAAAGAAATCTTCAGCCTTGAACTTTTGTTTGGTTGAGAACGGATTCTTCTGTTTTGGCAGAGGGGTGTCAGTCAATTGCATCACCACCTCTGGAACTGTAAGTGCAGGTTCTTCAGCTTGAGGAATTTCTTGATCCTCAACTTGTGCAGTCTGAGGATTTTCAGTAGCAGCAGCACTTTCATCAGCAGCAGTTTCATCAGCATCAGGGGCTGGAATTTCTTCATGCACAGGACTCATGGGTTGATTTTCTTCAGAGTCGATCTGGACAGATCATGCGGGGAGTGAGGAACTTGTTGAAGTGGGGTGAAGAGCGGAGTATTGGGATGTTGATCTTCCCAAAAGTCATCATTGATTACTGGAGTGGTGCATCCAATATCCACATCTTCATTTTCAATTTCCTCAGCACCATCTTGAGGAATTTCATGGTCTGATGAGGGAATGACTGGGGTTGAAGGGACAGCTTCCACTTCAATTTCCTCATCGATCTTCTCGCATGAGTAGGAGATTGATGTTCTTCATCAGATCCATTTGGCACTTCATATTCCTCTCCAAAAGGAACTACTTCCTTTGAAGGTATGGAGGAGATAGGAATAGCATCAATAGGGTTTTCAACGGAGCTGGTCATAGGCTTCAATTTCTTCGCAGCCGAAGAATCTGACGCAGCTGATGCTTTCCTCTTCTTCACAGCAGCTCGTTCCGCAGCCTTTGTTTTCTTCACATCCAAAGCAGATGGAAGAATTGAAACTGGGGTTGGTGCAGGAGGAGCTGAGGTATTTGCAGCAATTTCTTCAGGAGGAACTGATGCAGTTTCCCTTTCTTGAGCATTTTCTTCAGGAGCAATTTCTTCAGGCGCACCGCTAGTGGGTGCCCTGGCAGTTTCTTCAGCGGCTGGAATTTCTTCATCAGCCCTGGATTCAGCATTTTCTTCAGCAGGCTGAGCAGAGGCTTCAGCCTGAGGATTTTCACGTTGCACAGGTGCAGCAACAGTGGTGATTCTCTTCGTCAGATCCACGAATCTGGTCTTGACAACTTGCCAATCAGCATAGTACGTTTCAAAGTTCTTGCTGAGGTTTTGAATTTCTGTTTGAGCTTGAAGAAGTTCCTCAGGTGTCATCTTGACAACATTTTTCTTCAGAAACCTCTCCTTCTTGTATTGAGCCTTCTTGATTTCCTTTGCCTTCTCGAACTTCCATTTTCTTCAAGAATGAAGTGAGTCAGCATATGACTTTGACCAGGTGTCAAAGGAAGATCAGGCAGAGGGGTATTGGGATCGTTGTGCCAGAGGTCGATGAAATCGAGGACTTTCTTCGGGTCCAAAAGCATTGGCACAGCTGTTCCCTTGGCTCTTGCAGCTCTAGCTTGACGATCTCTGATGATTTCTTCAAGTTCTTCATCAGATGCCTCATCGTCAGATGGCACGTGGACGACAAGCTGTTTCTTCTTCGGGCTGGGCCGAGGACCACGTCCAGCTGTTGCTTTTGTCTTCAGCAGCGTCGGGCCTGATGAAGAATTGAAAGCAGCTGAGGAATGTGCAGAGGTGCCTGAGGCAATTGAAAATCCAGCAGTCCTTTGACAAGTGGCGAGATGCACAGGAACTGAAGGTTTGGACGGAGCAGCTGAGGACTTTGATGGAACAATAGCAGTGTGAGGAATTTGCTGCTGAGGAATCTGCCTGGTAGGAGCTGCTGAGGAACTTGGCCGTGAGGGCACAGATGAAGAAGTACTTGGCTTATTGGCAGACTTCTTTTGCATCGATTTCTTCGGCTTGGCCGAGACCTCGATGGCAGCAGCAGCAGAATCCTCATTGAATTTCTTCACCGCTTCCTTTGCTTGCTTAGCCAACTTAGCTTGGCGTTTAGCCCATTCATCAGGAAAGTCCTCACCGCGTTTGACGCTAGTGGGATCAGCTATTTGGCCTGGTGCCAAAGGAGCTCTTGGGCATGGAGGATTTAACGCGAATTTCTTCATGTACTTAGGTGTAACATAGCGGTATTCCTTCCATTCCCGTGCCCATCTCCGTTCAATTTTCTGAAGACGCACCTTGCGCTGAGTTTTGCTTTCCTCATCTGGTGTGCAATATTCAGGATATATTTCCTCAGGGATTTCGAAAGCAGTCATGACCTCAGGTTTCTTTCCTCCCTTCTGCGGCTTCTTGCCATCTGCCATTTTCTTCAGGTGAGGAAATTGAACAATTGAGTTCTCTGAAGAAGTGTGCAGTTTTTCTTCGAGGAACGCTGCAAATGAGTTAAGTTGATGAGAACCTAGGGATTCAGCAGAATGACATTTGTACCTGTGAACAGAGTATAGGTGCGAGGAATTTGAAGAGGTCATATGCATTCTCGGAGGTTTTTCAAAAGAACAAGTTTGAGGATTTTGACCAGATGAGCCTTGAAGAATTTCAATAAGCGTTCTTTATCTTAGGTTCCGAGTTGTATAGATCAAGATCCACACAATTGAGGAATCTTGAAGAAAATCATAGCTTAGAGAAATGAGTCAAGAGATTTGAGGTGTTCATATGTGTGAGGAATTTGAAATAAACACCTTTGAAGAATTTGAAGAAAATTTGAGAATCAAAGCGAGTAAATAAAAGTAACTTTTAATTTACCCGAAGTGAAGAACACGACGAACTGAGATGAACAGTTTAGAAGTTCGTCCGTTCAGATCTTCTCCGCCCTAACTTGGCAGAGGAAATCAGCTACGGCGACGGCGGAGTGAAGAAATTCCACGGTCGGCGCGAGTACGTCGGCGAAGAGGTCAAGGCAGTGAAGCTTTTCCTCACCGGCGACGATGGAGTAGCGGCGGCGCTAGGGTTTCGAGGAGCTCGAGCGGGAGAGAGATCGAGCGAGGTAAAAGAGTGAGGAAGGAGAGAGGGTATTTATAGCCACGGTGAAAAACGGCTCGTCCGAAGATTTAGGACGAACATGCCCCTGACCGCTTCCCTTCTCACGACATGTGTCACCCACGTACAGTGTAGTGGAGATCGTGCGCGATCGTGGGTGAATATAATAATGCATCGTGGGATGCGGAACGGTTTGAGCGGTAAAATAGAGGTTTGGATAAGATTCGTTTTAAAAGTTCCGTTCGCAATTTCTTCAGCTGTCAAGGACACAGTGAAGAATTTGAACGAGTTTCAAAGTAGAACGCACATGAAGAATTTGTGAATGGATTGGGTTGAGTATAGCATAGAGGGGAAGGGTCCGATCACATTCACTTAGCAGAAAAAGCGACTTGAAGAAATAGCCATAAGTGAATGCTGTAGAGGACATAAATCCATATATATATATAGCCAATGAAGAAAGACGACGGAAACAGTGAAGAATTTGCAAAGTTGAAGAATTTGAAAAACTGAAGAATTTGAAAAACTGAAGAATTTCAAAAACTGAGGAAAAACTCAAATTGAAGATTTTCAACTTTGGTGGTGGCGTGACTCCATCGTATAAGAATGATGATTTCAGACACGCGTACAATTGTCGAGGGTTCGAGAATCAAATTCTTCATTAATTTCTTCACACTTAGAGTGTTATTCTTCATTGATTGAAGAAAACGTTTCTTCATGTGTTGCACATCTAAGTCATCAATTTTGCATAAGTGTTAGGATGTGTGTCCTTTTCAAAGAACGTTCAAGATTCTAAGATATTTAGCTCACACCGCAACTTGCTAAATCTCTTCTCATCCAAGGGCTTAGTGAAGATATCAGCTAGCTGTTCTTGAGTCTTCACATGCTCGATGGAGATGTCGCCTTCAACACATGATCACGAAGAAAATGATGACGAATTTGAATGTGCTTTGTCTTGAGTGCTGAACTGGGTTGTGAGCAATCTTGATGGCACTCTCATTGTCACAGTAGAGAGGCACATTCTTCACGTTGATGCCGTAGTCCTTGAGGGTTTGCTTCATCCATAGTAATTGAGCACAACACGAGCCAGCAGCAATGTATTCAGCTTCAGATGGGACGGTGATACACAGTTCTGCTTTCTTCGAGGACCAACAGACCAAAGATCGTCCGAGGAAATGACAAGTACCAGATGTTGACTTGCGGTCCACACGATCACCAGCATAGTCAGAGTCAGAATATCCAATGAGATCAAAAGTAGAGCCCTTGGGGTACCATAATCCTAGTGTTGGTGTGTGAGCTAGATATCGAAGAATATGCTTCACAGCCTTATGGTGTGATTCCTTCGGTGTAGCTTGAAATCGGGCACACATGCAAACACTAAGCATTATATCTGGCCTAGATGCACATAAGTACAATAAAGAACCAATCATGGAGCGGTATACCTTGTGATCGAAGTCAATACCATTTTCATCAGTGCATAGATGGCCATTTGTGGGCATAGGAATTTTGACGCCTTTGCAATCTTGCATGCCGAATTTCTTCAGGACATCTTTGAGGTATTTCTCCTGAGATATGAATATGCCATTGTGTTGTTGACGAATTTGAAGACCTAAGAAGAATTTCAACTCTCCCATCATAGACATTTGATATTCTTCACTCATCATATAGGCAAATTCATCACTATAACGTTGGTCAGTACAGCCAAAGATAATATCATCAACATATATTTGGCACACAAACAGTTCACCATCATAAGATTTAGTAAAGAGAGTAGGGTCGAGTGAACCGGGTGTGAAGCCATTCTTCACGAAGAATTCCTTCAATGTATCATACCACGCCCGAGGGGCTTGCTTGAGGCCATAGAGGGCCTTATTTAGTCTGAAGACTTTGTCGAGATTCTTTGGATCTTCAAAACACTGGGGTTGAGCAACATATACTTCTTCCTCAAGCTTACCATTGAGGAATGCACTTTTCACATCCATTTGATATAAAGTGATATTGTGATGGTTAGCATAGGCGAGTAATATGCTGAATAGACTCAAGTCTAGCGACAGTGCAAAAGTTTCATCGAAATCAATTCCTTCAACCTGCGTGTAGCCTTGAGCTACTAGTCGTGCCTTATTCCTCACCACAAGACCATTTTCATCTTGCTTGTTGCGGTAGATCCACTTTGTGCCAATGATATTATGCTTGCGAGGATCTGGACGTTTGACCAGTTCCCAGACGTTGTTGAGCTCGAATCGATGTAATTCTTCTTGCATGGCCTGAATCCTCCGGCTCGAAATGCTTCATCTACCTTAGTGGGCTCTGTGATAGAGACAAAAGCATAGTGCCCACAAAAGTTAGATAAGTGTGAAGCTTTTGAGCGAGTGAGAGGACTGGCGCTTCAATGTCATCGATGATCTTGTCAACTTGCACTTCTTTTGCAACGCGAGGATGAGCTGGTTGTCTTGAGGAATTTGATCATTTTCCTCAAAGCACCATTTTCTTCACATTATCTTCAGGTGCATCAGCTCGACGTTCTTCGCGTACAGGGATGAATTCTTCAGCAGTTTCTTCAGTAGGAATGACATCCTCAGTTGCCTTTAACCTGATAGAATCCTCAGGTGCCGGTTCGTCTAACACAGAAGGTAGGTGCTCTCTTTGCGAGCCATTAGTTTCATCGAACCGCACATCTACAGTGTCAACAATCTTGTGAAGAGTGATGTTGAAGACTCTGTAGGTGTGCGAGTCCTTTCCGTAACCAAGCATAAAACCTTCATGTGCTTTGGTTGCAAATTTAGAGTGGTGGTGAGGATCTCTAATCCAGCATTTAGCAATCAAGACTTTGAAATAACTTACATTGGGTTTCTTGTCGGTGAGGAGTTCATAGGCAGTCTTCTTGAAGAATTTGTGAAGATATACTGTTGATGATGTGGCACGCAGGTCAATTGCTTCAATCCGAAGCGACTAGGCGTTTTGTATTCATCAAGCATAGTGCGAGCCATCTCAACAAGAGTTCTGTTCTTGCGCTCCACGACGCCATTTTCTTTGAGGAGTATAAGGAGCAGATAACTCATGAGTAATACCAAGTTCATCAAGATAATCCTCAAGACCGAATTCTTGAACTCAGTTCCATTGTCACTCTGATGTGCTTGATCTTCACACCAAAGTTGGTTGAAGCCCTCGAGGAAAATCGTTTGAAGATTTCCTGCACTTGATTTTTGAAAGTAACAATGTGTACCCATGTGTAACGAGAGTAATCATCAACAATAACAAAGCCATAAAGAGATGCTTCATTAACGACATACTGAGTAATGATTGGGACCAAAGAGGTCCATGTGAAGCAATTCAAGGACGAGTAGTGGTCATGATAGTCTTATTTGGATGCTTGGCCTTGGTCATTTTTCCAGCTTCACAGGCTCCTCATAAGTGATCCTTGAGGAATTTGACATTCTCAATGCCAATGACATGCTTCTTCTTCGCAAGCGTGTGCAAATTCCTCATGCCTGCGTGACCAAGTCGTCGATGCCATAGCCAGCCTTTCAAGCTTTTGCAAGTAGACACACGGCTGGTTGTGGTCCTGTGGAAAATCAACAATATACAAGTCTCCTCTCCTAAAGCCTTCAAGACTTTGGAATTGTCACTTCCATAATCACAACACAACGATACTTGCCAAAGATAACAACCATATCAAGATCACAAAGCATTGAGGCCGACATGAGGTTATATCCTAAAGACTCAACAAGCATGACTTTGTCCATGTGCATGTCCTTAGAGATAGCAACCTTACCAAGTCCCAATACCTGACTTTTGCCTTTGTCAGCAAAGATGATATGCTTCAGATGTGACGGTGATAAGGGAGCATCCATCAATAGATTCTTGTCACCAGTCATGTGATTTGTACATCCACTATCGAGAACCCACTCAGTGGCTTTGGGTTGATCATCCTGCAGATGAATTAGTATAACTTACGATCTCATATACTTCATCAGTGAAGAATATGATATCAAGTTCATCAGATGAATTTCATCAGTCAGTATTTAGATAAGCAATATGAGGACGTGTGAAATGAAAGTTCATTTCATCATGATTAGCCTGCGTCCTTTCAGGCATTTTGTCAGGCCCCCAGCAAATTCTTCAGACGTTGAGGCACGCCCGAGACCTGACCCTCGCAGAAGAGATTAGTTCTTTTCTTCACCACCCACATCGAAGGGGTGGCAAAGAGTTCATCATTCTGCGAGCACCATATGAGAATGGTGGCATAGAGGCCAAACCATTTCGTTTCACATAAGAGGGGTTAGGGTAAGCATATGAATAAGCAGAGAAATTCTTCGAGGACTTATGAACATATTGGTTTGAAGAATAATGCACATATTCATAGCCCTTAGCTCTACCCTGCAAAACAGAGTTATTAGCACGATGATAATCATATGAGGACTTTGATCCTTTTGAGGAATTTGATCCACGTGAGGAATTTGGTCCGTATGAGGACTTGGATCCATATGAAGAATTTTGTCCATATGAAGAATTTGATCTGGGGTTCCTTTTCTTCACAGGTGGTGTCATGAGGACATTCACCTGAAGACTTTCAAGGCATTTCTTGGGAACCCAGATTTTCTTCATAGGGGGACCGTTCCTGCAGTTAGTGCCAACATATCTAGCAAATACTTCACCATTCTGATTTTTGAACAGTTTATAGTTTGAGTCAAATGACTCATCATCAGAATGAGGAAATTCACATGTAAAACCAGATAAGGTAGATGGATCAACTGGAGGTCCCTTTGCAGCAACCCATGAGGTTTTGGGATACTGCTCAGGCTTCCAGTACGTTCCATCAGCATTGAGTTTCCTCTCAAAGGCAATACCCTCTTTCCTAGGGTTCCTGTTGAGGATCTGCTTTTTAAGCACATCACAAAGAGTCTGATGCCCTTTGAGGCTTTTGTACATGCCTGTCATGTACAATTCCTTCAGCCCTGCATCGTCAGTGATACTAGCAATGTCCTCAGATGAGGAATTAGTGATAGCAGAGGCAGGTGAAGAATTTGTAACAGTTGAAGCATTTGAACATTCAGGTGAAGAATTAGCGATTCACGCTCAATGCACTTTAAGCATGGAGGAACAAATTCTTCTTGAGAAGCGCTGATTTGTTGAGCAAGTAATGAATCGCGCTCCTTCTGAAGATCTTCATAACTCACTCTTAGCTTCTCAAGATCTTGCTTTCTTTGAAGAAATTCATAAGAAAGTTTCTCATGATCAGATAAGAGAGTGTTATGATGACTTTGAAGGCTGTCAAGCCTAGACTGAACTTTCTGAAGATTTTCAGTTAGGGCTTGAGTGCGATCCATTTCTTCACCTAACATATCATCACTCTTATCTAGCATGTTTTGAACCTTTTCAAAAGCCCTTTGTTGTTTTATAGCAATCTTAGCAAGTTTAGAGTAGCTGGGCTTGAGATCCTCATCAGATTCATTTTCACTAGATTCAGAGGAGGTGTAATTGAGTACCTTGGCACCTTTTGCCATGAAGCAATAGGTGGGAGCGTAGTCATCATTTTCCTCATCAGGTTTGTTGGCGGAGTCATTTTCTTGATGTTGAAGATGGACTTGCTAACGTAAGCGATAGCAAGAGCGGACTAGCCACACCAGATTCGGATTCTTGAGACTCCTCCTCTTCCTCATTTTCCTCGATTCAGCTTCAGAGTCCATTTCCTTGCCAATGAATGCCCGAGCCTTTTTGGAGCTGCTCTTCTTGTGAGAAGAAGGTTTTGAGGATTTTGATGATGAAGATTTTGATGATTTCTTCTTCTTCTTCACGTCATCAGAACTGTAATCCTTGTGTTTCTTCTTCTTCAATTCCTTTTCCCACTGAGGACAATCTTGGATATAGTGACCAGGTTTCTTGCATTTGTGGCAAAGTCTTCGCTTATAGTCACTAGATGAGGAATCACCGCTTCTTGAGGATTTTCCAAAACGACCACGCCTTGTGAATTTCTGAATTTCTTCACGAGCAGTGCTAGCTCTGGCCAAATTCTTCAGATCTCCAAGGCTACTAGCGAGTCTTCACTCTCGATTCAGATTCAGCCTTGGCCTTGTGGCACGTGTTCTTCCATAGCCGTAACCATAGAGATCTCTTTCAGCAAGTGGAACTCGTGAGTATTTAGCCTTTCGAGGATATCAGCAGGATCAAGAGACTTGTAGTCAGCTCGTTCTTGTATCATCAGTGCCAGAGTGTCAAATGAGGAATCAAGCGATCTTAGCAATTTCTTCACCACCTCATGGTCGGTGATGTCAGTGGCACCCAGTGCTTGAAGCTCATTTGAGATGTCGGTGAGGCGATCAAGGTTTGTTGAACATTTTCGTTGTCGAGTCTTTTGAAGCGGTTGAAGAGATTCCGAAGAACATCAACTCGAGAGTCACGCTGAGTTGAAACACCTTCATTTACTTTGGACAGCCTGTCCCAGATGAGTTTGGCAGATTCCAAAGCACTCACTCTTCCATATTGACCTTTGCTCGATGGCCACATATGATATTCTTCGCTTGAGAATCGAGTTGCTTGAATCTCTTCACATCAGCATCATTCGAGAGAGGTGTGGTGAGGAAACACCTTTTGTCACAACATACCGTAGATCGTTGTCAATTGCTTCAAGATGCATTCGCATTTTGTTCTTCCAAGAGGGTAGTCCGTCCCATCGAAGGTAGGACACCCTGCTGAGACCTTGATCATACCTGCGGTCGACATAACTAAAACTCCGGTGGTTAAACCAAAATCACACAGAACAAGGGAGTACCTTGCTCTGATACCAATTGAAAGTGCGTTATATCGACTAGAGGGGGTGAATAGGCGATTTTTATGAATTTTACAAATTCTTCATCGAGGAATTTGCGGTGAGGAAATTCCTTAGCTAAGAAATACATGCAGCGGAATAAGTACTCAGAAGTAAGCATAACAGATTACAAGCATAGTCATCATGATGAAATGAAGACAATCACAGAGTCTGTAAAGCGTAATCACAGGATAACACAAGATGAAGACAAACAGATCAAGAAATTGAACTGAGGAAATTGAGAAAGTCTTGATCAAAGTCTTCAAACACAGATATGACAAACACTCAACACAAGAATGAGGAAATGAAAGGGTTGAGGAAATAGAACCAGTTAGGTTGGTGAAGACAATGATTTGGTAGACCAGTTCCAACTGCTGTCTCGGTTGTACGTCTGGTTGGAGCGGCTGAGTATTTAAACTCGAGGACACGCAGTCCCGGACACCCATCTCGAGCACGCAGCTCAGACACCAAGTCCTCACCGTATTCTCCTTGAACTAAGGCCACGCAGACCTCGCCCAATCACTCGTGGTAAGTCTTCAGCGACTTCCAAACCTTCACATACTTGGTCACTCGGCGATCCACAATTCCTCTTGATGTTTCTAGACCGTGACGCCTAACCGTCTGGAAGAAGCACAGTCTTCAAAGGTAAAAGCGCCGGATCCACGCTGGATCAATTTCTTGATGATGCTCAATCACTTTGGGTTTGTTGGGGTTTGGTTTTGGGTTTTTCCTCACTTTGGTTTTTCCTCACTTGATGATTTTCGCTCAAAGTCCTCGGAGGATGGGTTGCTCTCAAATGACAAGTGTCAAGTTCTCTCGGAGCAGCCAACCAACTAGTGGTTGTGGGGCGGCTATTTATAGCCTAGGGAGCAGCCCGACATGATAAGACATAAATGCCCTTAAATGATATGACCGTTAGGTGGAGATATTTTGGGACAGTGGCGCCAAGAAGACAAAGAACGGTCGGAAATTTGAACATCAAATTCCTCGGGCTATCATGTTCCTCATGTGTAGGCAATTAGACTGGCGAATTCCTAACTCCTCGGTCGAACAAATTCCTCGGTGACTAGAAGAACTTCGTCTCACATCAAGAAATTGACTGAACTGTATGAGATTTCCAAAGGCTTCACTCAAGGGATTGGTAGGTGAGGATTTTGAGTTGAGCATCAAATGGAATTTTTCCTTAGTATTTCCTCGACCCCTTTAACGAAGTACGGTGTTTCCTATGACTCAAGAAAGAGAAAATGAAACTACGAAATCAAAAGTCTTCACGCTTCATGTTCCTCAAGCGATTACCAAGTCTTCAAGGTCACACCAATTTCTTCACTTTCAAAGTCTTCAGAAAGTCTTTAGAATATCAAATTCTTCAGATGAAGAAATTCATTTTTAGGGGTCGACTTTCTCTGTAAATATCAAACTCCTCATAGACTTATAGACCTGTGTACACTTACAAACGCATCAGTTACTTAACCTATAAGTCTTCAATACACCAAAATCACTAAGGGGCACTAGATGCACTTACACTTTGGGTTGATCATCCTGCAGATGAATTAGTACAACTTACGATCTCATATACTTCATCAGTGAAGAATATGGTATCAAGTTCATCAGATGAATTTCATCAGTCAATATTCAGATAAGCAGTATGAGGACGTGTGAAATGAAAGTTCATTTCATCATGATTGGCCTGCGTCCTTTCAGGCATTTTTGTCAGGCCCCCAGCAAATTCTTCAGACGTTTAAGACACGTCTGGAGACCTGACCCTGCAGAAGAGATTAGTTCTTTTTCTTCACCACCCACATCTGAAGGGGTGGCAAAGAGTTCATCATTCTGCGAGCACCATATGAGAATGGTGGCATAGAAGCCAAACCATTTCGTTTCACATAAGAGGGGTTAGGGTAAGCATATGAATAAGCAGAGAAATTCTTCGAGGACTTATGAACATATTGGTTTGAAGAATAATGCACATATTCATAGCCCTTAGCTCTACCCTGCGAAACAGAGTTGTTAGCACGATGATAATCATATGAGGACTTTGATCCTTTTGAGGAATTTGATCCACGTGAGGAATTTGGTCCGTATGAGGACTTGGATCCATATGAAGAATTTTGTCCATATGAAGAATTTGATCTGGGGTTCCTTTTCTTCACAGGTGGTGTCATGAGGACATTCACCTGAAGATTTTCAAGACATTTCTTGGGAACCCAGATTTTCTTCATAGGGGGACCGTTCCTGCAGTTAGTGCCAACATATCTAGCAAATACTTCACCATTCTTATTTTTGAACAGTTTATAGTTTGAGTCAAATGACTCATCATCAGAATGAGGAAATTCACATGTAAAACCAGATAAGGTAGATGGATCAACTGGAGGTCCGTTTGCAGCAACCCATGAGGTTTTGGGATACCGCTCAAAGCTTCCAAAGACGCTCCATCAAGATTGAGTTTCCTCTCAAAGGCAATACCCTCTTTCCTAGGGTTTCGTTGAGGATCTGCTTTTAAGCACATCACAAAGAGTCGATGCCCTTTGAGGCTTTTGTACATGCCTGTCATGTACAATTCCTTCAGCCCTGCATCGTCAGTGATACTAGCAATGCCCTCAGGTGAGGAATTAGTGATAGCAGAGGCAGGTGAAGAATTTGTAATAGTTGAAGCATTTGAACATTCAGGTGAAGAATTAGCAGATTCACGTTCAATGCATTTTAAGCATGGAGGAACAAATTCTTCGTGAGAAGTGCTGATTTGTTGAGCAAGTAATGAATCGCGCTCCTTCTGAAGATCTTCATAACTCGCTCTTAGCTTCTCAAGATCTTGCTTTCTTTGAAGAAATTCATAAGAAAGTTTCTCATGATCAGATAAGAGAGTGTTATGATGACCTTGAAGGCTGTCAAGCCTAGACTGAACTTTCTGAAGATTTTCAGTCAGGGCTTGAGTGCGATCCATTTCTTCACCTAACATATCATCACTCTTATCTAGCATGTTTTGAACCTTTTCAAAAGCCCTTTGTTGTTTTATAGCAATCTTAGCAAGTTTAGAGTAGCTGGGCTTAAGATCCTCATCAGATTCATTTTCACTGGATTCAGAGGAGGTGAAATTTAGTACCTTGGCACCTTTTGCCATGAAGCAATAGGTGGGAGCGTAGTCATCATTTTCCTCATCAGGTTTGTTGGCGGAGTCATTTTCTTCAGTGTTGAAGATGGATTTGCTGACGTAAGCAGTAGCAAGAGCCAGACTAGCCACACCAGATTCGGATTCTTCAGACTCCTCCTCTTCCTCATTTTCCTCAGATTCAGCTTCAGAGTCCATTTCCTTGCCAATGAATGCCCGAGCCTTTTTGGAGCTGCTCTTCTTGTGAGAAGAAGGCTTTGAGGATTTTGATGATGAAGATTTTGATGATTTCTTCTTCTTCTTCACGTCATCAGAACTGTAATCCTTGTGTTTCTTCTTCTTCAATTCCTTTTCCCACTGAGGACAATCTTGGATATAGTGACCAGGTTTCTTGCATTTGTGGCAAAGTCTTCGCTTATAGTCACTAGATGAGGAATCAGTGCTTCTTGAGGATTTTCCAAAACGACCACGTCTTGTGAATTTCTGGAATTTCTTCACGAGCAGTGCTAGCTCCTGGCCAAATTCTTCAGGATCTCCAAGGCTACTACCAGATTCTTCACTCTCGATTCAGATTCAGCCTTGGCCTTGTGGCACGTGTTCTTCCATAGCCGTAACCATAGAGATCTCTCTTTTCAGCAAGTGGAACTCGTGAGTATTTAGCCTTCGAGGATATCAGCAGGATCAAGAGACTTGTAGTCAGCTCGTTCTTGTATCATCATTGCGAGTGTCAAATGAGGAATCAAGTTTATCTTAGCAATTTCTTCACCACCTCATGGTCGGTGATGTCGGTGGCACCCAAAGGCTTGAAGCTCATTTGAGATGTCGGTGAGGCGATCGAAGGTTTGTTGAACATTTTCGTTGTCGAGTCTTTTGAAGCGGTTGAAGAGATTCCGAAGAACATCAACTCGAGAGTCACGCTGAGTTGAAACACCTTCATTTACTTTGGACAGCCTGTCCCAAATGAGTTTGGCAGATTCCAAAGCACTCACTCTTCCATATTGGCCTTTTCTCAGATGGCCACATATGATATTCTTCGCTTGAGAATCGAGTTGCTTGAATCTCTTCACATCAGCATCATTCAGAGAGGGTGTGTCTGAGGAAACACCTTTTGTCACAACATACCAGAGATCGTTGTCAATTGCTTCAAGATGCATTCGCATTTTGTTCTTCCAGTAGGGGTAGTCCGTCCCATCGAAGGTAGGACACCCTGCTGAGACCTTGATCATACCTGCGGTCGACATAACTAAAACTCCTGTGGTTAAACTAAAATCACACGTAACAAGGAGTACCTTGCTCTGATACCAATTGAAAGTGCGTTATATCGACTAGAGGGGGGGTGAATAGGCGATTTTTATGAATTTTACAAATTCTTCACTGAGGAATTTGCCGATGAGGAAATTCCTTAGCGAAGAAATACATGCAGCGGAATAAGTACTCAGAAGTAAGCATAACAGATTACAAGCATAGTCATCATGATGAAATGAAGACAATCACAGAGTACCGAAAAGCGTAATCACAGGATAACACAAGATGAAGACAAACAGACTGAAGAAATTGAACTGAGGAAATTGAGAAAGTCTTCAGTCAAAGTCTTCAAACACAGATATGACAAACACTCAACACAGTAATGAGGAAATGAAAGGGTTGAGGAAATAGAACCAGTTGGGTTGGTGAAGACAATGATTTGGTAGACCAGTTCCAACTGCTGTCTCAGTTGTACGTCTGGTTGGAGCGGCTGAGTATTTAAACTCGAGGACACGCAGTCCCGGACACCCATCATCGAAAGCACGCAGCTCAGACACCAAGTCCTCAACGTATTCTCCTTGAACTAAGGTCACGCAGACCTCGCCCAATCACTCGTGGTAAGTCTTCAGCGACTTCCAAACCTTCACATACTTGGTCACTCGGCGATCCACAATTCCTCTTGATGCTCTAGACCGTGACGCCTAACCGTCTGGAAGAAGCACAGTCTTCAAAGGTAAAAAGCGTCGGATCCACGCGGGATCAATTTCTTCAGTGATGCTCAATCACTTTGGGTTTGTTGGGGTTTGGTTTTTGGGTTTTTCCTCACTTTGGGTTTTTCCTCACTTGATGATTTTCTCTCAAAGTCCTCAGAGGATGGGTTGCTCTCAAATGACAAGTGTCAGGTTCTCTCGGAGCAGCCAACCAACTAGTGGTTGTAGGGGGCGGCTATTTATAGCCTAGGGAGCAGCCCGACATGATAAGACATAAATGCCCTTAAATGATATGACCGTTAGGTGGAGATATTTTGGGACAGGTGGCGCCAAGCAAAGACAAAGAACGGTCGGAAATTAAACATCAAATTCCTCGTGGCTATCATGTTCTCATCAGGTAGGCAATTGACTGGCGAATTCCTAACTCCTCGGTCGAACAAATTCTCGGTGACTGTAAGAGCTTCGTCTCACATCAAGAAATTGACTGAACTGTATGAGATTTCCAAAAGCTTCACTCAAGGGATTGGTAGGTGTAGGATTTGAGTTGAGCATCAAATGGAAATTTTTCCTTAGTATTTCCTCGACCCCTTTAACGAAGACGGTGTTTCCTATGACTCAAGAAAGAGAAAATGAAACTACGAGAACAAAAGTCTTCACGCTTCATGTTCCTCAAATGAATACCAAGTCTTCAAGGTCACACCAATTTCTTCACTTTCAAAGTCTTGTAAAGTCTTCGAATATCAAATTCTTGATTGAAGAAATTCATTTTTAGGGGTCGACTTTCTCTGTAAATATCAAACTCCTCATAGACTTATAGACCTGTGTACACTCACAAACGCATTAGTTACTTAACCTATAAGTCTTCAATACACCAAAATCACTAAGGGGCACTAGATGCACTTACAGGAAGACGTGGAGGAACCGGAGCCGGAGCCAGAGCCGGAGCGTGTTCGTCTTCCTAGGAAGGTGAAGAAGATTACCTGCAAGAGAGGGGGAGGAGCCAGCAAGCGCGGAAGGAACTAGTCGTCGTCCTCTTTTAGTAATGGTAGCTCTATGTTGAACTCTATGTTGGTGGTAATGTCGAACTTATCGTGTCGTGATGGTCACTCTATGTGTTGAACTCTATGTTGGTGGTAATGTTTAACTAGAAGTTCTTAGTAATGCTTATTGTGTGATGCAACTATCTATGACTTGAAATGACCCAGTTAGAGGGACAAAAAAACTGGAGCAACAAAGAGCAACAGAAAGTTGGACAAGTTACAGACCTGTGTGGCGCCTAGACTGGAGGCGCCATAGTCCACAGTGCAACGCCTAGCTTCCAGGCGTTGCACTGTACAATGTGGCGCCTCCAGGCTAGGCGCCACACAGGTCTGTAACTTGTCCAACTTTCTGTTGCTCCCTGGATAGTTACAGACCTGTGTGACGCCTAGGCTGGAGGCGTCACACTCCATAGTGCAACGCCTAGCCCGCAGGCGCTGCACTATGGAGTGCGACGCCTCCAGCGCAGGCGCTGCACAAACACTTAGCGAAATTTTTGGCCCAAACTGGAGGCATACATTCTGTTGCTCTCTGGATAGCTACAGACATGTGCAGCGCCCAGCATGGAGGCGTCACACTCCATAGTGCAACGCCTGGACCTCAGGCGCTGCACTATGGAGTGTGACGCCCACAGGCTAGGCGCTGCAGAGGTCTGTAGCTTGACATACATTCTGTTGCTCTCTGGATAGCTACAGACCTGTGCAGCGCCTAGCCTTTGGGCTTCACACTCCATAGTTCAACGCCTGGACCGCAGGCGCTGCACTATGGAGTGTGACGCCTCCATGCTGGGCGCTACACATGTCTGTAACTTGACATACATTCTGTTGCTCTCTGGATAGCTACAGACCTGTGCAGCGCCTAGCGTTTGGGCGTCACACTCCATAGTGCAACGCCTGGCCCGAAGGCGCTGCACTATGGAGTGTGACGCCTCCAGGCTAGGCGCTGCAGAGGTCTGTAGCTTGACATACATTCTGTTGCTCTCTGGATAGCTACAGACCTGTGCAGCGCCTAGCCTTTGGGCGTCACACTCCATAGTGCAACGCCTGGCCCCGAAGGCGCACACTATGGAGTGTGACGCCTCCAGGCTAGGCGCTGCGCATGTCTGTAGCTTGACATACATTCTGTTGCTCTCTGGATAGCTACAGACCTGTGCAGCGCCTGGCCTGTGGGCGTCACACTCCATAGTGCAACGCCTGGCCCGCAGGCGCTGCACTATGGACTTAGTGAATTTTTTAGCATATGCAGACATTGTAAGATGATGTGAAGTAGGATTGATACATAGCAATCTAACAACTGTGAAGAGAACATATGCACGAAGTAGTTCACGACATATAGTAGTTCATAACACATAGTACTTCACGACACACTAGACCATGATGACGCGCGTTGCTGCGCCCGCCCATGTTACGATAGAATGATGAAATATCATGTAAACTTTTGAAAATATAAAAGATATGAATTAAATTTGCATGACCTAACACGCATTTTATACGAGAAAATAATGATGTCACCGAGAATAGAATTAGCCAGATGACTGCTCAGGTTGTTTAAATAAATAGTGCATATGAAAGATGTGACGAAACAAATACAAGTATAGCTTTCTTTTAGTACCGAATACAAGAATAGATGGGTGGCGCTGCTATGCGGACACACGCATCTACGTTTTTGAGGCTACACACGCAGCTATGTTTTACGCTTCGTTCGCTAAAACCAGTTTACAGGTCCAATAAACAATCGAGGCCCAATTAACCACAGGTGGCGTAGATGGTTCTGCGGAGCAGCAGCCCAAACAAATGTAACGTGATCGCGATCCTACGGCTAACAACGCCAAAGCGTTGTGGAGCCTCGTAAGTCTCTCAGTTTTACTGTTTTGTAATAGCAGTTCTTACAACCAAATCGAGGAGGAGACGTAGTAGTTCACGACACATAGTAGTTATTACAACCAAATCGAGGAGGAGACATAGTAGTTCACGACACATAGTAGTTCACAACCAAATCCAGGAGGAGACATAGTACTTCACGACACATACTAGCTTTATTGGGTAGAGCAAGGCCCCTTTCCCTTCTTCTTCTTCCTCTCTTCTTCCTCTTCCTCCTCCCTTTTTCTTATGAGGTTAGCCTCCTTAACCACCCTTTCCATGAATATCTGATTGTCCCTCTCTTCTTTTTCAGCTGCAATTGCCCAAAGCTTCATGGTTTTTTCTTGAAAATCCTTTAGACGCTTCTTCTGTGCCTCCTCACATTTCCTCACCAACGCTTGCTCCCTAGCGTGCATCGCATCTGACGCTCTCTCTCTCTCTCCTCTTCCTCTCCTTCTCACGCTCCTCTTCCTTCTTCTTATTTAGCTTAGCTGCATCCTCATCTCTAAGCTTCTTTGCAGCCTTCTCCCACCATCCCGCCATCTCATCTTCGCCATCCTCCTTCATCGTTGGTTTGTTGGGTTGGGAAGCCGCCATACCTACAATGAGTGAAACATAATGGTTAGTAAGGACAATAAGAACAAATGGAAGCACATATGATAAACAAGAACATATGAAAATATGATAAACAAGAACATATGAAAAACAAGAACATACGGAAACGGTCCATCTAGGTATCCAAACATTCCTCTATAACGAACTTGCCCTTGTCCATCACCACGGCCAAGTCCACCACCAAGGCCAAGACCATCACCAAGGCCTAGACCATCACCACGGCCATTGCCACCACCACGAGCTCTACCACCACCACGGCCTAGACCACCACCACGAGCTCTACCACCACCACGACCTCTTGTAAGTCCTAGTTGCCGACCTCTTTGTTGCCTAGATCATTGTTGGCTAACACTTGGTTGGCTTGGCACTTCTTGGCTACCACTTGGTTGGCTTGGCACTTGTTGGCTACCACTTGGTTTCCTTGGCACTTGTTGGCTACCACTAGGTTGGCTACCACTTGGTTGCCTTGGCACTTGTTGGCTACCACTAGGTTGCCTTCGCTTTTGTTGGCTACCTCTTGATTGGCTTGGCACTTGTTGGCTACCAGTTGGTTGGCTCCCTTGTGTAGCTCCTTGTTGGCTTGGACTTGCATCATTTGTCTTGGACCTTTTCCTTGGTTTCGTACATTTTCTTTTGTTGTGGCCATGACCTTTGCACTCCCCACAACGGAGCTCTCACGAGGCTCTTGGAATTGGTGGTTGCCGCTTTCAGGTGGCCACCATGGCCCCATCCGTCCATGTCTCCTCTAAGACGCTTTGTCCGACGCTCACCCGCTTAACAACCTTCAACTCCGGATCCGCCATAGTTGAACTCCATGATACTCCGCCATTGTGATTGGTCAAAGCACGGTGAAAGCGGGAGCCCATGTTTTCTTGACCGTCATGATTGAGAACTCCGACTCCCTCACGGTGCGTGGGTGATTGATGTCCACATTCCTAACGCGACCGGAGGTATACAAGTGTGAGCATGGGAGATGAAGCAACAACGGCCTCCCGCAAGTGCAATCACATTGTGTTAACGACACCTTGAAAGCCCGACCTCCATGTTGCCGGCCATCGTTTGTGGTTCCTCCTGTCTCTTTCACTTCGTACTTCCACTCTTCGTTGTCATATAATAAAGCTTCTTCTGAGTCCGCCTTCCGTGATTGAAATACCAACCATTCATCAACTTTGGGTGGGAACTTGTACTTGTACTTCCGTGGGTTCTCACCCGCTATTTGTGCATCGGTTTCCATCGAGTACTTTACAAAGTACGCATTCATCTTGTCAAATGTGTATTGAACTATTACCGTCACGGGTAATCCACGTGCACCTTTGAGCACCCTATTGAAGCATTCCTCCATATTGCTTGTCATTTGACCGTATCTCCGCCATCTTCATCAAAGGCACGTGCCCACTTGTTCCGTATTGAATGTGCCTATTGAGAAAGTCTTGACCCCGGCATCAAGTTTTTTGTAAAGAGCAATTTGTGGTACAATGTATAAGCGCTTCTCGGAGAAAGCAAGACAACAATCTTGAAGATCATCGGCCAACTCCTTAAGGCCACATGCCCTATAGAAGTTCGAACAAAAGTGCCTCATGCACCATCGATGGTGCAACGGAGCATGCCCGGAATGTCAATCTCCACCGCTAAGAATTCCTTGATGCCGATCCGATATGACACAAATTTCCCTTTGAGCGGGTAACACCTTCGTCCTCAAAAGATGCGAAACCACTCCCAGCTTGTCATTGTTTTCCACTCAACCAAAGCAAATGCCAATGGCAACACCCGGTTATTGGCATCACTTGCTATCGCAACCAACAAGGTGACCTTGTATTGTCCGGTCAAGAACGTGCCATCAATTGCGATTACCGGCCTACAATGTTCGAAAGCCCTCACACATTGCTCGAACACCCAAAAAGCACGGCCAAATACTCTGACTTTCCTTCCTTCATGAACCGTTGTTTGGTGCCCATGAGGCTCGACCACATGAACCATGCCTGGGTTTGTCGCGGCCATGGCTAACAACAACCTAGGGATTCAGTTGTATGCTTCCTCCCAAGTACCATACAACATCTTAAATGCGGCTTGCTTCGCCTTCCATGCCTTGTCGTATTTCACCTTGTAGTGAAAGATGGCTTTACAAGGTCAATGACATGTTGGACGGTCATTGTTGGAAGTGTGGATATTGAGTTGAGAGCCACATGGCGATGAACTCGGACGTGAGTTGTTTGTGGTTTTGGGACACAATCTTGCCGTCCACCCTTTTGCCTTGGCACATGTGAGTTGGCACACAACTCACTACGTGCCAAGTGGGACCTCCTTTCCATGGTCTTGCACGCACAATCCATGGACATATTTCATCTTCACATGCACATGCAACCGTGTAGCGCACTTTGACGTCCGAGTGCACCACCTTGTGTGGACGATAATGCGTAACCGAGTATTTGTCGAGCCACATCTTCAATTCCAAGAAGTTGTCGAACATAGAACCTTTAGCAATCCGGTTCGTGTCGTCTCCCAAATCACGATGAGAGCTTGGCTTAACCCCAAGAGGTACACATTGGCCACCATCTACCACGGCTTCATCCGCGAGAGTAACATCCTTGAACAATGTAGTTCGATGATCCCGACCGAATACCTTCTCGAAAGCTTCGGCCTCCTTCACCGTGAACCCCTCCGCATCAACTTGTTCATCGGGACCATCGTCATCCGAGTCCGATGCATATCCACGGGAAAAAGGGATGGAAGGGTCCATTGTCTCTTGCAAGTGATATTTGTCGAGATCACCCACATTGTTGTCATGGAGATCAACTTCATTGTCATCGTCCGCATGCTCATCATTGTCCTCTTGCAAAACTTCATCTTGGTTGTTTGTAAACGGGCTCAATGTTGGCCTCACTTCTTGGTTCAAAAGAGGTTCAACAATTTCATCTCGCTTTAAGGGTGTGGGGCTACTAGCAACCAAAGGGGAGGGGTTCCGGTTCAAGTCCAAATGCAAACTTGAATCAACCTTCTTCGTTGCAAATAACTCAAGAGCCTTGTCTAGTGATTCGGCCACCGTCTCCTTGTATGCAACCCAATGTTGCTCCGAGTTGACACGCATTGTCTTCCAACGGATGTGCATTCCAAAACGAACATTATGCCTTTCCTCCAACTCTATGATATCACTAGGGTCCGTCCAATTCAACTCTTCCCTAACTTGTTGCAAGAGCTCCGCATAGCTAGGACTAGGATCAAACACCATGTCAACCTCATCCGGGTCCGGTTCTACATTGCCTTTCAAAAGGCGTCCTTGTCCCCATGATGAACAAACACACATGTTCTTCCGACCCCTATAAGCATTCCAAAATCACAAGGTAACATTGCTTCCATGAGTACTAATACAAGGATTAACACGGAATAGAAACCCTAATATATATATCAAACAACAACCCTAACCCTAACCCTAACCATAACCATAACAATAACCCTAGCCCTAAACCTAACCCTAGCACCAACATAAGAACACCCATAAGAATAACCCTAGCATACTAACAAAGCCTAACCATAGAAATTGGCAAACAGACATCTCACATCTCCATGCAAATCTCTAGATCCAAACAAAACTAGGGTTTCCCCAAACTAGCAACAAATGAGCAATGGGAACTTTACTTGGATCAAAACAAGGGGATCGGAGAATATTACCTTGAGGGAGGGTTTGACTTCGAAATCCACGGACAAATTCTTCAAATTTGCAAGATTTGGGAGAGGATTTGAGAGGGGGAGAGAGTGGGAGAGGGGGCAAAGCTCGGGGAGGAGAGTGGGAGAGTGTGTGGTGTGGGGGTGGGGGAGGGGGGGCAGCCAAGTGGCTGGATAAGTCACAGTGCAGCGCCTACGCGCTAGGCGCTGCACTTTACAAGTGTGGCGCCTAGCACGGAGGCGCTGCACATTACATGTATGGCGCCTAGCGCGGAGGCGTTGCACTGCTGGGTGCGGGCCCAGGGGCTGCCACGGTGGACTGGTGTGCAACACCCCCGTGCTAGGCGCTGCACTGTAGGGTGTGGCGCCGTCGTGGCGGGCACTACATAAAAAGGTTAGGGGTGTGAAATTGTTTCACGGGCAGTTCATTCCGTGAATTGATTTCGTCCAGAGGTCAAAATGGTCAAATTTTCCTTCGAGCTATACGAGTTGGGGAAAAGCGAAGGAGCCATTGCGTCTTCAAGGACTTTTCTCCACTGACAGTGACGACTCTAGGTCCGATGCTAAGAGCATCTCCAGCCGCGCAGCCAACACGACCCTCCTGTCGAATTTTTCACGCAGGCGCCGAAAAACGGCCTAGTCGCGCCTTCAGGATCCCGTTTTTCGCCGGCTCAGGTCGAAATCAGCGCTGGGAGACCCAGACCGAACCCCGCGCGCTCGAGGCGCCCGGGGGCGCCGTGGCGAGCGGTTTTGGCGCGAAAGAGCCGCGGGCCCGCCGAGTCAGCGATGCGCGCCTCATCCTCATCGAAACGCCTCGCTTTCCCGCGTGAAATCAATGGCAAGGCTGCCACCGGTCACCCTTGCCATTGATTCCTCACGGGCGGCGTGTCACGGGCGGTGCGGCGACGCCTCCCCTCCTGCCACGCGTACACACGGCGCGACTATATAAGCCGGTGGCCTCCCTCGCCTCTGGCCACACCAGCCCAGGCCGCCCATCGACCGCCGTCGAGCTCTCCTCCTCTCCCTCTTCCGTGCGCAGCCGCCGACGCTTCTTCCCTCCCTCTCCCTCTCTCCCAAGCCCGATAGCCGCGCATTTCCTCGGTGATGCGGCGGCGGCCAACGGATTCGGCCGCCGCACGCTTCACGAGTGGGAGGCGTGGCTACTGTTCGAGGCGAACATCCCGGCGCCACCGGACAAGCGCGCCGGGCCGACGGGGTGGAGACTCATCAACGGGGGAGTACCCATTTCCCCGGTGCCCGACGTCGAGGCGCGCCCCTCCTTCTTCGCCGCCGAGGTCGACCGTGTGCGAGCTTCTCTGACAGAGGAGCAACTCGCCCTTCCGTAGTACGCCTGACAACCATGCGGCGTGGGCGGTGTACTTCCAGCGCCGCCAGGAGCAGAGGCTGGCGTCTACCAACGGGGCGTCGGTGGTGGGTGGCATCAAGAACAGCGTGGGGCACCGCGTGTGGTGGGGCGCACCCGGCCGCACGCTCGACGGCGTGCTGGAGTACCTCCAGGGCGGCAACGACTCGCGCTGGCATTCGCGTGGCGGCCGCCCCGGTCCACCGCCGACGCGTCGGGCAATGGATGCCCAGGAGGTTCGGCTCCTCCTAAACTTCCTCCACCCACTACTCCTCCCGTTCTTCTTCCCACTCCTCCGGCTCACCGGCGGTGTTCGCCGTCAAGGCCGAGCCCGCAGCGGAGATGCCGCTCGGCTGGCGCACTCGCAGCGCCGGCATCGTCATAAACAAGGGTGGCCGGGGCACCTCCTCCTCGGCTCCTCCGCGCTTCGTCAAGCTAAAGACGGAGCCGGGGCTCGCGACCGTGAAAACGGAGTCGGGGCTCCCAGTCGTGAAGATGGAGCATGGCGCCAAGGAGCTCGACGAGGAGGCGGCCCTGAAATGGGCGCGCGTCGACTGGCTGAAGATGGAGATGAAGCGCCAGTGCCGCGCCCTGGAGCACTTCTGTTACAGTTGTGTCAAATATAGTGTACAAGGTGGGTTACAGTTGGACTTGTAGTTGTACTGTGTTTAGATAGGATACAGAGTCGTGTCCAAGTAGGACACTTGTATCCTATGCCTCTCATATATAGTGGGGCTAGACACACGATGTAACCTATGCCAACATAATAACACCGGAACGCAGGGGAAGCCGGCGGCATGTGCCGGTGTCCAGGACGACCGGGTGCGGTATTATAGAGGTGTCATGGGGAGGAGCGCTTATAGTCAGGCTTCGGAGATGTAGCCATATCGGTGAACCTCGTTAGCAAATCTCGATGGCGTGCCTCTTGTGATTTCTTGGTCCTCTGATAAACAACGGTATGCCTCGGATTTACTATAACAAGTGATATCATGAGCTAGGTTGTGAGGTGGCTGTCTGATTGATCTAGAAGAGGTGGAGATACCGCGGAAGGATCAAGCGTCGGCAATGCAATTGCGTGGAGTAGCGTCGAGTTGGATTCAGAATCGGCGAGATTGAAAGATGGCCTGCAGGCTGCAGCAAGCAACGCAGCAGTTTGGGCAAGGTACGGTCCAGCACGGCGGCTAGAGGCGGCAGCAGGTTTGGCGGTTCTCTGGGTGCAATCGGAAACAGCAAGTCACGGGATTTGTTTTGAGAAAAAAAGAGGAGACCAAGTCTCCACGTATGACACGGAAGATAGGCATGCAAATCAACTGGCAAATTAGAAAAATCACAAGGGATTAGTCCATTGGAAGGCAAGGGCAGAAAGGCAAAGCAAGGCTAGCATCTTGGGGTTGAGCCAAGGGTGCAGATCATGTAAAGACCAGGAATTGCTAGTAGTATGTGGAGGTTCTGTTCGTTTACTTGGGGAATCATGTGTAAAGCTCGGATAATTTTTCGCAGGGTCATCCGTACAAAGAACCATGGTGCCAACGGATATCAGGTTTGAGGTGGAGAAGTGCAATGGAACTGGAAGCTTTGGAGTATGGCAGGCAAGGGTGAAAGATCTATTGGTACAACAGGGATGCTTGAAAGCGTTGCGGAAAGTCATGTCAGCTGAGATGGAATTATCATGTGACGGATGGAAATTCGCGGAAGACGATTTGGGAGCCTCGAGCGTGTCATGTAGCCGGACAAATTCGGCTGGGTCGGACTAGATAGTCTGACGGATCGACGTGAGTCGGTTGGAACAGAAGACGGTGTGGGATCAGCGACAGCGACGTAGGAGCGTGATACTGATGGTGGCCGACTTCTGGGCGTGGAAGCATGTGGTGCATATGCCCGAGGCTTGTGCGGCTTCGACAAGACTATGTCGCAGGATTGATTCAAGGTGGTGTATACACGAAGCTTGAAGTCGATGAGGCGCAGCGGTGGACTGATCGTCTACCATTGAGTCAAGTTGAAGGTGGAGCTGGATTGAGGGGCTACGTCGTATGTCGACGGAGTCGAAGCCTATTCAGCAGGCGGGAAAAGCGAGGGACACGTAATTCGGACTGGAGCCCAATGGTCTGATGGAAGCGTGAAACTCGTCATCGGTCGATGATGATCAGTGGTACTCTGTAGTGGGGGTTGAGTGATGTGGGATCGCGACCCTTGAGACTCGACCAGAACAGCGGAGGCTCGACGCGGTAATAGTAGCGAGGCGTGCGGTATGCACGGGGCATGGAGACGAGCCAGGGCTCTGGTGGTCATACTTGTGGTGAGACAACTGCGAATTTGACTCGGGATGACTAGAAGCAATGATGAAATTCCTTCAATTTTCAGACAGGCGGTTAAGAAAGGAGCGGTGATGTTGAGTTCAGGTAACTCTTATGTGTGACACCCAATATGTGAGTTGTTCACTTTCACGCAGGTCAGTTATTAGTGTGTGATGGCGCTGGACTGATACTCTGGAAGTTGGGAGCGCAAACTAGAGTAGTGTGGAACTTAATCTTGCTCGAGTGTTGACAGTGGTCAAGAAAAGAAGGGACTACAAGTTGCAGGTGGAGTCATATGAAGTCTTTGGAGTAGCAGCGGTACTCATGAGATAAGCTCAAGTCCAATGTACATGGAAATTTGATGCATTGACGAACTCAAGGTGGTGAGAATATTCGCCAAGGTGGAGTTTGTTAGAGTTGTGTTGAATATAGTGTACAAGGTGGGTTACAGTTGGACTTGAGTTGTACTGTGTTTAGATAGGATACGGAGTCGTGTCCAAGTAGGACACTTGTATCCTAGACCTCTCATATATATCGGGGCTAGACACACGATGTAACCTATGCCAACATAATAGCACCAGAACGCAGGGGAAGCCGGCGGCATGTGCCGGTGTCCAGGACGACCGGGTGCGGTATTATAGCGGTGTCATGGGGAGGAGCGCTCATAGTCAGGCCCCGGGGATGTAGCCATATCAGTGAACCTCATTAACAAATCTCGATGGCGTGCCTCTTGTGATTGCTTGGATCTCTGATGAACAACGATATGCCTCGGATTTACTCTAACAACTTCAAACATCGCCGCTGGGGCCGCGACGAAGGAGGCGTCGTCGTCCTCAACGACAGCGACGACGACGACACGCCGCCACCGCCACCGGTCGCCATGGCAACGCCGGTCAGGGGTCCAAGACTGGCGGCCGCGTCAAGGAGGAGAAGGCCGTAGACAACGACGACGGTGAGGATGACGGCGACAGCGGCGACTACGCCGCGTTCAGCGACTTCTTAGACGCGTAGTTGTAGTTTTGGCCTTTTTTTAATAAATTTGCTATGTAAAATGTCGAACATGTCTAATATATGTCAAGTTTGCCAAATTTTAGCTGAAATTTGCCGAATGCTTTTTTTTCTTAAACATAAACGGCGCCTGGGCGCGGTCCTGAGATCGGCGACTGGGAACCCACTCGCTCCTAGGAGACGATTTCACGCGCCCCCGGAGGGGGCCAACGGCTGGAGATGCTCTAACGATGTAGATGGCTCTGATGACGAAGAGGCCGGTGGTGGTGGAGACAACGACAGCAGTAGCGGCAATGCGGACGTCAACCGCTATCCAATTTTGGAGAAGATCCTGGCCAAGGTGGACTAGCTTTCTTTAGTTTTTATGGAACTTAATTTAGATTTCACTAGCAAATATGCTCGTACGTTGTAACGGAAGAAAAGCTATAAGATTATGCACGTGCGAGAGATATAAAAAAATTATGAACCAAATGCCAGGATGAGATAAGGACTTTTAGAATGTAATTTCATAAAGTATGTCTGGGTGATGTCATGACGAGATAAGGGACTTTTAAAAAGTCATTTTAAAAATAAAAAATGTGATGGTCTCATCACGACTTGATTTTCTAACACGTCATAATGAAAAAAATGTCGGTGATAAAACTGCATTGATGGACACTGCATGAGCTAGACCGATGAGTGAGTGCCTTGCCTTGACCTAGCGTAGCGGTGTTTATAATAATTAGTAATGTGGTATAAAAAAAATATAGCTGTGTACGAAAGCAAAATAGAAATTTAGTCATTTTTATATAGCTTACAAAAATTAACCCTTAGAAAGTTGTGTTAATTTTTGAGGGTTCAGCGGTGTACAAGACATGGAAAACTTTTGTTTATCCAAATCGAGGGACTGAATACAATCATGAAGCGACCCCTACAGATCTCCTGCGACGGTTCATTATGTTCATTATTTATGGATCTATTTTAATTTTTGTGAACATATTCCAAACTTTCGTGGACATTTTTTAAATTCCCTAATATGTTTTCAATACTGGATATTTTTAAAAAATCATGAACATTTTTTATTTCCTGAAAATTTATTTGAAACCGTGATAGAATTTTATAATACGTGAACATTTTTTTGAAATCATGATCATTTTATGATTTTCCGAATGTTTTTTTAATTCACAAACAGTTTATAATTTTTCAAGACTTTTTTTGAAATATCTTTTTCCTGGAAATCACGAATAAATTTAAAGAAGAAAAAACTAAAACAGAAATAAGAACGTGAAAGGCAAAAAATGAAATAAAAGCAGGGGCGTTGCAACCTGCGAATGGGCCGGCCTATGTGTGCGGGTTGAGTAGGCCCGCTTGCGAGACGAAAAAGAAGAGATAAAAGGTGGGCAGGCGTTGATCGAACCCTTGTCTCTGTAGTGGAAGCATGCGGCGCTGGCCACTGCGCTGAGCTATCTTCGTGTTATATTAGGGGATCTCGGCTTATATAAACCCGAACCAACAGTGCGATGCGTGAACTTTTTTTGCCACTTACGGGTGGCATTGGTGGGTAAATTTTGCCAACTTCAAGGGTAATTTTTATGACGTACGGAAGAAACCCAATTCTCTTTATTATTAGGTAAAGATTTAAATTTATGTAATATATTTTATCCTGCTAGTTTGAACCGAGTACAATGGACTAGTTTGAATTAAATTTGCATGAATTTGCATCTCAAACGCGCCTCAAGTGGGCCGGATGTCCTCGCTGGCCCACATCCGCGGCTGTACGTATACTGCCGAGACCTCCCGTGCCGAGAACCGACTCGTGAACCCCCGCGCGCCAGCGGCCGTCCGTCCGACCGCCTGCGCGCCTTGGATCTCTCCGGCCGCATCGCGACATCCAGCCGTCAGCACGTGTAGTCCCACGCCAGGATCAATGAGCCGCCCTTCCGCGCCAGCGATGGCGCCCCCGCTGGACCTAAGCCGTCGTCCCTCCGCCGCGCCTCCCTCGTCTGCAAGCGCTGGCGCGGCATCTCCTCCGACCGCCGATTCGTCCAACGCCTCCGCAAGCACAACCGAAAACCTCCTCTCTTGGGCTACTTCGACAGAAAATATGAAGGGTCCGGCTTCGTTGGTGGCCAGGTCGATGAGGATTGATATCAGGAAGATTGATGAATTGAGCCGAGAAGAACACCATGGCCAGGCCGCTGCCGCGCTGCCAATGCGAAGTTGCACCTCCGCGCCGCCATCACAGGACCTCGCCGCCGTCGCGGCACTGTGCCGTCGCCGCCCACACGACCACCTCAGCAGCACCACCACCAGCACCCGGGGCCGCCGCCCCGACTCCCATGCTCCGCCGCCTAAGCCGCGTCGTCCAGGGCAGCCGCGTCGCGCCGGCCGGAGTGCGTCCCGCGTGAGAGGACTCATCACGAGAAGGCATCCCCGCCACCGCCGTCTGCCAAGCAGGCTTTGCCTATCGGCATCCTCCTGCGACGGCAGGCGAGAGGTTGTAGAAGACGGAGGCGGCGGCGGCGGCTAGGGTTCCAGCCCCGACAACAAGATATACCTGCAGTCTCAACACAAGTGGAGTTATTTGTAGCAAGGCACTTGTCAAGTTCTATGTACGATCACAATTATCATAGATTATGGCACGACAAGGAAAAGCTGTAAAAGAGAGCAAGAGCTTTTGTGGAGACTATTAAACGTATTGATTTTTGATTGAAATTGTAGTGTGAGATTTCGTTGTTGCAACGAACAAAAATGTCAAAGAATAATCATTGACGGTTGAAAATTGATAAAAACTCTATAAGTTAGTCTACATTTTGGTGCTCTATATATTTTTTTGTTAGACGATTCATCGGTAGATTATTGAGTAGCACGTCAATTGTTTGATTACATGTGACTTTTGACCGACATCTTTTTGAACATGACAGACGTGAGACTTCTTAAAAACTTCAAAACACAAGTTTTTTTACAAAAAAGTTAGTATTTTTTGAAATGTGAACCTTTTAAAATAACTAAAATAATTTGTAAAGAATAGAACATTTTTTTAAAACACAAACCTTTTTTGAATCTTCGAATAATTTTTGAGCATGAACATTTTTTAAACATGAACATCTTTTCTAAACAACATCGTTTAAAAAAAGGGGAACATCTTTTCAAATGGAGACGATCAAATTTCACATCCGCGGTCGACCACACAATACTAGGCAAGAGTCACACCAAACTCATACCCACGCAGGTACCGAGTTGCCATGCGGGCAAGAACCGTAACATCACACGACACGGATGCTCCTGATGCTCGTATTTATTTTTGGATTTATTTCAGCATTTTTGATGGTGCGCGTTGAGCGGGAGGAGAAGTTCCCGTCGACTACGAGGCGCCTTTAGTGACTTCATCAATTTCCAAGATGATATACCGTCTCAGTCTTTAAAAGGTCCTCGAAGGGGTAGGGTGTGCGTGTGGTGACCTGAACGATTGATTGACGCCGAATGCAACTAAGAACCACCATGGTGGAATAGAAACTATATTTTTTCGCAGCCCCAAATCTCCAAAGAGCTATGCAGTTCAATTACGATAAATATAATTGGCCAGCTGACGAGGCGGAGAAGGAGGAGGATGGCTGGGCGGGCGCGCCGGCGCAGGCAGAGTGACGCCACACGCCGGAGAAGGAGGTGGAATGCCTCCACGCGCCAGAGAAGGAGGCAGAGTGCCCTGATCACTCGCCGCAGGAGCTAGCGGAGGAGGAGGCGGAGTGCCCTGACTCGCCGTAGGAGGAGGAGGAGTTGGAGGCGTCCAGTTCGGAAGGTTGATGAGCTCCTTCCGCCATGGGCATGGAGTCTTTAGAGCAGACCCCAGCCTAGTCTCCCCTTCACCAGTACGGTGGTCAAGCACGTACGAGCTCCTCAAATCCCTCCGTTATTTCCTCCACCATCACCCTAGCATATCTTTCTGGAATTGGACGACAGTAAAAAGTTGCGCCGGGTTCAGTAGGTCCAACAGAGACGACAGCCGCCTTGACTTTGTAGTTCTGCCATTGCGTCATAAGGTGGCACGGTTGAGACTCCGTGATAGCATCCATGGGGTAGCTAGCAGGAGCCGTGAAGACAGTCTCCAGCTGAAGCGGCTTGGTGGAAGCCACGCTGCTTCTCCGTTCAGATGGCGGGGTAGCTTCGGGGGTAGCTTCGGCAGGTCGCTTGCTTCGAACTGCTTCTCGTTCCTCTAGCTTCCGTATCCTTGCGTGCAGCTCCTGCAGTTCGTTATGCTCTTGTTTCCTCCTCCTCTCCTGGGTTTTGTAACCGCCTGCGTCCGGAAACCCAACCTTCCATGGAACGGAGCCTGGCGTGCCTCGTGTCCGTCCAGGGTGCTCAGGATTCCCGAGGGCCATTGTGAGCTCGTCCTTCTCTCTATCTGGAACGAACCTCCCTTCCTGCACTGCGGCGATATACTCTTGAAGCTTCGTGACGGGTATTCGCAGTTTCTCGCTCGTACAAACGCACTTCCCTGTTACAGGGTCCAAGGTTCCGCCAATCCCGAAGAACCAAGTCCTTGGACGGTCTCGCCAGTTCAATGTCTCTGGCTCGACCCCTTTAGCAAGAAGGTCGTTCTCAGTGTTGGCCCACAACGGCCGGGCTTTGAGGTAGCCACCTGGCCCGTGCGATGGTGATGCACCTTCTTTGCAGCATTTATCTTGTTTGTCGCTGACATCTTCTTACTCCTCTCCGATGTCTTGTCGGCCACAAATACGTCCCATTGATCTCTGATTTTCTCATACCAACCGGTGAATTATGGTGTCTTCTTTTTGTCAACAAACTTTGCTTTCAGATCATTCTTCCACCTCCTGAATAGATCTGCCATCTTCTTGAGAACACCGGACTTGATCAGTGGCTCTATAACTGGATTCTCCGGATCCTCCTCTTCCGGTAGGGTGAAATTTACCTTCAGCGCATTCTAAAGATCCTCTTTTTGTGCATCTTCAACAAGAGAAACTTGAAGCTCTTCCTTCTTAGGCTGATTCCATAGCTCGATGCTGATCGGGATCATGTCCCTAACAAGAACCCCGCACTGAGCAGTAAATGCCTCCTTGGTCCGAAGGGGTTCAATCGGTAGGCCATAGGGTGCGATTGCTGTGATCGTGAACCTTTCATCCAGGCCCAACTTTTTCTTCGGGCCTCGTTTCTTTACCGAAGTTGAGCTCGATCCGGTTGAGCTCGATCCGGAGGGCTAGAAAACAGAAGAAAGACGAGAGTTAATATGTGTAGATATGTGACGCCCGGGTAATTAAGCTACAGTAACCCGCACTAATGATGCCACGTCACCTCGGCTACTGTTGACAAATCTCGCGTCCGATTCAAATTTTCAAATTACAATTAGCAATAAAAGTTTTCAAAATTTAAAACAAAATTGTTCGGTGGTTGCTAAATATTACAAAGGTAATTGTGGTGAAGTAACCACATTTTTAGAAAATGCCTAAGCAATTTTAAAAATGATTAAAATAAAAAAATAAAAAAATAAATTGCTAAGAAAAGAAAAGGCCCCCCATTGGGCCACCCGCCCAAATGGCGCCTACCAGCCGCCCACTGCCCAATGACCGCCCCGCCTATAGGCCACCCCCGACCGCTAACCCTAATCCCTCACTCTCCTCGCCTCCTTCGCCTGGTCGTCGCATGCCTCGCCTCGCCCCACCATCGCCAGGCCGACACCTCGCCACCGCCTGGCCTTCCATCACGAGCCTCCACGCCGACGCCGCCTCTCTCTACGCTCTCTTCCCCTCTCTCCCGATTTGGATCGGGAGGGGAACAAACTCCGACGCTTGCCACCGCGCATCGGCCGACGCCTTGGCATTGCCCGCTCGACCACCTCGCTGGCGCCATCCCCGCTGGCTTCTTCCCCTTCGTGGCGGCCCCGACTCCTCCCGCGCCCCACCGCCATGCCCCTACATGCTCGATGTGAGCGCCGCCGTCCCCTTCGCTCCCCTCTTCCGAATCGCCTGTCACCACCGACCCTCACCAGACTGCCTCCGCCGGTGGCACCCGGCCAAGCCTCGCCATGGCGCCATCACTGCTACCACCAGGCGCCACCACCGCCTGCCTGCTTTCCTCCCATGGCTGCTTGTCGCGCCACCCATGGCCTCACCGGGTCCGTGCCTTTCCCCGCCGGGCGTTCCACTCGGTGATCACTGGCGGCCACACGAGACCCCACGCCTGACGCCGATGCCTCCTCGCCTGCTCGGCCTCTCTGGGTCGGGCGCCCATGCGCCGGGCGCCTGCTGACGCCATAAACCCCTCACATCACCAAAGGCCCACCCCAAAAACGTTTAAAAAAAAAGAAATGTTTTATTAAACAGAAACGAAAAATGATTTAAAAAGTAATTAAAATAATTAACTAAATAATTAATTAATTAATTAATTGGGTAATTAATTAAACTAATTAATTCTGGATTAGTTAAACCTAATCATTAGCTAATTAATTGGGTAATTAATTAAACTAATTAATCCTGGATTAATTAATACTAATCATTAGTTAACTTAATTAACTAAGTTTAATTAATCTGATTAGGTTAATTAAGTTATTAGTGTATGACATGTGGGACCCACCTGGCAGGGTTGACTTAGTCAACCCTGTTGGCCGATGACGTCAGCATGACCTCATGCCGATGTCATAAATGCTTTTCAAATTAATTATTTAATTAATTAAAATTCCGAAATTAATAAAACCTTTTATAATTCATAACTTTTAATCCGTAGCCCGGATTAAAATATTTTCAACATGAAAGTTGCTCAGAACGACGAGACGATTCCGGATACGCATTCCGCTCGTCCACCACACGCCTCTAACCTATCGAACCTGCAAACTTTCTCCTCCGGTTCATCAGATGACAGACGTCCGGAACCGGATAACTTCCTGATGCTTTCCCCTAAACCAAGACTCTCTTACCACGTTAGGGCACGCCTAGCATCACTTCTTGGCATGTCATGCATCGTTATGCATCTGTTATCGTATTCATTGTTTCTTCCCCTCTTCTCTTGGTAGACTACGAGACCGACGCCAATTGCGGTGGCAGATTCGACCACAAGGTCGACGATCACTCTCTCTTGCCCGAGCAACCGTGCAAGCCCCCTTTTGATCATCCCGATATCGCCCATTCCATTCTCTTATTGCTTGCACTAGATTTTTGCTATCGTTATTGTTGCTCCTATTACATTGTATAGCCTGCTTATTGTAACCTGCTTTTGTTACCTACCGCTTATCCTAAACGCTTAGTATAGGTTGGGTAGAGACCCATCGCTGACCCCCACCTTGTCCTTGTTGCCTCGCTTCATCATTGAAGACCCGATCAACGGATCAAGACCAGGCCCCGACACCGCACATCACTTCCCTTAGTTGCTCGACACTACTAGGTTACTATCAAGTACCGAGGGTGAAACCTCTACAAAGACTTCCGATATTAACCCTGAGTATAGTTATCCGGTTGTGGTCATCGAGGGTGATTTCCTCGTTAACCACTTCCGATACGACTGTCGTGCAACCCTCAAGTGTGGACCTCGAGGGTGAATCCTCTTATGTTCACCTTGATGACTACATTGAGTGGAATACACCGGGGTGATTCTCGTGTTTTCCCTTGATGTTTGGACTCACGGTTACTTGGACTGCTACCATGTTATTTAGAAAGACGGGTCGACCACGAGGGGTACCTGCTGCTTAATTGCAGTGATGTGGAGACGGTTGACTGGAGGGTGCCCGCGAGATACTTACGAGGCGTGGCGGGCATTCCTAGCCCTTGCCGCAAGTCCTCGAGACGGGCAACGGGTCACATCTTCGTGAGTTACGCTTGTTACCCGCGATCCTAATCCACTACGATTTGGATATTTGATCCGAGGGCCTCGCCCGATAGCACTAACCATCACGTGGGCTAAGTATGGGCGTTCTGCGTCAGATACATCAGCCGAAGCTTATTAGACGTCACGGGCGAGCGGCGCCGGATTGGATCGAACGCTGTTAGGCTAGGTCTGCTTCCGCCGCCTCGCAACGTCGTGAGGAGTTCCGGGAGATGGCCCATGACCCCGGGGCATAGGTTTAGTCCGCGGTTGGCCTCTCTATTAAGCCTAGGTCGGGTTGCGGCGTATTGTTTGGCCGAGGCGGGCATGACCCGGAAAGTGTGTCCGCCGAGTTAAGCGGCGTGGTGGGTAAGTTGGTGCACCCTGCAGGAAGAAAACATCTATCGATAGCCTGTCCCACGGTAACGGACACTTGGAGTTGTATCCCGATCGATACAACTAGAACTGGTTACTTGAGATGAGACATGGATATGAGCAATGGATTGCGATGAGAATTGGATTGTGATAATAATCGGATAGTATGGCTCGGGATTTCTTTCTCGCAGGAGTCGAGAAAGGATCTCTCGCCGAGGTTGATAACACTACTGCTACCTTAAGTTATGTTACTCTACTCCTCTTGTTTGCTGCAAGATGGTGGTTTCCGGAAGATGCTAGTCTTCGCTAGGACTAGGCCTTCTCTCTCTCGGCATTCTGCAGTTCAGTCCATCGATATGGCCTTTACACATATATCCATGCATATGTAGTGTAGCTCCTTGCTTGCAGTACTTTGGATGAGTACTCACGGTTGCCTTGTTCCCCTTTTTCCCTATCTCTACTCGATTGCTGCAATCGACGATGGAGACCAGATCCGAGACGCCACCGCCACGCATTTACTACTACTCCGGAGGCGCCTTACTACTACGTGCAGCCCTACCGCGGCGACCGGGAGTGACCTAGGAGGATCCTGCAGGAGGCCTGTCCTCTTCGATCAGATCCCAGTTTGTGCTAGCCATCTTATGGCACCTTGTTTAACTTATGGCTGTACTCAGATATTGTTGCTTCACTGACTCGCCTATGATCGAGCACTTGTATTCGAGCCCTCGAGGCCCCGGCTTGTATTATGATGCTTGTATGACTTATTTTATTTGTAGAGTTGTGTTGTGATATCTTCCGTGAGTCTTGATCTTGATCGCATACATTTGCGTGCATGATTAGTGTACGATTGAATCGAGGGCGCAACAAGTTGGTATCAGAGCCGACTGCCTGTAGGAATCCCCCTTCCACACTCCTTGGCCAAAGTCGAGTCTAGACATTGCAAAAACTTTTACTAACTTGGCTGTGTGCCTTATGGGCCCACGTCGCCATTGGGTGGTATTAGGATCTTTTACTCCTCGATCTTTACTCTGGGACTCTGAACTCTCTTCTATTCGGGTTAAATGAATTTGCTAAAAACAACACTAACTTTAGGTTCTCGCAAGTACTTTCTCCCGGAGAGCCCCTCACTTCAGATGATCGTCTGCTAATCAGAAGATTCCGAAGATACTCTCTGATGTTCTCTCGAGACTTTGTGCCCATCACTTTTGCTATTTCTGATCACCGATAAATCCGTATGGATAACTACTTACACTTGCCATTCATACGATCACCCCCCAGTGATCTTGTTATTACAAGATACCCCAAAGTTTTCCCTATTGATCCGAGAATACTTTGTGCCTACTGCCTAGCAGTTCTTTGCCACATGAATACCCCCCTTCAAATAAATCCTCGCACTTGTCGAGTATCCGCTCATTCCCTGTTGATCATGTGTTACACAAAATTCTTCAAAATACTATTCGACCTCCCGAGAATCCTCTGGAGCCTTTGGCTCTTGAAATTCTTGCTTGCTTGCATTATGGTTAATCCCTTAAGTCTCGTAGCCATATTGACATTCCTTGTCATTATCATTTTGGGTCTGTTGACTCAATATGTTTGCGAATACCCGCAATCATCATTGATTCTTATAAGTTACCTTTCTGGCTGAGCTGCCATTCTTTTACCCGGAATTGGTTCTTGACCAATCCAATTGCCGTTGATTGTACCCTAAGGCTATTCAACTTATCCCCCCTAAATCAGAGCATTGCTTCTGATCCCTTGTTTTGGGAATCATAATTCATTTGCATTTGACAATTGAGTTAGTCAGTTGTTTCTATAATTTGATCTCCTTCCCATTCTTCTTCCTCTAGATGAGTACTGATGCTCACATCGGATCCCTTGTGGACCACCAGATCCTTTGTTGGATTATATCTGACAACGCCCTTCATATTCAATAACCTTGTGAGCTTTTCCTCTGATACATAATGCCTTTGGTAAATTGCATCCTTCCCTTTTGCCAACCATGCTCCGCTTTCGAGCTAGTGGTATTTACTATTGAAGCTTGTGGTATATGTTTCCGTGTTACCCTGCCGGGTTGAACCTATGCCTTCCTTTATATGTGTGAACTCGGAAGTTTACACGAGTCATACTCATCTGGTATTTCACCAGGTACAACTTTCAACACTAATGCCTTTATCAGAGCGAGAAGTGAATGGAAGGGTATGCATTGGAAAAGTGGGAGTCGACCTTGAACCTTGCGTTCATGCCCATGGACACGATGTAGATCTTATCATTAAAACTTCTCTGGAATTAATTATTCCTTTGGTATAAGTTCATCTTATATCTAGGATCTGGCCTTTTGCAATCGTGGTTCCGACCATGATTGTTCTTCTTTGATCTCATTTCTCGGACAAGTTAAAACAATAGTCTTCTATGGATCAGCACACCAGGCCAACCTTTACTTTGATCTTGTGTCGAGTATTACCCCCTGGTATCTCGAGATTATCTTGGAACTGCATAACCTCTTATGAGTTCATCATTAAGTGCTACCGCCCCCTGATTCAATTTATCACGGGCTCTGCGTTGTTAAACACTCAAAGACACCGATAACTGAACCGAGTCCGCACTACGGTTCAACAACTCTTCAGTAAGCTTCTATAAGTACGAGTTTGAATCTGATGACGCCATTCCTATGCTGTTTGGTTATATCATTGTCGTGATGATTCTAACTGTGCTACCTGGTCCTTACCCCAGGAGCACAACTTTCGACGATTGAGATAAGCTTACGTCGATTTCCTTGTCTTATCGTTCCATCTTGAACAACAAACTTGATCTCGAGTTTGTGTCGTAACTGCGGTTCCAATAACCTCTTGCTTCATCATTCCTTTGACTTGATGTCGTCACTGATTGATTACATCTGCATGAAATCTCTCGACAATTGTGTCGTGATCATCATCAACCTTATGAGCTCTTCCAGGAATTCAATTGAATTCATGATGGGTAATACCATCCTTGCCCTCGATGAATCCTGTTCTCATCGACCACTTTATTGCCTTCCGTTCAACACAAGTTGTTCGTGTTTTGTGTAAACCTTGAGATCCTTGCTACCCAGCAGTCGTTCTTCTTTACCTTGGAGTATTACCATCTTAAGAAATTCTTGGTATTGAGATGCTTCTCACCATCACCATTCTTTCTTGGTCCCCGCGTTGCTTCCAACCGGTGTACCAACAAGTGAACGATGCTGTTTGAATTCTGCCCTTCTAGCAAGCCTCTTGCTTTGAAGTGAAATTCTCAGACTATCGATTATTAAATCACCATTCTGACATTGATCGTGCAACCCAACCCATCGGGCGCACCTTTTAACCAATGTTTACTTGTGTATGTTTTCCTCGAGCATACTTCCTTGTATCATTTGATCCGACAAATGTTATCTCCTTGTTCACTTAATTGTGGAAATCCATCTTTTGGGAATCTCGATGAATTACCGTTGAGTTCACCAGAAACCTCCTTGTCCTCTCCTTGGGTTAATGATGGACTTTTGTTAACGGAAATCACTCCATAGTTCATTTTCCCGAGAATCTTACAATGTCATCTCGTCAATTTGCGTTGCACCTTTTCTTCTCAGGTATCCTAAGTCTGAGGTATCCTGACACCAATCGGATCTGAATCTCGGTCAGTTATGATGGTTGGGACAACTTCCAAGAGTTATGATGTTGATCCTTTGATGACCCGGTAGCATGATGTCATGCCTAGCACCCCCCCCCCCCGGCTGGAGGACCTATCATTATAGATTCCTTTTCAGCAGGATTATCCGTGCATCCATGAGGGAATTGTAATACTGTTTCTACCAGTTATTCCTAATGAATCCTTCGTGATTCCAAGTCTGATCTTCGCCTGAAGGCCATGTCAATGCTATCTCGAAACATGTCTGTGATGCTTTGATTTTCAACAAGAACATTCGAAGCTCAATGCTAAATGTTTCTTGCTCAATTATCCGAACACCGTTGTATGGGTAATGTCATGAAATCTCTCTCCCCTTACCTAAAGGGTTTTCTACATTATCTCCTATCGTGGATATCTTGCTCTGCTTGTCCTTGGGAAGGATATGCCCTTGAATTATGTGTTTAAACACATTTTCCTTTCCTTTGTTCTATTTAATATGATACTCATATTTTACTTTCCATTGGTTGGTTGAACCTTTCTTGGGATATATATAATCTAAGCAGTGAAAATCCCCTGCTTAGGTAAGCACCTCGTTGTACCACTCTGTAAGTAAGACCCTATTACTATTGTGATGACATTCCGGTAGCCACCGATGGACGAGAACCTTGCCTATTGGTCCGCCTCGCTCAACGAAAGCAGGAAAATGGTTCTGTTAGTCCCTCGCCCTTGGTTCTTGTTGACCCTCGAGTCCCCTCGACATGCCTTGCTTTCATGATCGTGCAAGATGTCACCACCCTTCCTACTTTCAACCCACATGGTGGGCCCATAACCCACAGTGTCCTTTGGATTGAAAACGACTCCCCTATACACCCTCGTTCCCAAAGATATTCCTCCGCGTGGACCCGTATATAATTCACGGGCCACCGTCATAGTGATCTATTATGGTATCGACGCATAATACTTACTCTCGCTACTCAACCCCTTTCTCACTCGTTCGGGCTTCGAGCAACTATCTATCCGCTTGGAGCCTATTATGGTACCTTCGTACCTTACTCGAGGTATTTCATAAGTTCAACTCGAGAGTTAAACTTATGCTAATTCATGGGTTACCCCCAGTTTGTTTCCCTTAGAAGCATTGTGTCAAGTGAGCGGCCCTTTTCTTTCGTAAGTACGATGGAGTTCCCAAGAAATGATGACCAGTTTATCATGATGCATCGGAATAAAGAATTGAAGACATCAGCGAAGGGGATTAACTTCTTCGAGAAGATCCCTTAGATTATCGTAACCAGACCTAATCCCCTTGCTCCCCTCTTAAATCTCGGGACGAGATTTCTTGTAGTGGAGGAGAATTGTGACGCCCGGGTAATTAAGCTACAGTAACCCGCACTAATGACGCCACGTCACCTCGGCTACTGTTGACAAATCTCGCGTCCGATTCAAATTTTCAAATTACAATTAGCAATAAAAGTTTTCAAAATTTAAAACAAAATTGTTAAATTGGTTGCTAAATATTACAAAGGTAATTGTGGTGAAGTAACCACATTTTTAGAAAATGCCTAAGCAATTTTAAAATGATTAAAATAAAAAATAAAAAATAAATTGCTAAGAAAAGAAAAGGCCTCCATTGGGCCACCCGGCCCGGCCTTAAGGCCTACCAGCCGCCCACCGCCCAGCCGACCGCCCCCGACCTATAGGCCACCCCCCGACCGCTAACCCTAATCCCTCACTCTCCTCGCCCCTCCTTCTGCATGGTCGCATGCCCTCGCCTCGCCCCCACCATCGCCGTGGGCCGACACCTCGCCAGCGCCCTCTCCTGGCCTTCCATCGCCGGAGCCTCCACGCCGACCCCCCTCTCTACGCTCTCTTTCCCTCTCTCCCGATTTGGATCGGAGGTGGGAACAACCTCCGAAGCGCGCCACGATCAAGGCGCCTCGGCCTGGCCTTCGCGTCGACCACCTCGCCGGCGCCTCATCCCCGCCGGGCTTCTTCCCCTTCGTCGGCGTCCCCGACTCCTCCCCGCGCCCCACTGCCATGCCCCTACATGCTCGATGTGAGCGCCGCCGTCCCCCTTCGCTCCCCCCCCTCTTCCGAATCGCCCTGGTCACCACCGACCCTCACCCGCACCGCTCCGGCCGGTGGCACCCCGGCCAAGCCTCGCCGGCGCCCCATCTTCTAACCAGGCGCCACCACCGCCCTGCCTGCTTCTCCTCATGCCTTGCTGCTCATACCACCCATGGCCTCACCGTCCGGTGCCCTTTTCTCGCCGGCGGCGTTCCACTCGGTGATCCCGGCCTTGCACGGAGACCCCACGCCTGACGCCGATGCCCCTCTCCGCTCGGCCCTCTCCTGGGTCGGGCGCCCACAGCCCTGCGCCCAGACGCCAAGAACCTCAGGCCTTGACCAAAGGGCCCACCCCAAAAACGTTAAAAAAAAAGAAATGTTTTATTAAACAGAAACGAAAAATGATTTAAAAAGTAATTAAAATAATTAACTAAATAATTAATTAATTAATTAATTGGGTAATTAATTAAACTAATTAATTCTGGATTAGTTAAACCTAATCATTAGCTAATTAATTGGGTAATTAATTAAACTAATTAATCCTGGATTAATTAATACTAATCATTAGTTAACTTAATTAACTAAGTTTAATTAATCTGATTAGGTTAATTAAGTTATTAGTGTATGACATGTGGGACCCACCTGGCAGGGTTGACTTAGTCAACCCTGTTGGCTGATGACGTCAGCATGACCTCATGCTGATGTCATAAATGCTTTTTCGAAATTAATTATTTAATTAATTAAAATTCCAGAAATTAATAAAACCTTTTATAATTCATAACTTTTAATCCGTAGCCCGGATTAAAATATTTTCAACATGAAAGTTGCTCAGAACGACGAGACGATTCCGGATACGCAGTCCGTTCGTCCACCGCACGTCTCTAACCTATCGAACCTGCAAACTTTCTCCTCCGGTTCATCATGTATGATGACGTCCGAACCGGATAACTTCCGGATGCTTTCCCCTAAACCAAGACCCTCTTACCACGTTAGGGCACGCCTAGCATCACTTCTTGGCATGTCATGCATCGTTATGCATCTGTTATGTATTCATTGTTTCTTCCCCCTCTTCTCTTCGGTAGACTACGAGACCGACGCTGCAGCTGGCCAGTTCGACTACAGTGCCGACGATCACTCTCTCTTGCCAGAGCAACCAGGCAAGCCCCCCCTTTTGATCATCCCGATATCGCCCATTCCATTCTCTTATTGCTTGCACTAGATTTTTGCTACTGTTATTGTTGCTCCTATTCTGTTGCATAGCCTGTTTATTGTAACCTGCTTTTGTTACCTACCTGCTTATCCTAAACTGCTTAGTATAGGTTGGGTAGAGACCCATCGATGACCCCACCTTGTCCTTGTTGCCCTGCTTCATCATTGAAGACCCGATCAACGGGATCAAGACCAGGCCCGACACCGCACATCACTTCCCCTTAGTTGCTCGACACTACTAGGTTACTATCAAGTACCGAGGGTGAAACCTCTACAGCACTTCTGATATTAACCCTGTAGTATAGTTATCCGGTTGTGGTCATCGAGGGTGATTTCCTCGTTAACCACTTCCGATACGACTCTGTCGTGCAACCCCTCAAGTGTGGACCTCGAGGGTGAATCCTCTTATGTTCACCTTGATGACTACATTGAGTGGAATACACCGGGGGTGATTCCTCGTGTTTTCCCCTTGATGTTTGGACTCACGGTTACTTGGACTGTTACCACTGTTACTTAGAAAGACGGGTCGACCACGAGGGTACCCGGCTTAATAATGCAGTGATGTGGAGACGGGTTGACCTGGAGGGTGCCCGCGAGATACTTACGAGGCGTGGCCGGGCATTCCTAGCCCTTGCCGCAAGTCCTCGAGACGGGGCAACGGGGTCACATCTTTCGTGAGTTCTGCTTGTTACCGCGCGATCCTAATCCACTACGATTTGGATATTTGATCCGAGGGGCCTCTGGCCTGATAGCACTAACCATCACGTGGGCTAAGTATGGGCGTTCTGCGTCGTATACATCAGCCGAAGCTTATTAGACGTCGGCCGAGCGGCGCGCGCCGGATTGACTGGAACGCTGTTAGGCTAGGTCTGCTTCCGCCGCCGCCGCAACGCAGGAGTTCCGGGAGATGGCCCATGACCCCTGGGGGCATAGGTTTAGTCCGGCGTGCTGGCCTCTCTATTAAGCCTAGGTCGGGTTGCGGCGTATTGTTTGGCCGAGGCCGGGCATGACCCTGGAAAGTGTGTCCGGCCGGAGTTAAGCGAGCGTGGTGGGTAAGTTGGTGCACCCCTGCAGGGAAGAAAACATCTATCGATAGCCTGTCCTACGGTAACGGACACTTGGAGTTGTATCCCGATCGATACAACTAGAACTGGTTACTTGAGATGAGACATGGATATGAGCAATGGATTGCGATGAGAATTGGATTGTGATAATAACTGGATAGTATGGCTCTGGGATTTCTTTCTCGCAGGGAGTCGAGAAAGGATCTCTGGCCGAGGTTGATAACACTACTGCTACCTTAAGTTATGTTACTCTACTCCCTCTTGTTTGCTGCAAGATGGTGGTTTCCGGAAGATGCTAGTCTTCGCTAGGACTAGGCCTTCTCTCTATTCTGGCATTCTGCAGTTCAGTCCACTGATATGGCCTTTACACATATATCCATGCATATGTAGTGTAGCTCCTTGCTTGCGAGTACTTTGGATGAGTACTCACGGTTGCCTTGTTCCCCCTTTTTTCCCTATCTCTACTCGATTGCTGCAATCAGACGATGGAGACCAGGATCCAGACGCCACCGCCTCATTTACGACTACTACTCCGAGGCGCCTACTACTACGTGCAGCCCGGCGACGACCACCAGAGTGACCTAGGAGGATCCGAGGCAGGAGGCCTGTCCTCTTCGATCTGTATCCCAGTTTGTGCTAGCCATCTTATGGCACCTTGTTTAACTTATGGCTGTACTCAGATATTGTTGCTTCCGCTGACTCGTCTATGATCGAGCACTTGTATTCGAGCCCTCGAGGCCCCTGGCTTGTATTATGATGCTTGTATGACTTATTTTATTTGTAGAGTTGTGTTGTGATATCTTCCCGTGAGTCCTTGATCTTGATCGTACACATTTGCGTGCATGATTAGTGTACGATTGAATCGAGGGCGTCACAAGATACCAAAACATGAATGTATCAATTAGCTAGTCAGCACAGTCTTAATTGATATATATACCTGGCCTGACTCTGTTCGGTCGCCGGAGCCGTCATCACGGTCTCCTTCTTGCACCGGCATTCGGTCACCGGAGCCATCATAATCATGTCCTTCCTCCTCCGTTGTCCGGTAACCGTAGCCTTCTTCACCCTCTCCTTCCAGACCATCGCTTTCGTTGAGAAACGACATGACATCACCTCCGTTTGCGATTATGTCCCCCAATACCTGTTCTGCTTCCACGTCTCGGCCGTGCTCCATAGTTTGCTGCAAATATTACAACATGGCAATTATTATACAAACATGACAGATGGATATATCAGTGGCAAACGACCCTTGACCCCTCGATGACGCTCGACCCTCGTCTTGTCGAAGTTATCGGGGAGGGGGTATATCGACCCCCCCCCCCTCATGTCGAAGTTATCGGGGAGGTGGTATATCAAAAATAACATACCCGGTAAAAAATAAGAAGAGGAAGAAAAAAAGGATCGATAAGAAGAAAGGAATAGAGGAGAAGATCAAAGAAAAAACGAAGAATAAAAAAGAGGAGAAGAAGAAAGGAATAGAGGTGAAATTACTCTATTTTTTCTTCTTCTCTTCTATTCCTTTCTTCTTCTCCTCTTTTATTCTATTTTTTTTCTTCTTCTCTTCTATTCCTTTCTTCTTCTTCTCTTTTTTTTTCTTTTGTTTTCTCTTCTTATTTATTTCTCCTCTTCTTCCTCTCCTCTTCTTCTCCTTCTTATTTTTCTTTTTCCACTCCTTCTTTTTCTTTTTCTTTCTCATTTCTTCCTTCTCCTTATTTTACTTTTTCCTCTACACTAACCTATGCACTAACCTAAAATCGATATCTACTAATTAAAACCTAAATAAAAAAATCAATACATATCTGGAAAAGCATCATATGCACAAAAATACATCATATGAACCCCCCCCCCCCTCATGTTGAAGTTATCGGGGAGGGGGTATATCGACCCCCACCCCCCCCTCATGTCGAAGTTATCGGGGAGGGGGTATATCGACCTCCACCCCCCCTCATGTCAAAATTATCGGGGAGGGTGTATATCGACCCCCGCTCATGTCGAAGGTACCGGGGAGGGGGTATATCGACAACGACATACCCCCTCCCTTCCCTTCTTTCTTCCTTCTTTCTTAAATATATAAAACTTTTCAAAAAACGAAACTAACCTAAAATGCACTAAATCAGAAAACATACATAGATAAAACTTTTCTAAAAATCTATCTTTTGCATACATGAACATATATAGTCAAAGGACATCCATACACATATACATTTTTATAAAAATGCAAACAAAAAATCATCATATATATGAACAAAAAATTTGAAAAAACGGACATATAATCAGATATATACACAGATACATATACTCACACATATACATATAATCTGGAAAAAAATCTGAAAAATGGACATATATAAAATCAGACGCCGGCCTGACCAAGGAGAGGTGCGGCGGCGATGGCGGCGTGCTCGGGGCAGGGGCGACGGCAGTGATGGTGGCGTGCTTGGGGCAGGGGCGGCGACGGCATGGACGACGGTGGCAGGGCGAGGCAGAGGGCACGGCGTGGTGCTTCCCCAAGGCGACGACGACGGCGGGGGCAAGCCTCGGCGACGACTGGCGAGGGCGACGGTGACAGCGGGTGCGGCGAGCGGCGTCGGGGCAACCTAATGGTGCGGGGCGGCGACGGCGATGACGTCGGGCAGCCTGGTAGGGTCGATGTCGTCGGCGTCGTCGGGGGCAACTGCGAGATGAGAAGTGAAAATTTCCGAAGTGTCATCTTATATAGAAAAGCCTTTAGTCCCGGTTGGTGGCAACAACCAGGACCAATACCCCCCTTTAGTCCCGGTTAGTGGCACCAACCGGGACTAAAGTGGTGCATTCGTCCCGGTTGGTGCCACGAACTAGTACTAATGCACCCCTTTACTCCCGGCTGGTGCCACCAACCGGGACCAAATGTCCTATGTTGCCCGCGTCGCGGCCAAAGTTTAGTCCCACCTCGCTAGCTGAAGTGGGGCTGCACCAGTTTATAAGCGCTGCTCTTCCCACCCATTTGAACTCCTCACAATTGTAGGCCTACTAACCTAAACTTGTCTCTCTGCTTTTGGTCCTGCTGGGCCTACTACGGGCTTGAATCCTGGCCCAGTAGGGTTTATAGTCGTATTCAGGCAGTGGTGGCCTAGTAGGTGGCATTTTTTACATTTTTCTAGATTTTATTTTGTTTTCTGCATTATTTATTTTCTTTTGTTTTTTGTTTTATATTTTTATATATTTATTTTTTTTGCTTTTAGGTCACAAAAATTGTGAAGTTTCTGTTAGTGCCATTTGTTTTCCAATTTGAGTAGTTTAAATTTGATTTTTTTAAATTTGTGTGAACCACTAGTTTTTGAATAACCTTACTATAAAATAGATTATTGAGTGATTCTTTTTCCTGCTATTTAATATTATTGTGTTTTATCATTTTATTCAAAAACATATTTTGTTATTTCAGTTTCTAACAAAAATTATTTATGACAATACTTTTTGCTATTAAAGTTTCTAACAAAAATTTCTTTATGTAAAATCTTTTTCTTCTAATGTTTTAAAAATCTTTGTTTTACTTATTAATTAAAGTTTATTTTGTTTCTACTTATTTATTTTCTTTTCTTTTTTGCTTTTTATTCAATTTATGAAAATTCTTTCTTTCTTGTTTTTTTATTTTATTTTGTTTCTACTTACTGTTCTATTTTTATTTGTTTTACTAAAATTTGTTTATTTTACTTTATTAAAGTTTTTTTGTTTCTACTTATTTTTTTTCTTTTCTTTTTTTCTTTTTTAATTTATTTTATGAAAATTCTTTTTGCTTTTAATGTATTACACACAAAAGCTCTCTCCCCTGGCTGGTTCATTGGTCCCGGTTCATGGCTTGAACCGGCTCTAAAGATGAACCTTTGGTCCTGGTTCAAGGCACCAACCGGGACCAACAGTTGTGTGCCAGAGCGAGACCCATTGGTCCTGGTTCTTCCCACCAAAACCGGGGCCAAAGTGGTCAGACGAACCGGGACCAATGCCCCCACGAGGCCCGGCAGAACCCCTGGCCTCACGAACCGACACCAACGGGCCCATGGGTCCCGGTTCGTGACCGAACCGAGACTAATGGGCTGACCTGGTCTGAACCTATGCCCTGTTTTCTACTAGTGACTCTTCTGTTCCCCATGCCTCCCATTCCCAAAGGCTCTAAATGTTCCAAATGGAAGTCCAATAGTAAGATATGGATAGTTGTTATCGTGAAGAGCTTGTAACCAAGGCCCTCGCTCTGGTTCTTCACACTTTTCATGTATGCGGAGATAGTATGAAGGTGTAAAGTAATCTACTAGGTAGGAAGAGTTGATGATGAGAAGTTGATGATGTCAAGTGCTCTAGCAATGCATTTCACGTGGGAATTCATATGTGCTTAAATCTCTCACATGCATCTAATATGGCTTCATTCATGTCGGTTCCACCTAGCCTCCTCAACCAAAATCCATAAAATCCACAATGTAACGTTCAGCCGTGTGAGTTGTTCTCTTTGGTTGTGTTCCACATGCATTCCAGTCTGTCCGAACGGTAATGCTCCATCACATTCATGCATTGGTGAGACAGAATTACTTATACTAATGTCCCATTGCGTACATGGCGCAAAAACCAAAATTTTGCCAACACGTGAGGTTAAGTATATGAGATTGTAACTATAACCCAATTTTACGACAACATTTTGATCTTTTTTATAGAAGGTACATCAGAGACAAGAGTAGACTTTCGCACACGTCCTGTAAAAGATTAAACACCAGAAGTGAGTCACCCTTTCCACGTGCCTCCTATACCTAAGCTATTGGCTCGAAATGGCTCTCCCGTGAAGAGAAACAACGAGAGGAAACCATGCGGCTGAGTTCATGGCATAGTTTGAGCCTTAGATACAGAAAAGCAAGCGACCTAGACAAGAAGACCAATGTCTCAATGATGATTAAATAGGCCGAGATGCACGTAGCCGCAGGCAGTCCTCCTATGCATGTCTACTGTGCATTCAAGCCCCTACTATTAGTTAGGTTGGATGTAAGATGAAAGTTAAATACTTTATTGCTAGATGCCACCAACACAAATAATGCCTTTCTTAATGATAAGAAAGATCTGAAAAACATGCTCATATGCACATGGATAAATAAAGGTCCTTTAATATGTGTATGAAAAATGCATACTACATGCAGGCTGATGCTTCTCCTTTAGGGTGAGATGACCAGTGATCTAGTGAGAATTCTATTAATTCTACCATAAACTTCACATTCATCCACTCCACCATGGTGTTGTTTCTTGGAACCATAAATGCGTTTATTAACCCTAAACAAAACAAAACTACACATTTTTAAAAGGTACACAAAAGTGAATATGAAGATTACAAAGATGATGCTAAATTGGAAGCATAGTTCTGTCATATAAATCATGCTTTTTATCCGCCGAATTGTACCCACTGGACCACATAATAATGTTATCCGAACAACACTAGATCGCCACAAATGGAGTCTCAACTTCGTGGTGGAAATCATAAAATTGTGACGCTTTCAAAGATTCCACATCATGGCGATGAAGACAGACAAATGAACTTTGTCTCTTGTATCCTACACGCACAGACCAAAGGTAGGAGACTTTTTACGGTACCATATACCGCTGGTAGGTCGTGAACAGTATATCATAAATCTGGCCGTCAATTTTCAATAGTATTATTGACTTCATAGATATAAACGGTTCATGGTGATTGGAAGGTACAGTAAAAGAGCCCATTCAGAGTAAGAAAGCAAGAGCATGATGGAGTTGATCCCGTTTGCATACGAGGCTTAATTGGCTCTTGTTCTTAGCAAGGAAAAAAATAACGCGCTACACAAAATGAGAGAATTCCTGATTTGGCCCTTCCTTCAAATTTTCCTCCCTGTTTGGCCCTAAAAACATTTGTCTTCCCTTTTTGAAAATCAAACTTTATTTTGTTCCCTTCATGAGATTTCCGTCAGTTTTGACCAATCACATAATGGTGTTAACTCCAACAAGTCTAAAGAAAATACCATTTTAACCTTGGTGCATTTATGCGACCAAAACTGTTAACAAGTCAAATGTGCCATACTCTCATCAGAGGCATCAGCTAGTTACTCCGGTGATGGTAATCTGCATGACACCTATTAAGCTCGAAAGCAGTGGATCCGCCTTAGTGCAATTTTAGGGTTGCATCCCGGGGCATCAGAGGTAGGAGGTTCTTAAGGTCATAGTTATGCATCACGGTTGTGTATCAGAGCGGCCAGTGAACGAACTGAACATAGATGTTAGCTTGCATTTTCAAAATGATGTAGTTAGCTAAAACCAAAAGTAGCAACTTGGTGTCAATCCACGTGAGTGGAGAAGAGCATCGATTTTGGTTCAGTCATTAGAACGTGGCTTTTGGTTCACAGTCACTATTACCTGCATAATGCAGTGAATGTACAGAAACATTAGGCATCAAACCTTGCAATGAATTTACAAAGAAAGTTGACATCCAGAAATTGCCACATCCATTCAATCTCTCTATGTTAAAAAATTAAATTTATTAATTGACAATATGATAAGGATTGGTGTACAATTTGCACATTTTAAAACAGAATTCCGCTGGCTGTTACAAATCACTCCAGAAAAAAATGGATGCACCATCTAATCAAACACAAACACGTTCAAACTGAAGATCCGTTGCAGTAATGAATCCTTAACAAAAAAGCATTAGCATTAACCAAATTATCAATAAACGAACATTACGCAGGTACAAACCACATCCATTGCACAGACCGGCCCTCCTTGCACGAACTAATCCGCAGAAATGACTTTCTAAAAACAGTTACCACTCTCATTATGCAAAAGAATGTGCATGCCGTCAGTCAGGCAAAAACAATTAAAGAAAAAATGGACAGAGAACATGCGGAAGTATGGAACTAGCAAGCTTACGTGAATATCTAGCATGAGCATGCGGTGGCCAAACATTACAACTGCCAAATAGACAAAGATGGGAACCGTGAACTGCGAGGCGGAGGCTAGCTCCGAATATTCCCCGAGCTCACCAATGAAATGACGTTAGCTACTGACTTTTCACAAGCACGTTGATGCCGATGAAGCCACCAGACAACCATGGTTTCGTGGATCCGGCCATGGTGACCCTGTATCTGGCGATCTCGAGCTCGATGCAGACACCGGAGTTGGGGTGGGCTGTGGAGGGTGGATGCATTTCACAATGGTGTACATATATGCTAGTTCTTGCACATCAGCACACGCATTTAGGAATGCTACGTACATAGATCCTGGTCCCACCTCTTGATCGGTATTCAGATAAGAGAAACAATGAAGCTTATTTATCCCCACATAATCCATGTTATGTTTTTCTTTTAAACTGGAAGTTGACAGAGAGTTGGTGTGTGGTATCCGTATCCATGTTATTGTTAACTACTACGCTTGCTAGGGTGCCATCGAAGACAAGCTAAGCAATAGTGAGTTCCACTTGTACTGCCTCAATGGTATCTTGCAAAAACTGGTGCAATTGCCTTGGCAAAGGAATCCATATTACACAAGAGAACCAAACATATTAAGAGACGCTTCAATTCCATCCGTCATCCAGTCGCGAAGGGAGACATAGAGATTTGCAAGATACATACGGATTTGAATGTTGCAGACCCGTTGACTAAGCCTCTTCCAAGAGCAAAACATGATCAGCACCAAGACTTCATGGGTGCTAAAATCATTACATTGTAATCTAGATTATTGACTTTAGTGGAAGTGGGAGACTGAAGGGAATATGCCCTAGAGGCAATAATAAAGTTGTTATTTATATTTCCTTATATCATGATAAATGTTTATTATTCATGCTACAATTATATTAACCGGAAGATTAGTACATGTGTGAATACACAGACAATACATAGTGTCCCTAGTATGCCTCTACTTGACTAGCTCATTAATAAAAGATGATTATGTTTCCTAACCATAGACATGTGTTGTCATTTGATGAACGGAATCACATCATTAGGAGAATGATGTGATGAACAAGACCCATCTGTTACCTTAGCATTATGATCGTAACAGTTTTATTTCTACTGCTTTCTTCATGACTTATACATGTTCCTCGGAATATGAGATTATGCAACTCCGGAATACCGGAGAAACACCTTGTGTGCTATCAAACGTCACAACGTAACTGGGTCATTCTAAAGATGCTCTACAGGTGTCCCCGAAGGTAATTGTTGGGTTGGCATAGATCGAGATTAGAATTTGTGTTTCCGTGTATCGGAGAGGTATCTCTGGGCCCTCTCGGTAATGTTCATTACTATAAGCCTTGCAAGCAATGTGACTAATGAGTTAATTGCGGGATGAAGCATTACGGAAAGAGTAAAGAGAATTGCTGGTAACGAGATTGAACTAGGTATGATGATACCGACGATCGAATATCGGGCAAGTAACATACCGATGACAAAGGAAACAACGTATGTTGTTGTGCGATTTGACCGATAAAGATCTTCATAGAATATGTAGTAGCCAATATGAGCATCCAGGTTCCGCTATTGGTTATTGATCGGAGATGTGTCTCGATTATGTCTACATAGTTCTCGAACCCATAGGGTCCGCACGCTTAACATTCGATGACGATTTGTATTATGAGTTATGTGATTTTGATGAACGAAGTTTATTCTGGGTCCCGGATGAGATCACGGACATGACGAGAAGTCTCGATATGGTCGAGACATAAAGATTGATATATTGGAAGGTTATGTTCCCGACACCAGAAATGTTTTGGAATGGTTCGGACGTTTTTCGGAGTACCAGGAGGTGACATGAACCCCCCGGGCCTGGCTGTGGCCCCACAATTGCCCCAGGCAAGGGGCTTGCCGGGGCCCTCACGGTCGTCCGCGCAATGGCCTTGCTAGGGGTCTTCATTCTCTGGCTTCCATATTGACATGCTGGCCACCAGTCTTCACAAAGATCTGCATGCTACTATGCACACGCCCCTGAGTCTTGGTCTTGGCGTTGTCGATGGTGCCAGAGCTCTCAACTCCAAGGGTGGTGGCCTTGATGGTGCTTCGTAGGCCGCCACGGCAACGGTGTTGCCGGGGGAGGTCTAACCTGTCTTCTGCTCTTTATTCACTGGATTAAATGCTTGTCTTGGTAGTCTTGTATTTTGTCTTCCACTGCCCTACCAAGCCTTGCCGCAGGTGTTGCTACAACTGCCCGTGCACAAGTAAGGGGTACAGAAGGGCCCATGCTTATGTACACCGACAATCCCTCTTCAACATCATATTAAAGGTGAAGAATGTTATCCTCGTCAGAATTCCAGTCATAATTCTCTTCCACCGGCCCCTTGTAAATTTCATGTGTATTACCATTCTGCTCAAAGAGCCACTAACGGTAGTTAACATCCTATAAGATCCATTGCCTACCTAGTTGGGTATAGTCCTCATGTTCAAAGGTATTAAGAGTGGTATCATGATTTAGCACCCATTCTATTCGACTACACAATTCATTGAGATGCGAAAGCTGAAGAAGCGGACTCAGGTTATGTGATATTGCACAATACACCCCTCTATGTGATTTACCAAGGTGGTGGTCGGGATATCCTCTTGGTAAATATATACTGACACCTCGTAGTTTAATTACTCTGTATGTGTGATCTGACAAACACATTCTGCAAATGAACAACAGATAAGACAGATTAATAACAACATGTATGAATCATAGCAGCATATATTTTTGCAGTATTTCTTAGATAATTATCATGAGATTTTTCCGATGTTCTTATTCCCATGTATGAAATCTTTACCTAATAATAATGCAAATTGGGTTTCTTTCGTCCGTCATGGCATTTTTCTAAAAAGTCCCTCCATTTCAGAGAATTAAACCCGCAATCCTGTTTTAAGTTAAAACGAATCATTATTTTTGTATTTTACACAATAGTCCCTGTCTTTTCTTGAAATCATCCCTTCGTCCGGATTTAAGTCACACCAGAACCGTTATTTTGCATTTTTCGAAACCCCCCAGAAAGAGAAGAGAAACATAGGCATACTCGTGAGAACCGAATTAATCAGAATTGATCGGCCTCCGTATGACATGAGCTTGCCCTTCCAGCAACTTAGTTTTTTTTCAAAGCGATCCTCGATACACTTCCATTCTTTGTTTGTCAGCTTATGATGGTGAATTGGTATACCTAAATACGTAAAAGGTTAGGTCCCTAATTCGCACCCAAACAATTGCCTAAAAGTCTCATTGGCTCTTCCAAAACAGAACAATCCGCTTTTGTGAAAGTTAATCTTTAACCCAGTCAATTGTTCAAATAAGCATAACACCAACTTCATATTTCTCGCTTTTGCCAAGTCATGCTCCATAAAGATGATCGTATCATCGGCGTACTGTAGGATAGACACACCTCCATCAACTAGATGAGGCACCAAGCCACCCACCTGACCAGCCTCCTTAGCCCTTCCTATTAGAATTGCCAACATATCAACTACAATGTTGAACAAAATAGGAGATATCGGATCCCCTTGTCTCAGGCCCTTATGTGTCTGGAAATAATGACCTATGTCGTCATTCACTTTAATTCCAACACTCCCTTTTTGCGTGAACGATTCTACCTCGCGTAGCCAGGCCTCATTAAAACCTTTCATACGCAAGGCCTGTTGAATGAAAGGCCATTTGACTTTATCGTATGCTTTCTCGAAATCCACCATAAAAACAACTCCATCTAGTTTTTTGTGTGGATTTCGTGGAGCATTTCATGAAGGACCCCAACCCCTTCTAGGATGTTCCTGTCCGTCATGAAAGCAGTTTGGGAATGTTGCACCATAGAATGCGCAATCTGCGTGAGCCTATTAGTCCCAACCTTGGTGAAAATTTTGAAAATAACATTGAGAAGACAGATCGGCCTGAACTGCTAAATTCTCACAACCTCTGTTTTCTTAGGAAGCAATGTTATTGTTCCAAAATTCAAGTGAAATAACGGAAGCTATCTAGAGAATAAATCATGGAACAATGGTAGCAAATCCACCTTAATAATATGCCAACACCTTTTATAGAATTCCGTCAGAAATCCATCTGGCCCTGGGGCCTTATTGTTTTTCATCTGTGTAATGGCTTCAAACACCTGTTTCTACGAAAACGGGGCAATCAAAATATCATTCTCATCATCAATAAGTTGAGGCACATCCTTAATCCTGGACTCATCCAGGGATACATAATTATCCTCCAGAGGCCCAAACAACTGCTTGTAGTATTCGATTATGTATAATTTTAGGTTTTCCTGTCCTAAAATCGTTCCTTCATCTTGTTCAAGCAGAAAGATTGTCTTCTTTCTGTGCTTGCCATTAGCGATCATGTGAAAGAATTGAGTGTTCGCGTCCCCCTAGACAACTTTGCGAACCTTAGCCCGCAGTGCCCACTTTAATTCCTCTTCACGGAGAAGCTCTTTCAACCTCATCTCCGCCTCTAGTTTAGCATGAAGCTCCATGGCTTGCAAAATTGTGTACTCGGCTTTTAAATCTAGGGACTGAGTAAGTGTAAGGAGCCTTTCATTATCGACCTTATAAATCCCACTAAGATGCTTAGCCACCCACGCAAGAAACTTCTCAAATGCCTTATCTTATTCTGCCAGCGCTCAACCGAAGTCCTACCTCCTGCATCTTTAGCCCATTCCCTGGCTATCAGATCCAAGAAGCCTTCTCATTCAAACAATGCCAGCTCGAATGAAAAGGATTTTTGGGTCCCCGTGTGGGTGTCCACAAATAAAGGCGTGTGATCAGAAATTCCACGCGAAAGTGCCTGGACCGTCACCAAAGGAAATTTTTGTTCCCATTCAACGCTCGCTATGACTCGATCCAGCTTCTCAAAGGTCAGATTTGGCATGGCATTAGCCCAGGTAAATTTTCTACCTGAAAGCTATATCTCTCTAAGATCCAAGCTTTCAATAATGGTATTAAACATAAACGACAACCTGCCGTCGAAGTTATCATTGTTTTTTTCCTCTCTCCTCCTAATGATATTGAAATCACCCCCAACCAGAATTTGGAGCTGCTCAGAGCCGCAAATTCGAACAAGATCCGCCAAGAACTCTGGTTTGAGCTCGGGCTGCGTGGCACCATAAACCGCCAACTGTGCCCAATTAAACCCATCAGCTTTGGACCTAATTAACCCGAAACTTAAATGCGAAATATCCCATCACTACACTTCGGACTTCCAGCGAATCACATCTCACTCCAAGTAAGATCCCACCCAATCTTCCTCTCGGAGGCAGGCAGTGCCAATCAAAATCGACACCTCCCGATAAAGTATTGCAAAACTGAGGCGAAAAATTATCTCTTCCAGTTTCCGAAAGAGCAGTAAAATCCAACCTATGCTCGATAGACGCATCTGCAAGAAACCTTATTTTAGCCAAGTCGTTCAGACCTCTGCTATTCCAAAGATTCCTTTCATATTTCATCTTGAAATTTTTTAGTAGTACGGATCCTAGCACTCCTAAGCACCGCCGAAGTAGGGTAGATCTTCCGCTTCCACTTGCGTTTAGGTTTGGTTTGATCCTCCACCCGGTCCTCACAATCCGGCTCAGTGGATCGAACTACTGCAGCCTCAAAAGTGTCATCCTCTTCCTCTGACTCAGGAATGGATGGTGCAAGATCTGCACAAAAATTATCGAGCACCCTGACCCCCAACACATCGATGATACGTCTCCAACGTATCTATAATTTTTGATTGCTCCATGCTACTTTATCTACTGTTTTGGATTGGGCTTTATTTTCCACTTTTATATTATTTTTCGGACTAACCTATTAACCGGAGGCCCAGCCCAGAATTGTTGTTTTTTTTCCTATTTCAGTATTTCGAAGAAACAGAATATCAAACGGAGTCCAAACGGAATAAAACCTTCGGGAACGTGATTTTCTCACCGAACGTGATCCAGGAGACTTGGACCCTACTCCAAGAAGTGCCAGAGGAGGTCATGAGGGTGGAGGGCGCCCCCTGGGCGCGCCCCCTGCCTCGTGGGCCCCCTGTTGCTCCACCGACGTACTCCTTCCTCCTATATATACCTACATACCCCCGTCAGATCATATACGGAGCCAAAAACCTAATTCCACCGCCGCAACCTTCTGTATCCGCGAGATCCCATCTTGGGGCCTGTTCCGGAGCTCCGCCGGAGAGGGCATCTACCACGGAGGGCTTCTACATCAACACCATAGCCTCTCCGATGAAGTGTGAGTAGTTTACTTCAGACCTTCAGGTCCATAGTTAGTAGCTAGATGGCTTCTTCTCTCTTTTTGGATCTCAATACAATGTTCTCCCCCTCTCTTGTGGAGATCTATTCGATGTAATCTTATTTTTGCGGTGTGTTTGTTGAGACCGATGAATTGTGGGTTTATGATCCAGCTTATCTATGAATAATATTTGAATCTTCTCTGAATTCTTTTATGTATGATTGAGTTATCTTTGCAAGTCTCTTCGAATTATCCGTTTGGTTTGGCCAACTAGATTGGTAGTTCTTGCAATGGGAGAAGTGTTTAGCTTTGGGTTCAATCTTGTGGTGTCCTTACCCAGTGACAGAAAGGGTTGCAAGGCACATATTGTATTGTTGCCATCGAGGATAAAAATATGGGGTTTTTATCATATTGCATGAATTTATCCCTCTACATCATGTCATCTTGCTTAAGGCGTTACTCTGTTTTTAACTTAATACTCTAGATGCATGCTGGATAGCAGTCGATGAGTGGAGTAATAGTAGTAGATGCAGAATCGTTTCGATCTACTTGTCTGGGACGTGATGCCTATATACATGATCATACCTAGATAACCTCATAATTATTCGCTTTTCTATCAATTGCTCAACAGTAATTTGTTCACCCACCGTAGAATACTTATGCTCTTGAGAGAAGCCACTAGTGAAACCTATGGCCCCCGGGTCTATTCTCATCATATCAATCTCCATTACTTTATTACTTGCTTTGTTTTTACTTTGCCTTTTACTTTTCACTTTGCATCTCTATATCAAAAATACCAAAAATATTATTTATCATCTCTATCAGATCTCACCCTCGTAAGTGACCGTGAAGGGATTGACAACCCCTAATCACGTTGGTTGCGAGTAGCTATCGTTTTGTGTAGGTACGAGGGACTCGTGCGTGATCTCCTACTGGATTGATACCTTGGTTCTCAAAATTTAAGGGAAATACTTACGCTACTTTACCACATCATCCTCTCCTCTTCGGGGAAATCCAACGCGGTGCTCAAGAGGTAGCAATCGATATCTTCATCATTCATAGGTTTAAATGCTGCTAAGTTTCGAATCGTTTCTAAAGCGTTCCGCTTCCAAATCTAGGAGATCATTAACAGAGTTTGAAATTTCACTATCATTACTACCTAGTGAAACTCCTAATTGATATGCATTATTAATAATCTCATTATTAGAAAAATGCAGAATGGAATTAGAAGTGTTGACCGACATACCAGTAGTGACCTCAATGTCATGAAGCTTGGCCGCCCTCATGGTGCACCACTGCTGCATGTCATCACCCTTCGGATGATCCTGGAGACGGTAGCTCATCCGTCGCCCCGCAGAGACTGGATCCGGAATCCCTCCAAAGGTGCTGACCTCCTCCCGAGTGACCCCACTCGGAGTAAAGCCACTGGCCTCACCCCCAGCACACTGCGAAGCTGCACACCTCGAAGAGTCGGTAGGAGCTGCCAGGGGAAGCGGCGGGGATCTCCCCGGCCCCATTGACGTCTGCCTCAAACCGAGGCCCTGGGACGCCGACGCGCCGGGAGAGTGAAGCGCGAGGGCCGCCTGCCCGTACACTCCTCCCGCAACAGCCCTCTGGCTAGAGGGGGTCACCGGCGCCACAGGGGATGCAGCCTCCCTAGCCGCCAGAGGGGGTCGAGGCCACTTGCCCCGGACCGCCTCCCCTAAGCACAACCGCCATCCACAGCTCCGGCGCCGCGAGGGGAGGAGAAAGAGCCGAGGCCACCTGCCCCGGACTCCCTCCCCTAGGGACAACCTCCAAAGTCGACTCCGTCACCAAAAGTGAGACTGCGGGGAGAGCGGGAGAAAGAGGAGCCACCTGCCCAAACTCCGCCTCCCCTCCCCCGACCGAAGTCGTCACCAAGATACTCCCCTCCAAGCCTTCGAGCACAGGGCAATCAGAAGCATCAACCTCCAAGGTAGGTAGCGTGCGCTCAAACACGTCATCGGACTCCACCCGATCACTCCAGAGTCTGGGAGGAGCAGAAGCTGGCTCAAATGACCGAAACATCAGAGAACTCATAGGCACCGAAGTGGATGGTGCCGTCCCGTCCCCGGGTGACACAGTCTGCGCATGTGCGCGTTATGCTACAGATAAAAATCATAAGCATGATGCGTGCACGGTCAGGGAACCATGTTCCAAAAGAAAGTCAAATTGCAAGAAACAAGGCAATTCTCAAAAAAAAAAAAGGGCAAGCATACAGCCCTTTGGAAATCTGTGTGTGCAGCTGGCATACAGTAAAAGTTTAATGGTAGAAGCGTTACAGTCAAAGCAGAAAACTGAAAGTACGAGAAAAACAAGGTTTGATCCAAAAATCACGCCACCATCTAGCGGTTAACTCCACGTCCGAATTGATCCGCTATTCACGCAATGCCCGCACACGAGAAATCATGGGCTCACGCACACGATAGATTACTTGCATGCAACAGATAAACTGCTAATGAACAAACATGTGCACGTTCATGGCAAATAGCCACGGCGCCCGCACGCACTTCCCATGGCACGTCGCCCACCTCGATACCGGCGCTCGCTCATGTCAGCCACCTCGCCACAGCACTCGCGCACCCCGTGCAAGTCGCTGCTGCACCCATGCAAGTCGCGGCCGGGGGTTGTTGACTCGTTGGCCGGTCCACTCGGTCCGGCCCGGGCTTTGTGGTCGCCGGTCCGGTCCCTGAGATCAGGACCGTCATGCTGCTCGGTCCGGTCCGGCCCGGACCACCGGTGGCCGGTCCAAACGACGGCTCGGACCGGGACCGGACCGGTCCGGACCGTGTCCACCCTGGGTTTTGATGACAAGTAGCAGGGTTTGATCTTCAACTTGGGAGGGTCCTCCTTGACAACTTGTTCCCTTCATCCATTCATACCACCTAACTTGTTAATTTTGAGGGCACAATCTGACTTGGTGGTATTAATGGTGGGTCGTGTGGAGGCCGTGCTAGCCTCCATGGCTTGCTGGAGCATGTGTTCTCTGGCGATAGTGGGTGCGGTGGCGGCCGTGGATCTGGTTCCCAGCCAGATCCGTCATCAGTTTTGCCTATGGCCGGCCGGTGGCGCTTTGAGGGGTCAGTGAGGGCTGCTGGTTCCCAGCAGATGTAGCGACGACTGCTTGCGTCGTCACGGTGTAGCTCAGTCCTGATCGGGCCTACTTCTAGTGTGGAGTGCCTCGATTGCCGGTGAAAACTGTGTTCGGCCTTGGTCATGGCGGACGATGGCGGTGTCTTAGGCATCGTTTTCTTGTCGAAGGCATCGTCGGTTGCATTGGTCATTACCTTCTTTCAGATGCTCTGACGGAACCCTAGATCAGGGTCTTCCGTATCAGAAATTGATGGTGCCTTTGGGTCAATTAACCTTCTTGGGGGCAGCGTTTTGAAGTAGGTGCTGGCAGGAGGGAAGGTGGAGCGGCATTGCGTCTACCATAACAACGACAGCAAGCCTTGGCGGCATGGCGCAGTGGAGTCTCAGTGATGAGGGTGTGTTGATGGACGTGGCGCAGATTGGTGGCATTGTCTGGCATTGTGGTGACGTCAATGACAGAATAGCATGGCTACATGAATGCGCCGATCACTCTTGAAGGTGGGACAACGGAAGATGACGGTGGCTGATTACACAGCCTGTGCATGTGCATGTTATGCTACAGATAAAAATCATAAGCATGATGCGTGCACGGTCAGGGAACCATGTACCAAAAGAAAATGAAACTGGAAGAACCAAGCCAATTCTCAAAAAAGAAAAAAAAAACATGGCAGGCATACAGCCCTTTGGAAATCTGTGTGTGCAGCTGGCATACAGCCATTTGATGGTGGAAGCGTTTGTTTTTCGGTTCTTGTGTTAACATAATGCGCGTGCATACAGGAGTTTGGTTCTGCTACGATACAACCTGGCCTTACCAAAGCAATGTACAGGAGATAAGGAGGAGTCCAAGACGTAGCGGAACCAACATTGCAACAACCTGAACCTAAGATCGAAGAAGAAGATGCGATTATGCTGAGGAACAAGTCTTGCTCCATCTTCTCCCGCCTCTTCCTACTATGCAGGAGTTTCCCGTGCCGCCTCGAGGCAGTCGGACGACGATTATTCTCCATGTCCGGCGTTCTGGTCATCACAAGGCCACCGCCACTGCTGATCAGCTCTTACAGATCTCAGAAGACCACCCCTTGGCACCACGACCCTCGGAAGGTCGGTGTGGCAACAACTCTCGCTGCCAGCGCATCTATCATCGCACTCCATCTGACATACGGCCAGACCGTGCCCTTCACCGGGTGCACCCAGCTGGTCGTGATCTCCCACGAAAAGCTGCGCGGACTTTCCGAGGTCGAGTTCGCCAAGTTCAAGAAGGAGCGCCACTCCGAGATCCTCGGCCCGCATCACACCCATACCCTCCGAGTCAGCCACATTGCCCGTGAGATCATTACCGCAGCCTACATTGGCGTCGCCATTAGGCAGATGCAGAATCAGAGGGGTGGCCGTGGCGTAAACCTGGACTGGATGGAGACGCTCGACTGAGAGGTTATCGTTGTCAGAGACAACACGTTCCGGGCAGCAGCTATACCAGGGGTCGGCAAGATTATTATCTACACCGGAGTGCTCGACTATTGCAACAGTGACACCAAGATTGCTTCTTTTCTTGCCCACGAGGTAGGGCTTTTGCTTGCAAATATTTTCAAGTCATATCTCCAGGAACCGCCTAATCAGACTGCCAGACCTGGGGGTTCGTCTAAGTCCCAAGCATGAGACCAAATCTAAAGGCCGTGAGCAACGTCCAACGTTAGCTCATCGAGAATAGCTATTCGATGAATAAGGGTTTCCCCCGCTTTATATTATAAAGCCACACGATAATAGCTATTCTAAATAAACCCATACACAGCCATAGTCAACTCAGCGATAGCAATGACACATTCAACTCTTGCTAATTTTGGTGCCTTCTCTTAGAGTGTAAGTCTATTCGTATTGTAATCTATCTCTATTAGTTTAGTCTTGGAGCCCAAGCTTTGTAATCTATATAAACAGCTCTTGAGGCCCCGATCAATACAACAATTACTTCTCCAATATCTCAATCTATCATGGTATCCGACGCCTAGGTTTTCCGCACTGGTATGGCTCCGCCACCTGCGCCGCCGCCCCGGCCGATTCAACCCCTCTTCTCCATGGCCGAGTTCCGCGCCGGCGGTGCCCCACCCCCTACCTCCTCCTCTACAACTACTCAAACACCTCCCCCCTTCAAACCCTATGTTCTCCCTAGCCGACACCATTGCCGACGTCTCTCCCTTCATACCAATCTCATTAGACCTCGGCATCCACAACTACTACCATTGGCGCCACCTCTTCATCATCCATCTCGGGCGCTGCCACGCCACCACATTGATCCCTCCTACCGCCACAGCCCGCTGATCCTCGCTGGGTGAAAGATGATCTCGCCATCATCCAGTGGATTTACACACGCATATCCACAGAGCTTTTCAATCTGGTGTCCGACGATGACGCCACCGCCGCCGATCTCTGGGCTTCCCTTCAACAGCTGTTTCAGGACAACTCCGACGCGCGAATCAACGCGCTCAACACCGAGCTACGCACAACCATGCAGGGAGATGTCCCAGTCTCCATCTTCTGCCAGCAAATCAAGGCTATTGGCGATGAACTCCGTGAACTTGGTGATCACGTCGAGGATCGCACTCTCATCAACGCCCTCCTCCAAGGTCTCGGCGATCAATTCGAGAAGCAACAGTCCTTCATCCCCATGCTCAAGCCGTACCCCACCTTCAAGAAAGTCCGCTCGATCCTCCAGCAAGAAGAGAAGAACCAGGCTCGCAAGGCGCAACGGGCGCCGCAGGTGTTTCATGCTGCCGCGCCCTCTTCTGCAGCTCCCACGCCTGGGCTGCCGCGGCAACCGACCGCCCCTCCAACTCCTGCTGTGGCTGCCGCGGCCTCAACACCACCACCAGGCTGGCGCCCGAGTCCCAACTACAAGGGCAAGAATCCCGTCTACCGGCCTCCTGCATCTCATCCTGTCAGACCTGCACCAGCCTCGTCATCCACCGCTCCCGCGCCACCAGCTCCGTCGCCATGGCCTCCTCAGCATGATCCTTGGACTGGCCTCGTCCAGGCTTGGTCGATGCCATGGTCGGCCCCCTCGTCGTATGGTGCTCCTCCTGCGTACACGGGCACGTGGAGCCTCGGTCTACGTCCAGCCACAGGCTCTCCGGGACTCCTTGGACCCAGGCCGCCGGCGCACGTCTACACCGCCACTCCTACTCCGCCTACCAGCACGCCAGGACCACCATCGCCCTACAACACCATGCCGGCCTTCTACGGCAACATGCAGGCCCCAACCGCATACTACCCATCCGCTATCCCCCACGTCAACATGCAAGTTCCTGGCCTCTCTGCTCCTCCCCAACAGCCGGCTTGGGACCAAGCCACCTTCATCAATGTCATGAACAATTTTGTCCTCAACGACGCAGGTACGGATTGGATTTTCGATTCTGGTGCATCAATGCATATGTCTTCAAATATGAATTTATTGTCAGCTTGTTTTACTTCTGCTTTTTCCACTATCACCATTGGCGATGGCTCCACCATCCCTATTTCATGCACTGGTCACTCTTACATCCCTTCCTCTCATGCCAATTTTCTTCTACGCAATATTCTTGTGGTTCCTTCCATCATCAAAAATCTTATCTCTGTTAGACAATTTTGCATTGACAACAAAGTTATCCTGGCCTTTGACCCTTTTGGTTTGTCTGTGAAGGATCTGACAACGGGGGCGGTCCTCGCTCGGTATAATAGCACGGACGATCTTTATCCTCTTCATGGCGCGCCCACATCCACCTCTCGTGCCATGCTCGCCTCTGTTGATCTATGGCATCGTTGTCTCGGTCACCCCAGCAAAAACACTTTGACGTCTTTACTCCAAGAATTTTGTATCCCTAGTTCTAGCAGTCCTCATAATCCCTCTCTCTGTAATGCATGTCAATGTGGCAAACATGTTAGATTACCTTTTGGAACCTCTACTACCATTAGTACTTTTCCTTTTGAGTTACTTCACTGTGATTTATGGACCTCTCCAGTCCCTAGTGTTTCTGGTTATAAATATTATCTTGTGATCTTGGATGATTATTCTCACTATACTTGGACCTTTCCTCTTCGCTAAATCTGAAGTACCTGCAATCTTTCTCAACTTTCGACAATATGTAATCACACACTTTGGCTTGCCAATTCGATTTATTCAATGTGATAACGGTCGTGAATTTAATAACACCCAAAACCGCACCTTCTTTCTCTCTCAAGGCATCCTTCTTCGTTTTTCATGCCCTTATACATCTTCTCAAAATGGTAAAGCTGAACGATGTCTTCGCTCTATTAATGATGTTCTTCGCACATTGCTTTTACAAGCTTCTCTTCCTTCCCGTTTTTGGGTTGAAGCCCTTCGCACCGCCACACTACTTCTTAATATTCGACCAACTAAAACTTGCCCTCTTTATTCGCCTTTCCAATCTCTTTTTCTCTCCCACCCTGACTATTCTTTTCTGCGTGTTTTTGGCTGTCTATGCTTTATCAACATCGCCTCTACCGCCTCCAACAAACTAGAACCACGATCACTACCTTGCATTCACCTTGGTCTTTCTGATGATCACAAAGGATATCGTTGTTTCGATCCATCTTCTGGTCGTATCATTCTATCTCGTCATGTCACATTTGATGAAAATACTTTTCCTTTTTCTGTCACTACAACCACAAAACCAATTCCACCACAATCCGCCACCACCAAAACCCCTTCCCTAGTTCGTCCTTCGGTCATCTCTGCTGCCATGGAATCTTGTTCCGTCTCCCCGCCGGAATCGCCCACCGTCAGCCACCCTCCTGCCCCGTCCCCCACCTCTCCCGCAACTGCATCCTCTACCCCAGCCGTCTTTCCCTCACCACATCCTACCACGGCAACCACCTCGACACCCACCACCTCTGATTCTTCTTCCTCACCGTCTTCTTCAAACGAAAACCCACTGCCACCCAATGCCGTTCTTATACCACCCCTCACCAATGATCATGTCATGTGCACCCGTGGAAAACGAGGATTTCTTCTCCCCACCAAACGTCTAAATCTTACCGCCACCCCAACCATCTCTCCTATTCCAACCAGTTATAAGCGAGCTCTTCTTGACCCTCTCTTGCTTTCCGCTATGCGTGATGAATTTGAAGCTCTTCAGCAAAATAATACATGGACTCTTGTTCCCAAACCTTCTGGTGTTAACATTGTTTCTGGCAAATGGGTTTTTCGTCATAAATTTCATTCCGATGGCACTGCCGCCGTTACAAAGCTCGTTGGGTGTGTCGTGGTTTCTCCCAGCAGCATGGTATTGACTTTGATGAGACTTTTCTCCTGTTGTTAAACCAAGCACTATTCGTGTTGTTCTTAGTCTTGTTGTTTCCTCTTCTTGGTCTATTCATCAACTTGATGTTAAAATGCTTTTCTTCATGGCACTCTCAATGAAACTGTTTATTGTCAAGAACCCTCTGGTTTTGAGAATCCCTCCTCTCCAAATTTTGTTTGTCTCCTCCACAAATCTCTTTATGGCCTTAAACAAGCTCCTCGTGCATGGTATCAATGCTTTGCTACTTTTATTCAAACCATAGGCTTTATTCCCTCCAAATCCGATTCTTCTCTCTTTGTTTATCAGTCTCCTACTCACACTGCCTACCTCTTGCTTTATGTTGATGATATCATTCTCACGGCTAGTTCTGATTCTTTTCTTCAACATACCATCTCTTCTCTCAATCGGGAGTTTTCCATGACAGGTCTTGGTCCTCTTCATCATTTTCTAGGTATTCATGTTTCTCGCACAACATCTTCCTCTTTCTTTCTCAACGATCATACATTTTGGACTTGCTTTCTCGCTCGGTATGTCTGATTGTCAACCCTCTCAGTACTCCAGCCGACGTTGGTGCTAAACTGTCGGCTGATGGTGATCCTCTTTCGATCCTACTTTATATCGTAGCATCACTGGCGCTCTTCAATATGCCACTCTTACTCGTCCTGAAATCTCCTATTCTGTTCAGCAAGCTTTGTCTCTTTATGCATGATCCTCGTGCTCCTCATCCGCTCATGTCGACGCATTCTCCGCTATTTAAAAGGCACTCTTGATCACGGTCTCCTTATTAATTCTTCTTCACCTACAAGCTTGACAGTTTATTCTGATGCAAACTGGGTAGGTTGTCCAGATACTCGACGATCTACATCCGGATTTTGCGTTTATTTGGGTGATAATCTTGTTTCTTGGTGTTCTAAAAGGCAGGTAACAGTTTACAGGTCTTCTGTTGAGGCTGAGTATAGGGCGGTTGCTCACGCTGTGGCCGAGGCGGTGTGGCGACGGCAGCTTCTCGTTGAACTTCATCGTCCGCTCCCACGTGCTACCATTGTTTACTGTGATAACATCTCTGCAGTCTACATGGCTTCCAATCCAGTTCAACATCGTCGCACAAAGCACATTGAGATTGACATTCACTTTGTTCGTGAAAAGGTGGCTCTTGGTGAGGTTCGCGTTCTTCAGGTTCCTACAAGTGCCCAATTTGCTGACATTTTTACCAAAGAACTCCCGACTGCATCGTTCACCGACATACGCTCCAGTCTCAACATTGTTTCACCTGACGTTGAGACTGCGGGGGGATCTTAGAGTATAAGTCTATTCTATTGTAATCTATCTCTATTAGTCTAGTCTTGAAGCCCAAGCTTTGTAATCTATATAAACAGCCCTTGAGGCCCCGATCAATACAACAATTACTTCTCCAATATCTCAATCTATCACCTTCTTCCTGTTGTATCCACAGGTTGCACACGTTATTGCAAGGCACACATCAAACTTGATCAGCCACTGGTTTCCGTTATACGTCTTGCTACGGAGGTAAACATATGCTACTATACATTATACATCATAGGATGTGATCCAGGGCTTCATCACATCATTTATTAGACCTGCATATGCAAGTATTTCAAAATTTAAGATGATCAATGTAGGCACGAGATAGAGGCGGACTATATTGAGTTACTGCTGTTCGCCGTCGCTGGTTTCGATCCACGCATCTGCAACACCGCTGGTCTTTGACAAGCTTGCAAAGATAAAAGTAGACTCGGCATTGCAAACATTGCTAGATTACTTCACCGACGAGCATCCATCCAGCAAGAGGTGATCACAGCCTTTATCGCCGCCCGAGGTCATGGAGGAGGCGCTGGAATTGTACCACCAAGTTAGACCTCGCGTGGAACCAAAGTATCCAAAAACACAAGAATGTGAAAAGTGCAGGGACCAGTGGGGCGTCCTACCACATCTTCATTTCTACTGGAATCAGAAACAAAGGAATTATACAAGGTAATTGTTGACGCCGCACTATGAGCAATGAATTTTGCTGCAAAATATATGTCTCATCTCATGTGAAACAGAGATCGTGCCTATGTATTGTAATACCATGCTTGAGCTCAAGTTCTGAATCATCCAAAATAGTGGTTTCCTGTATAAAATCTTTGACCCATGTGTCCTATGGGACTTCTGACAGGCAGTAACTACTTTAATATTCTTTCTTGTTTCATACAAGCCTGTATATATGTATCCACCAACACAATTGTAGAAATTGTATAATGCCCAAAATAATATAGTATGTTGATCCGGCCCTCACGGGGTATATATAGAGTACATGGTGTGATCCACTAACGCTCTAGGATCGGACGATGACGGCGCCTTCGATGCCGTTCTCACTTCTCGGGGTGGCATGGAGCTTCCTAGAGGGGACATGTGGGTGAGCGGTGTTACATATACCACAAGGCCGGCGATGGGTCTCGGTGGTGTGGCACAGCGGTGTTTCAGCGACGGGTGCATGTCGACGGACAGGCGCAGGAAGGAGGCGATGTCTGGCGTCGCGGCGACATCAACGGCAGAATGGCCTCGCAAGGTAAATGCGTTGATCGCCCATGAAGGTTCGATGGCTGAAGATGGCGGCGGTTGATCCGAGCATGTGCATGTGGTGCACATAGAGGGAGATGGCGTCGGTTGATCGTAGAGCGTGTGCATGCGGTGCACGTTGAGGGTGCAGTCAGAACGGTTAGTAATCTTGGCTTGCTGGCGAGGCGGCTTGGTGAGGCTACCAGAATGGATGGTGTGAGTTCATGCGAGGTCAGTTCACATAATCAAACATGTAGATGTAGTGACATTAGTTCCTAGAAAGGTGGTTTGGTTTGATCCTTGTAACTGTTTTGGCGGGTTCTGCTGGATAATGTAATAAAATGGTTGTGTGCATCACTTAATGCAGAGGCCAGGGTAATCCTCTTTTTCTGAAAAATCTGTATTTTAAACCTACTATATTCCCATCTCTTATCTCTAGCTTAAACATCATTATACTTTCAACATAAGACCTCAGTGGGAGCAGAAAAAAAAGCAGAGGATTACAACTGAATTTGATGTCTCGTCATATACTGTCGTATTCTCTGCTTTGCCGTCACCAATTGCGTCTTTATCATATCGCACACCCGTAAATCTTGTAATGTTGTAACTCGAAGCATTGTGTCACTACCATAATGTGAGAGTCATAAATTTTCGGATAAAGTCCCAATTTACATTACGGAGGAACTATTTGATGTGTGGCAGCTTGATGAACCACCGAATCTGCAACACCTATCAGACTAGTTCTGATGAGGAAGTGATGTTATGGTCCACGGATGCAGCCACTACTTTCCCTTACCTAATTTTGTACTGGTACTCGACGCATGTATTGCAGACTTGCACTTGTACCTAATGCATTTTTTCGATAAAGTCTTGTACCTAATGCATGGTCATTGTGAAGTCCCTGCCCAAAATTGACATGCAGTCTTTATTGGCGATCTTGCAGTGATAATGCTCTCACATCAGAGCACGCAAGTGAGGGACAATCCTCAGTTCATACAGTTGATTTTCTTTCTAAGGTGCTTGTTTCACATTCTGTTTTCAAACTAAGGGATTTATTACATATAGTTGGCACAGAAAAATCATCGGGCGCCAATAGGAATACAAAGGAACAACACCATGCCACCTGTGGCCATGAGCAACTTATGTACATCCTGAATTACACGACACAAATAGAATTGGTAAACATCGGGAATTTTGATAATACGGTCGTGCAAGAGGACACCATAACGTATCTGAGAGCGTCTTCTCTTAGAATGATAATACGATGCATTGGTCCCTGCATCTGCCGCAAATTAACTGTCTGTATTGCTTTCGGGCAAGCCACTGTTTCAGCATGCTCGTGATGGAGCTGCTGTCCCTTCCATTGTGCCTTCACGAATAAAAAAGCCGCTTCCACAGGAAACCTGCCATCAGTGTTGACCTTCAGGAAGTTTGCAGTTTTTTTTAGACCATCTCTCCGTACTAATCTGATTCTTGGAGAAGATGTATTCCAAATATTACAAAGAAGAGATACCATTGCAAGGTAGAGAGCAGGTGACATGTTACAAATTGGCATTGTTACCTACCTGACATTCGTACAGCCCGAAAGCATAATTCTGATCTGCTATGTTTTAGCCAATCGCCAACTTAAGCCGGTAGCAAAGGGGAAGATAGGATCATGTCACGAATGATGTATGGATCGTCCTAGGTTTCATATGCATTGGTAAGCTGTTGTGGATGGAGCACCACTTTGTGGCCAAATGTGCTAATTCTACTCACCTAACCCAAGAATTTTGGCTAATTTTTTAAAAATAATACATATTTTTTATTAAATTTCAGAATATTACACCGTAATTATATTTTTCAAAAATAATACCCAGTCAGCCTACTGCTGGCCGATTGGATCCAGTCGGCCTGCTGCTGGCCGATTGGGCCCCAGTCGGCCCACTATAGGCCGATTGGATCCAGTCGGCCTGCTGCTGGCCGATAGGCCCCAGTCGGCCCACTGCTGACCGATTGGCGCCCAGTCTGCTTCCTCTAGGTCGACAGATGCATGCACCCATTTATCTTTGGAATGAATATTTGAAAATGTTGAAGAAGTATTTAAAAAATGTTGATCATGCATATAAAATGTTAATCAAGCATTTGAAAAACAATATTTAACAAGTATTTGAAAAATATTGAAACAATATTTGAAACTGTTGAATAGGTATTTGAAAAATGTTGAAGAAGTATTTAAAAAATGATGATCATGTATAAAAAATGTTAATCTAGCATTTGCAAAAATATTAAACTATTATTTGAAAAAGGCGAAACAAGTATTTGAAAAATATTGATCATGTATATATAAATGTTGAAAAGGATTTGTAAAATGTTGATCATGTATAAAAAATGTTAATCTAACATTTGCAAAAATTTAAACAATTATTTGAAAAAAAGGCTAAACAAGTATTTGAAAAATATTGATCATGTATATAAAATGTTGAAAAGTATTTGTAAAATGTTGATCATGTATATAAAAATGTTGATCAATATAAAAATATTGGTCATGTATATTATACACATGTTAAACATTTTTCAAATACTTGTTCAATTTTTAAAATACTTGTTTAACATTTTCTCAAATACTTGTTCAACATTTTATATACATTATCAACATTTTTAAAATACTTCTTTAACATTTTTATATACATGATCAACATTTTTTAAATACTTGTTTAACATTTTATATACATGACCAATTTTTTAAATACTTCTTTAACATTTTCAAATACCTATTCAACAGTTTTCAAATATTTTTTAACATTTTTCAAATACTTGTTCAACATTTTTTTCAAATGCTTGACTAACATTTTATATGCATGATCAACATTTTTTAAATACTTTCCAACATTTTTCAAATACTCATTCCAAAGATAAAAGAGTGCATGCACCTGTCGGCCTAGAGGAAGCAAACTGGCGCCTAATCGCCAGCAGTGGGCCGATCGGGGCCTATCAGCCAGCAGTGGATCGACTGGATCCAATCGCTCACAGTGGGCCGATGGGGTCAATCGCCAGCAGCAGGTTGATCGATCCAATCGCCAACAAGAGGCCGATTGAGTATTATTTTGAAAAATATAATTACGGCGTAATATTTCTAAAATCTAATAAAAATATGTATTATTTAAAAAAAATAGCAGAATTTTGTAGTTAGTTATTTCATGAAGAAAGTGACACCTTAAGTTCGAATATAACAAGCACTACTAGAAAATCATATATTTCTTTCATGATTTTAAGAATCAAGCATATAGGAAGCACTATAAAAGCATAAGCACGCATATATCAATAATTGTTTATTTCCTGGTTACATGAACATTGTTTGAACCTATAGCTATGTATGTCAAAATTATGGTCGAGATTGTCTTTTGCTAAAACTTATGGATGAGAATGTTAATGCTCGTCTTTTTTTCTGAATGCTGATTCGTGGATCTGTTTTATTTTCTTCAACACAAACGGCTTGCGCAGTTTACACGGCCAGGTATATTTGAGTTTTCCCGTTAATACAACAAGTGGCTAGTCCAAGATGACAGGGGGTATGAACAGATTTTTGTTTCGGTCTTCAATATGAAGGCATTTAAGCTGTACTTATTGTAGCTTTTGATTAGAAAAAACTATATTGCTGCACAGGTTGATTATTTCGATTTCTGTACACATAACATTTGGTTGATACATGATAATAAAAATCATATCATCCGTTTTCTTGAATGGGGAATGCCATGTGAAGAAAAAAGAGGATATGACAAAGCTTTTGGATTGTCAGCAGGAAGGGCGCCAGCAAATAAGTGCAGCGAGCTACATTTGCACTATAGGTAGTAGCAAAAAATGTATTTGAGAGTTCGAGAACCAACATCAGAGCATCTCCACTCGCGCCCCAACAGCCCCCCCAAGGCCCTTTTTTACCGCCGGTGCCAAAAGAACGGCCCAGTCGAGCCTCAAGAAGCACAATTTTCGCCCGTTTGGCGCGAATTTGGCACCGGCAGACCGAGGCCGAACCCGGCGCGCTCGGGGGCGCCCGGGGGCGCCGGGGGAAGCGTTATTGGCATAAAAGCCTGGTGGGGCCGCCGACTCAGCGACCAACCTCGCCTCGTCTTGCTCGTCGCCTCGTTTTCCCACGGGGAATCAATGCCAACGCTGCCGCCGGTGAGCCATTCATTGATTCCTCACAGGCGGCGCAATGCGGCGACGTGCCCGCTCCCGCCAAACTTGTACACACGCCTCCCGGCCTCCGTCCGCTATAAATGTCGCCCACTTCCCTTACCAGTTGATGCACTCCCCCGCAGCCCCTCTCTCGCCGCCGAGGCCCCTCGTCTCCCTCTCTCTCCCTGTCTACAGCCCTCGCGTGCACACCCACCGATGGGAGAACGGTTCCCCGGCGATGGAGCGGTGGCAGACGGTTTCGGCCGCCACCACCTGCACGAGTGGGAAGCCGAACTGTTCCACAAGGCGAACTACCCGACACCGCCTGACATGTGCGTGCTTGGGCGATGGCAGCTCAGAGCCGAAGGCGTCCCCATCCACCTCGAAGCCCGACGACGACCACTTCCACGGCGAGGTCGAGCGCGTTCGAGCCTCCCTGCCGAAGTTAGGTACAGGGCCACCCGGAGTACACTGCCAGCAACCACGTGCACTCGGCGGTGTACTTCCAATGCTGCCACGCCGAGCAGCTCGCCTCCACCAACAACGCGCCGCTGAGGGGGCGCCACAACGCCGACGGTCGTCGTCTGTGGTGGGGCGTCCCTGGGCGCACGCTCCACTTTGTCGTCACGCACCTCAAGGGCGGCAATGAGCCGCCGCTCAAGTACCTGGCAGCCCCGACCCTTGTTCCCCGTCGGAGTGGCGGCCATTGGCTGCTGAGGCGTATGGCGGTTGGGTCCTCCTCCTCCTCCTCCCGCTCGTCCTCCTGCTCCTCCGGTTCGCTGGGGATTGCCAGCGTCAAGGCCAAGCCATTGCAAACGCCGCTCGGTCAGCGCACCCACGGTGGTGCCCTCATCATCAACGAGGGCGGCCGTGCCTCGTCTGCTCTTTCCTCCAGTCTCGTCAAGCCGAAGACGGAGCTGGGCATCGTCGGCGTGAAGAGCGAGCACGAGGACACGGACGTCACCGACGAGGCCGCCCTCAAGTGGGCGCGCGAGGACTACGTCCGGCTAGAGATGGAGCACCAGCGGTGCGCCCTAGAGGAGATCGCCGCTCGGCGCCGCTGCCGCGAAGAGGGCAGCGTCATCGTCCTTGAGGAGAGCGGCGACGAGGCCCAACCGCCGACCAAACCCGTCCGCCAAGGCGACCCCGGGCAGGGGTGCAGCAGGAGCGGCGGCGGCATGAAGAAGGAGGAGGACAACGACGACTAAAGCTCATTCGGCAAGCTCTTCGGCCTATAGGCGGCGCGTGGTGGACGGCGACGGCTGGGCGGCGAGGCAGTAGTACTAGTAGTTTTTTATTTTGTTTTAAATTATGTTTTCAGTATGTAAAAGAACTATGGAACGCCTAAAATTTTGCCGAATATGTGTCGTGTTTGGCCGAATATGTTTCTTAAAGACTTTAAAAAACGTAGCCTAGGGGCGGCGGCAGGGAAACTGGCCGCCCCCAGGCCGAATATATCGCCGGTTCACCCCCAGGCGGCGATTTTTCAGGCCCCTAGCGGCCGAACGGCCGGAGATGCTCTTACCCACTGATACTTTACTAGTCACACAAGATGTCATATTGATTGGGTCGATCTTATGTCTGAATCCAGTTTTGCCAATCTGTTTGTGTACGCGGCAAGCTGAAATACATCCAAGTGATAGAAAATTCGAGTATTTCAGGAAAAAGAATCAGGAAATATTTGAAACTCTTTTGTACAGCATTGGATGTCAGTTTACATTAATAGCTCTTTTGTGTGTTTATCATTTGCGAGAAATTAAATTGAAGCTTCACCATTTTCTAAAATCAATATACATATGCAAATAGTTCAGCTGCATCATTTTCCATCGATGATTTGCTTTAAATAGCCAAGCAGACCCACCCGTTTTGGCTCCATGTTGGATGGCCAGACTTGCAATGTTTGTGCAATGTTTTTTTTATTGACTAGGCTAAATATGATCAGTTTTTACACTCTTTCAAAGTCTGTACATAGTACTATATGTTGACACAGGCCCAACAATTGACGCTCTGATCTGCCCAGTTTTTCTTTGTAGGAGCAGCTAGCTGTAGAAAATTGTTTTGCCCTGCCTTCAACGTTTAACTCCCACACTCTAGCTTATTAGTGGCATTGCCAAGGACGAACTTGATTGCCTTGGCCTTCATGTCGGTGAATGTGGATTCCTACTTGCAGCGTCTGCGAGACTGCGACGAATCTTGGCAGTAGAGTCCTTGATCCTCTTGACGCGTCCAGGGAACTTGCGCATATCGTACAAGTCCATGCATGTAAGGTTGGATTCCTCTTCCAATTCCATCTTTGTCTTAGATAGTTCCCGATCTTCATATAGCGATTCTATTTCGTTTCCTGGAAACTCGCCTATCCAGAAAGGTGTATACGGGAAAGCTGCATATGTCTCTTGGCATGGTAGTCCACAGATGGGGTCGTAATATAATGAACACACATTGCCCAAGTCCTGAAATTTTGAGCTGTTCCAATCATAGGCCAGTCCTCTTGGTTTTTTCCCTGATGAAATTAAGAAGACAATCTCTTTATAAGGATGAAACCCAAGGAAATAATAATTTCCATAATACCCCTCTTCAAGAGTGTTATCCTCGACAGGATCATCTTCGAAGTCAAGACCGTTTTCCTCGCATCCCTCTTCAACATCATATTCAATGTGAAGAATGCTATCCTTGTCAGAATTCCAGTCATATTTCTCTTCCACCCGCGCTTTGTAAATTTCATTTGTATTAACATTCTGCTCAAAGAACCACTTACGGTAGTTAACATCCTGTAAGATCCATTGCCTACCTAGTTGGGCATAGTCCTCATGTTCAAAGGTATTAAGAGTGGTATCATGATTTAGCACCCATTCCATTCGACTACACGATTCATTGAGATGCCAAAGCTGGAGAAGCGGACTCCAGTTATGTGATATTGCACAATACACCCCTCTCTGTGATTTACCAAGATGGTGGTCGGGATATCCTCTCGGTAAATATTTACTGACACATGGTAGTTTAATTACTCTGTATGTGTGATCTAACAAACACATTCTGCAAACATGAACAATCAGATAAGACAGATTAATAACAACATGTATGAATCATAGCAGCATATATTTTTGCAGTATTTCTTAGATAATTACCAAGGGATTTTTCCTATGTTCTTATTCCCGTGTATGACATTCATTTAATGGGCCGAAATGGCGGTACTAGATTCTTATGACTCTTTCCATACATTGAACTAATTCCTAAGAATTCTTAGCATTACACTGTGACCTTATGGTAAACTCAGAAGAATTAGTGTGGAGTGAACATCGCAATATTGACTTTGATTTACAAATCCCACAAATTGGACAAGCCCTTGCTAAACAGGAATAATGACCGAGGAGCAAGTAGTAGTACCTCCAGAGATAGCCATGCTGGCAATGGATATAGAGATTGCTTTGCCAGTAGACGCATGATAATGATATCGATCATACGACCAATCCGAATCCATGTAGTCAATGATCCCTGCGGTCTCCCCTTCCCGAACAAAGGTCGTCTTGTCCCACGACCGAGTAACTGACAAGAATACATCAACGACGTATGACGCAGGAGGCCACTCCGATCCAAGCAATGCGTCATCGTTCGACACGCCGGCGGACAACACGCGCGGGATCAGAACGACCTCATAGTGCGGTGACACGCCTGGCTCGAACGCGAGGTACGCGCTCTGTTCGGAACCCGGCATGTGCGGCCGAGGGTGTTGGGGCAGACGCGCCCACCGACGTGTGGCCGGATTGACGACATAATCGCGCCGCAGTGCATTGTCGTGCTCGTGCCTCAGACCGCAGCAAAGCAAGAGCCCGTTGCAGTGGTCCGTGACCCTGACGCCCATGCAGGGCAGGAAGTCCAGCCCTCCGCAAATCGCCGGGCCCGTCGAGGGACATGAGAAGAACTCGGAGAACCTAAGCTGGGTGAAGTTGATGAAGATTCCGCGCACCGAGCGCGAGAGCAGGTGGCCGCGCAGGCGAGTGTCGATGGTGTCGCGCCAGCCCCTGGAGACAAGCCGTGATGCGGCTAGGCTGTGCGGTGCAACGCACCGGAGGATCTCCGCGAGGGCGTCATCTGGTAGCACGGCCGGGTCCGGTGCCATCATCGATGGATCGATCTCGTTCGCCCTTTCAGTTTCCGGAAGCGGTGTTTGACGCTGTGGGTTGTTGGCGAATTTACTGGAACGAGGTGCAAATCTCGGATTACGTAGAACAAACTCAGGCGATAGATTATGTTTTGGATTGCTTGCCGACCTAAGTTGGTTGGGAATTGGGGATGATTGCGGATGCTAGTGCTGCCGCTATTGAATCGATTTAGGCATCTATGAGTGGGCTTTGTTTTGTTTAGAATATCCAGATAACTGGGCTTTAGTTATCAGAGTGCCTCATTCCCTTCGAGGTCGGTCAGCCCTTCCCCTTCCGCTCCTTCCTGATCTTCTAGCAATTTCTTTCTTGCCACTAAAAAAAAGCAATTCCCTTCATTCTTTTTCCCTAAAAAACAATTTCTTTCTTTCCCTAAAAAGGAGCAATTTCTTTACATTTCTTCTTTTCTAGCCAGCTAAAAATCCTAGCTTAGCTTGATTTCCCCACCTAAATCCTAACGGGTCACTTGGTGCCACAGCCAGGCGAGTGAGAAAGATTTTGAACCGTCTTAGATTTCGAAAAGGCAAGTCTATTTTCTCTTCATTTTAAGCATTTTGTGTTGTTCCTGGTGATGCATGCACGTACGTTCTCTGCGTTTTGTGTGCTAGATGTGTTTTAATAAATTACTAAGCCGGTGTCTTTTTTTTGTCGCTGCTGCCTTTTCACTTTCATGGTCGATCCGGATCCCATTGGTGACACTGCATCTCTTGTCGACCCCGTATCCAAGGTGCTCGACCATGACAACCTCATCCTGCAGCAGCCACCGACAGTTCTAGGTCAGGCCACCGCTCTCCTTCCTGTTCTGCCCCATGAATTTTGCTATTTTATTTTCTTCTCTTATGGAAAGTCCTAGCTCTATTTTTCCTCCGAACTAAACAGTAGGGTGAGACAAGAGAGCGGAGCTGAGACATGGGGAGGAGATAGATGAACAATGGATCTTACTCAGATTCCCGAACGGTAAGAAATAGATCATCAGTCCATCGATTACTGCATTTTGGATAAAATGCGCGGTTTGTGTATGCTCTTGTGTCCTGGGGGGGGGGGGGGGGGGATAGATGATGTATGCTTATTGCGTGCTGGTTGTCTTGAAACACATATTGACTGAAGAAAACTAGTCACTGATCACATTTGATCTGTTTGCAGCCACACTGGTTGAGAAATTTGTGCACTGATTACTGCATTTGTTTGTCGCTGTTGTTTCAGGGTTGATCTCATTCGAAGCACAACATCTATGGATGCGAAGAGGCTGTGCTATTCCGCAATTGCGGCCGACCCCATACCCAAGGTCGACGACAAGACTAGTTCTTCGCAAGCACTGTTGAATGATGACACTTGTAGGAAAAAGCCTAGTAGTATTGCCGGTAAACTGTTTAGTAGTAGTGTGGGCCCCATACTAGTACTATCTAGTCACTGCTAAAAAGTTACTAGTAGCGTGGGTGCCTCCACGCACTATTACTAAAAAGGTAGTACTAGCACGGGTGCCACCCGCTCTACTACTATTCCGCACCGGCACTACTACTATTTCGCACCCACACTACTATTAACGGAATAGTAGTGGCGTGTCTATAATACCACGCCCTACTAGTATGCTAAATACCAGTAGCACACAGTTTTTTCTGCGCGCAACTACTAACTAATTAGGAATTAAAAAATAAATCCACCAAATTGCCGTTATGTCTCTAGCACAAAACATCAAGTGATTTGTACATGAAACCATACGCTAGACAGAGAAGAGAGGGGAAACATCACCACATCAAGAATGCACCATACCCGCACCATGGCTTGCCACAGCGCAACCGCCCTCGGACACCAGAAGAACACATGAAATGTGTTCTCCCGTTCGAGGCCACACACAGCAAAAAAATGTCAGAAACTGACATGTCCTAGTGTGCTTATTTTCCAAAGTAGCAAAAGCATTCTAAGAGCGTCGCCCGGCCTGCTCCCTGCTCGTCACGACTACAGAACGCCTACATTATCTTCTAGCACCAGCCAATAAGCATTCATGATGGTGAAGACCCCATTCATCTCCGCCCCTAAGGTAGCATGTCGTTGGGGAGTCTTGGAGAAGCTTTGGTCTTCAGGTTCTCCTCAACGTCAACTAGTAGGAAGTATTGTTGGAGAATTTGTAAATTGCACGCACCATGAGCATCCAAAAGTTCCTCGACACGCCAAAGGCGGCATCTACCTCGCGATTAGAACGGAGTACGTGCTATAGGATGTGGCATCCAGGGGTCGTGTCAAATGCTACGTTTTTTACAATGCCGATGAGCCATATAATAGTTTTCTTGACGAGGTCAAGGCAATGAACCACCACACTGCCAGGTTTGCGAAGAGTTAGCCATGAAAACCATGTACTAATGCCGGCCATGAGGAAACCTTTTCAGTTTCAATACCCGAGCACACAGGTTGTTTGGGGCTGATAGGAGCCGCCTCGCTTGTTGAACAAGACGTGCTTGGTTGAATAACCAAAATTCACGACACGTTACACAATCTTCCCACAAAAGAGCTGGAGCGTTCTTCTATCGTTGCCGCAGGTGCGTATGTCGCCTTGATTCCTTTCTCACGCCACATGAAATCGTCGTATCCAGTCTCCCGGACATCATTTCTAGGTCGTTCATGGTCGTTTGGCCTCTCAGAAAATATGTGACAGAAGCCCCCATATACCTACACCCCCACTCCTTTTCAAGATTATTTTTTAGCTTTACAATTGTTCTGGTAATTTTCCTGAAGCATATTTGTCTAGAATGTAAAAATCAAGTTCCATGCCAGGCTACCAATTTTTGAATATTTCTGCCTATTTTGCCCAGTGTGATGCATGTTTGAGCCAACCTTACCGATTGTCCGAACTTGTATTCATTTTTCTAACTCTGAATATTCCTCTTCAACTTCGTTGCTACATTGGTGACAGAGTACCTACGGGTGCACTGTTTGTCTCAAGAAGAGATAGGACGTTGTATGCATGTGAAAAAGATAAAAACTGCTGGCAATCGAGCTGGAGGATTCATGCCCTGCTCTATATGGGCCTTTCCGGACGGTACGATGACACATTCCGCGATCATTTCTAAGTCCACCTCGGTCTTGCATGAGGTGGAGATCTTTATGCTGGGCACCGAGACGAGCTACTCAGTTAGCATCATAGTGATAAACCAGTATGAAGACCAAAGCAAATGCAACCGGTAGTAGCTACCAACGAAGTTAGCTCAATCATTCATCCAACCTAGCAACTAGCCTACCAATAGTAATATCGTTTTGAATGCACCACAACCACTGTATAAGAAACCTCGGGGCAATATATATATATATTCAACTTTTCGTTCATCATCGAGATGGATCTTTCTCTATCTTTCCATCTCTTATTTGTGACAAAAGTTCTCTACAGTCTTCCAGTAGTATCTACTGTTAAAACTATGGTAGAAACATGGTGGCATGGCATTCTCTTCATGTCTGTTTTAATGCAAAACCACTTCAAGCATGTAGGTATTAGAGGTATGGAGAAAGAAAGAGTCATAGGTGGTGTTGAATCTTTTACAAGGTTCTTCGCGCCTTCTACTGTGGCTGCCTGTTATTCCTCTTATCCAAAATTCCGTCCATCTTATAAGAAAATATGATGACTGCGATCACAGCTCAACATGGGAGCGCCTACGGAATTGTATAGAGAAGCTATTTACTGCCAACGAAAAAGCTTATGACAAGGTTTAGTTATCCTAGCTCTACCTCAAGCTAATTTCAAGTATTTGCAGCAACAGCAGCTCAACATTCTTGCTGGATCCTGTTCTCAATTTATGCAGGCAATTCAAAATAACCAGAAACCCAAACCTGATGAGAATCTAATGTTTATGCTAATAGCAGCAGTAGCAGCAATTTCAGAGCTTGTACGATCCCACAGGACACGACTGAGCAAACGACATTGACAAGCATAAACTATAATGGAACACAGTCGGGAACTGAAATTCAGATTGTGTCCTCAAATTAACAACCAATTAATTTGCTAGAAACGCACATTGCTAACTAAAACATGGTTTAAAATGGACATGATACTTGATAAGTAATATAACTAGCAGGCAGAGTGCGGAATGTTGGGCTGCAACTGGTTGCCGGTTTCTCAAACGTAAAAAGTACAAGGATTCTTACAAAAGGCAAGGATATCATAGGAGAACCTCATACGGTTACATATGAAATCCTAATACAGTGCCCAATAAACTTGTGATTGACTCCAAACCCAGGAGACATCCGGTACATACAGAAAAATCTCTTACCAAGGACTAATATTTGGATGCCTGCCTGAGAAAATGAATATTTCTCTACCCGAAGTTTGCAGATCAATATCCTTGCCTAATTTGAGCAGAATCCCAGTGGGTTCAATACCATCTAGTAGTTAAGTAAAGGTCATTTTTGGACCATTCCACGGATACTGCGCGAGCGGGAGATACATGCAATGGGCTACTCTTGTTTATGTGGATAATGCCACGAACCAATGAAGGGATCTGGCAAGGATCAACTCATTATATTCTATTATATCCTACTCAACACTTATCTGCTACATTTTTTGACTCACAGTGAAACATAAAGGGGACACAAACACACTGAGCACTCATCTGCCACATATAAGAACAAACTTAGTGTATATGGACAAATACTTCCAGACCTACCAATGTTGGAATCATCGTAAATAGCTTGATGCCATTTGTTTCCCTCAAACTGCTGTAGTTCTTCTGATAACTTCAACAAAAGAAAAATCAATGATGAATATGACGATCAGTGTGTTGCAGATGTGAGTGCTAATTGCAAAACACAGCAAAATCAACTGCCACAATCCCATGCGTTCTCAATGGCACCCAAATATGCAGCTTCACTGCACCACGACCACCAAGTGTGCTTCCTTCCTCGTGCATTCCATACAGGGGCTAAGTTCCAGCTACATAGATATGGCAGTTTGCCTAGCTTAAAAGATCAAAATGACTTGCCATTACCACCAAGTATGGAGCAATTTGCTCCTCTCTAAGCGGATATATTCAAATAAATCAACGTCATCTTATTCTGTCCCTAGAAGCACGTCTCTGAAGCTCCATCACACCTGACTTGATTGATATAAGGGATAAATTTGTTTTTTCTAATGAATTATGCTATTTATTTGTAGGAAACATAATGAAATAATTTAAACCAGGTTCCTCCTATGTTTCATGAAAGTTGTTCATAGATCAATACTGATTCAAATAGAAGATGTGGAGGAGTCATTATTGCAATCGGCTAGACGCACGCCTCATAGATCACTACAGCAGATGCCAGACAAAAATAAATGGCCATGTCCGCCGAACAGGAAATAAGTAGCACGACTTGTGCAATTGAAGTATCAGGACAATTTGTAGTGTGCAGCTTACATCAACCAAGAAATGGAGTTCTTTATCTGAAGTATGATAATAGTTTATTGCCCTAGATGCTTCAGGTTCATAAGTTTCTACCTACTGGAAATGCTCAACTATAAACCAATCAGTCATTATTACTACAGTCGGCCATTCATAGATAGCACTATAGAAATATCTCCAAATGATATGCCTGCTCAGTAGAATTTTAATTCCTACTCTTGAACCAACTTTTTCTTAAATAGTCGCCCTTTCAAGTTCAGTTTCTCAGATAATAATAGCAGTAGTAGATTTGGTGTCTATATATATATATATATATATATATATATATATATATATATATATATATAACATAATTGACACAACTAACAGTTGGACATGGTTTTATTTTGTGAAGAACTAAGTTGAAGGAAAAGCATTGGAAAGTGCCAACTTTACAATTAGCAGAAATATGTCTATGAATTTCTGGCAGCTACAAACATCTCTATGAATAATCATATCACTACTAGGGAAAACCCTATACACAGAATCTTAGCAGTAGCGCGGCTCAAAAAGAAGCGCTGCTGCTAATTAGCAGTAGCGCGGGTGTGGAAAACCCGCTACTGACAAGTGTTTAGCAGTAGCGCGCTCGGCGTAACCCGCGCTGCGATAAATATCGACCGACAGTGCCCACCCAACTCCATTTAGCAGCAGCGCGGTGCCGCGAGCCGCGCTCCTGCTATAGTTGTAGCAGTAGCGCGGTTTTTCTGAGGTCTCTGCCGCTAATTTTCAAATCGGGCACATTTTTGGTCCCGGTTAGCAGTAGCGCTTGTACCGAGTAGCAGCAGCGCAGTATAACAAACGAACTACTAACCCAATACGAACTTATGCTCTCTAATTAACTTGTGATCGACAAAAAACTAAAGATCCACTACTGAGATACCAAATTTAAATGGCGAGATCACTGAAACTCACAAATAATAATGAAGGCAACAAGGACAACCTAAACTTTGATACTCCAAGAATCATATTGTGAAGAATCACACAACTTGTCATGATGTTTTTCAGGGATCGCTTGTCCCAAAAACGAGCAGGACCACGAACAATGGCAAACCCAGATTGCAAAACTCTGAATGCTCTTTGTACCCTTGTACCCTTGCAAATTCACATTATTTCTTAATTTTAGGCTCTTTGATGCTCTTGACAAATGTGCACCAAGAAGGGTAGATACCATCTGCAAGATAGTACCCCTTTGTGTATTCATGCCCATTGGTAGTGTAGTTGCAAGCAGGAGCATCACCACTAGCAAGCCTAGCAAACAAATGTGACCGTTGCAACGCATTGATATCATTGAGAGTACCCGGCATACCAAAAAAGCAATGCCAAATCCATAAATCCTCGGGTGCTACGACCTCTATAGCACAATTGTTGCATCACGGGACTTGCCACAATACATTCGTTGCCATGCCTTCGGGCAGTTTTTCCATGTCCAATGCATACAATCAATGCTTCCTAGCATGAAAGGCCAACATCTTCTCTCACTTCATGCCATCAACTTTTCTATATCTTCCTCGTTGGGTGCCCGAAGATATTCAGGACCAAAGACACGGATGATCACTTTGGCAAACCTACACACTGTCTCAATTGTAGTATCTTCACCAATGAGAAGGTACAACATAGTCAGCCGGAATGTTGTATGCAGTTACCCGCATGGCTATGAAGATTTTTTGATATGCACTAAATCCCTTCAAGCCTGCGGTATTTCTTATTTGAGTAAAATACCGATAATTGGCCTCGAAAGCTTGCACTATTTTTACAAAGAGGGATCGGTGCATTCGGTAGCTTCTTCGGAAGAGGTGGGGCGGATATGTTGGATTGTCTGCGAATTAGTCTTGCATCAACATTTCGTTCCCGAGATGACGACAACGAGGAATGCAAAGACGGCTGACGGTCAATCCTCGCCATCTCTTTCAGTTCTCATCATCGTGCTCCTTCACGATGAGGGCCATCACCAACATCTGCTGTCAATGGTTCTCAAGCAGCGTCTCTACATCCGAGTCGTCTGTGTCGAACAAATCCTCGAGCAAAAACCTCTCGCGAGGATTCAAGTCCATCTAATATCAAAAATACGAATGCCGTATTAACCAACTATGCATATCGCATCCGAAAAGTACAAGCACAAGTACCCACCGGTGGCTCGGGGCGGTGGCCCTGCGGCGGTCGATCCCGGGGCGGCTCGGCTCGGCGGATCCGTGGAGCTGGTGAAGCGGCTAGGTGGAACCGGGTGAGGGGCACCCTGGAGGCGTGATTACGTCCGCGGATATGGCCGGAATCGCCGGCGCCGGAGGGCCAGAACCGATGGTGGGAGCCTGTAGATGGGGGCGTGAAACGCGCGCGGGCTAAAATGTCCCTCCTTCCAACCGCTTTTCTGAGATACAGGGCACCATCGGATCGAGGGGGAAACCTGTGTTGTCGCGGGTTGGAGGTGGAATTTTACAGCACCCCTCAAAAAAAGTTACGAGTCCGACGCATTTACAGTGTCTGATCGGGCGGCTTTTTTTCACGCGGACCCGTATTTTTGCGGTTATTTTATAGGTAGGGGCATTATAAGGGGTTTGCTAGAGATGCTCTTAGCCTTGGGGAGTTATTCATGTATATCTTTGCTATAGAAAGGAGAAGTTATAATGTAGCATGAAAAAACAGAAGTTGGACAGTTTCTTTAACAAGGAATCAAACCTTCAATGTTTATCTTCTCAAATATGTGAAAACCTTGTCCTAGTTGTTCTCAAATAACGTTTGGCTCCCTACTTGAAGTCTGTTTTCATAAGTTAATTAGTCTTAACATGTTTTTGATAGAGAGCATTTGGGCCAAACTTTCTAGGATGATACAGAATGGTCATCTATTGCCTGTAATTTTTAGAGGCGGCTTCTGGTTATTTAATCAAAGACTGTTTGTGTACACTGAACAATGGAAGAATCATTAATGCAGGAAAATGCAAGCGTGCGGTTTTGTATTTCAGGTAATATTGTCACTCATGAATCTGGTCTTCTACAAATTAATGCAAACAAGTATAGAAGCACTGGATAACCCAAACATCAATCCATGTTCAAGTTTCTCAAGTACGAAATTAAGAGAACAAGAATACCATCCATGGGAGCACCTCATTCAACTTAATCAAGTACTCCCTCCGTTCCTAAATATAAGTCTTTCTAGAGATTTCAATAGAAAAAACATACAAATGTATATAGACATATTTTAGAGTGTAGATTCACTCATTTTCCTCCGTATGTAGTCCCTTATTGAAATCTCTGAAAAGACTTATATTTAGGAATGGAGGGAATAGAAAATTTCAATTTTTCGTTCATTCAACACAGCAGAATCTGAAACCTGGGATATTCATTTGAAGGTAACATGTAAAATAGTCTTAGCAATGTCCTATAGAAGTGATGATGTTTCACAGTTAAATTGCTAGCTTGTTCATATTATGCATTTATAGTGTAGCATGTGAAACCAGAGATGCATGGGCATATTCTCACCTGGTTAATTCCAACCAAACGAAAACATCACCCTCTCTCTCGTTTCTCTTATTTCCAATTCAATGAAAATAACAATACATGTCACCTGTACCGTTGTATGAAAATGTTGATGTAACCCCATGGTAAATGATGTCCGTCGTCTGACTGTGCATGGGTCATGTCGGAGTAAGCAATAGGTACGTACCCTGTTGAGACCCAACCCTATCAATCTGAGATCATCTGTGGTAGTATCATCAGATAATATTGGTTTTCGACTCTAATACAATTTCTTCTACCAGCTACAGAGGTACAGCTTCCATGAACTTCCTCATGTCCTTGTTCTTTACATGGCATTTCTATTCCAAGCTAAAACAAAAGGATTCAGGATGCAGGTTACTGAGCAACATCAGCAACATTGCAAAAATACTGTGTTAGCACCACTCTCGTCTGATGGAATCATAGTTCAAAGATTCATGGGGTACAACCGTACAAGGAAGAAAATCAAAGAACTTTCCCCTGATTAATCGGAGTGGCGGAGCCAGAGACAAGCTCAGAGTCATTGACAAAGAGTAAATCATCCTTGACCTTATACGGAGCATAGCCCCCCAATTTTGCTCATTTAACAATATGAGACAATTACCGGCGCCAGTGTAGAACTGTTAGTGACCCCAGTTATGTTATCAGTGTATCAACACGGAATGAAAAAATAGTACGGAATCATGACAAATTTTCTACTGCAGCAGTATGAACATAAGTGTTATCTTTTGGGAAAATTCTGGAATTCTCTCTTACTTGGTACAGGTATGGGTACAATATATATGTACACTAGAGTGGGCCTATGGGCCACACACACATACACACAACCCAACACTCCCCCTCAAGATGGATGATAGATATCTATCATTCCCATCTTGTTACATGCCAAATTACACTCCTTTGCTCCTAAACCCTTAGTTAGGCTATCTGCCACTTGATTCCCTGAGCTTACATGCTTTAATTCTATTATACCCTCATCTAGTTTCTCTTTAATAAAGAAGCGATCAATCTCCACATGCTTTGTTCTATCATGTTGGACTGGGTTGTTGGCTATGCTAATAGCCGATTTATTGTCGCACCACACCTTCAAAGGGCCCTTTCTCAGCACCTTTAGTTCTGATAGAAGGTTTCTTACCCACAACATTTCACTAAGGCCTAGTGACATGGCCCTGTACTCTGCTTCTGCTGTCGATCTAGATACAACTGATTGCTTCTTACTTCTCCATGACACAAGGTTGCCTCCAACAAACACACAATACCCTGAAGTAGATCTTCTGTCATCAAGACAACTCGCCCAATCGGCATCACTGTAGCCATCTACATTCAAATGGCCATTCTTCTTAAACCATAACCCCTTCCCTGGACTACCTTTTAGATAGCGTAATATATGGTGTACTGCATCTAGATGTTCACTTCTAGGATCATGCATATATCTGCTTACCACACTCACCGCATAGGCAATATCAGGCCGTGTATGGCATAAATATAGGAGTCGCCCAACAAGCCTTTGGTAGTTCTCCTTATCCACTGATTCTCCTGCCTGTGCACAAAGCTTGTGGTTTTGATCAATAGGAGTTGATGCAGCCCGACATCCAAGCATACCCGTATCACCAAGTAAGTCCAGAACATACTTTCTTTGAGAGAGAACTATGCCTTTTGGAGACCTTGCAATTTCAATCCCGAGGAAGTATCTAAGTTGACCAAGATCTTTCACCTCAAACTCCTTGCTTAGGTTCTTCTTCAGTCGCAATATCTCCACATCATCATCTCCTGTGATTATAATATCATCCACATATACTGCAAGAATTGTAATTCTATAGTCCGAGTGTCGATAGAATAGAGTGTGATCACCATTGCATTGCTTGTACCCCATATCACATACAACATGCCTAAACCTATCAAACCACGCTCGTGGAGACTGCTTGAGCCCATACAAGGACTTCCTCAATTTGCACACCTTTCCCGCAGTTCTAGGAATAGAGAAACCAGGTGGAATCTCCATATACACCTCTTCATGTAGGTCACCATGCAAGAAAGCATTCTTAACATCTAGTTGATACAGAGGCCACCCAAAATTAGTTGCACATGAGATTAGAATCCTCACGGTGTTCATCTTTGCCACCGGTGCGAATGTCTCGTCATAGTCAATCCCATAAGTTTGGCTGTATCCTCTGGCAACTAGTCTTGCCTTGTACCTTTCGATCTTCCCTTCTGAATTTTGCTTCACCGTGAATATCCATTTACAACTAACAAGTTTTTTTCCTTCAGGAAGGTGTACAAGTTCCCAAGTTTTATTTTTTTCAAGTGCATTCAACTCCTCCATCATGGCCTCATGCCATTTTGGGTCCTGCTTTGCAGTTTTCCAATCTTTTGGAATGTCCACTGATTGTAGTGATGCAACAAAAGCTCTATATGCAGGGGACAATGATTCATAAGAAACATAGTTGCTTATGTCATGCTCAAAGCCATACCTTGATGGAGGCTTTCCAGCCTTAGCCCGAGTTCCTTTCCGTAAGGCAATTGGCAATTCACGATAGCTATCTGTCCCAGATGGAGCGGGTGTGCTACATGGTATATCAGTTGTTGGCATAGAGGGATTAATAATTTCAACTATTTCGGGGCCTCCTTGTTGTACTGTTGGTTGTACCTGCTGCTCCGAAGGCTGAATCTCAACAATCTCTAAGGGTTGTTGTTGCTCTGTGAGCACCTTCCTTGTATTTCTCCTTGTATACACTTGTAGGTTTTTTTCTTCATTTTCCCTTCTCCATGTTTTCTCACATGTTGGTTCATTCATTTGGCATGGAATAGAACCAATCACTACCTTTGACCTCCTTACTTCTTCATCGTTCTCAGTATTTGGTAAATGCTCCCCCTTTTGACCATCGCCGTCAACATGAGGGGTTTCAAGATCAAACAACGAGCTGAGGTCAGTCTTCTCACCATAAAACGGCTCAAATTCTCTAAATGTTACATCCATGCTCACAAATGTGCGCCGCTCACTAGGACTCCAACACTTGTAGCCTTTCTGTCCAGAAGGGTATCCAATAAAGATGCATTTCACTGCACGTGGATCTAGCTTCCCCACCGAGGGTCTATGATCCTTAACAAAACAAGTGCATCCAAAAACTTTGGGTGGGACCACAAACTTGTTCTCACCTAGCAGCATTTCACATGGAGTCTTCATCCCAACCACTTTGGATGGCATGCGGTTGATGAGATATGTAGCTGTCATTACAGCCTCACTCCACAAAAATTTTGGCACGTTCATCGTGTACATCAATGATCGAGCCACCTCCAAGATGTGACGATTTTTCCTTTCTGCCACTCCATTCTGAGGAGGTGTATCTGGACATGAGGTTTGATGCAATATACCATGTGATGACATAAAAGAACCAAATTCCTTGTTCACATACTCTGTCCCATTATCTGTCCTAATAATCTGGATCTGTGTGTTGAATTGATTTTTCACATAAGCATAAAAATCCAGAAAACATTTGAACACCTCATCCTTGTGCCTCATAAGGTATATCCATGTCATGCGAGAGTAACAGTCAATAAATGTAACAAAGTACTTCATTCCACTAACAGAGATAACAGGACATGTCCACACATCTGAATGAATGAGTACAAAAGGAGATATACTCCTAATCCCTCTACTCACATAAGATGTCCTTGTGTGTTTGCCAAACTCACAAGCATCACACAAAAGCTTGCTCTTATCCACCCCACACATTACATCAGGAAAGACCTTAGTCATTTTATCAAAAGACATATGCCCCATTCTACAATGAAAAAGCATCACTGTAGCTTCTTTCTCTCCCATCATTACTGCCAGCACCGTACACAATGCGTTATCTGGCACCTCATGATCCATGTACCATAGCCCATTACGCCTGGTTCCAGTCCCAAGCTTCCTCCCTGTTCGCCTCTCCTGAATTAGGCATATTTTTCGGTCAACAGTTATCCGACAATCCAAGTCATCAATCAAAGCACTCATTGACATAAGGTTGATCGAAAAAGCAGGAACATGCAAAACTGAAGAAAGTTTAATAAGAGGTGTGCATTGCACTGTACCAACACCTTTAATGGGCTGTGAGGTGCCATCGGCTGTTTGTATAGTTTCTTTATGTGTGGGTGGATACTCAGTATATGACTCAAACACATTCAATGTACCTGTGACATGTTTAGATGCACCGGAGTCCAGAATCCAATCTGGTTGTGACACTAGCGATAATGTAGATGTATGAGCACAATTACCTTCATTAGCATTGGCGAAGTGAGCAAAATCACCAAATGTGGAGTCTCTTTGGTCTTTACCACCCATACTCTCCATCCTTTTTTAGTTTCCTCAACTCTTCTAACTCTTTATGGAGACCTGAACTTTGTCATACGATTGTTCGTCTTGGACCGCCACATTTGCTTTGTGACCAATCATATATCCTCGACCTCTAACTCCACCTCTAAATCCTCTTGGACGGCCTCGGTCATTTTCTCTCCCCCGCCCACGGGTTGGCTTGCGCGGGGCATCACAATCACGACTCAAGTGTCCCACCTCACCACAATTGAAACACTCTCTGGTCTCATTGTTCCTGGTTACTATGAAGGCGGGTCGAGATGGAGTTACTATATTGCTTTTCATCACCTTCAGCCTGACCTCCTCTTGTGCAATAGCAGCTATTGCTTCCTCCAAAGTAGGGAGAGTAGGCTGATGGAACATAGTAGCACGCCGACCCTCAAATTCAGAGTTGAGACCCTTAAGAAATTGTATCACACGTCTGCGCTCAATCCACTTCTTCATATTGGATATGCATTCTGCATGAGGTAAATCAAGGGGATCATAGTGATCTAGATCAGCCCACAAATGTTGCAACTCAGCGACATACTCCATCACACAAAGCTCCCCCTGCCTTAGATCACTCACTTTCTCCTCTGCCTCAACCATCAACATCACATTACCCTCCCAGTACAATTTTGAAAGAGTTTTCCATACCTCAGTTGCACTTGTTATTGTCTCAACTGTTGTAGCGATGGTTGGAGATAGGGAATTTAATATCCATGCCACAATCAGGGAATTGGTAGCACTCCAAGTCCTCCATTCTGCACATTTCTTGTCCAATGGCTCAAGTGCTTCTCCATTAACAAAGCTCTCAAGTCCCTTTGTTTTCAAGATCAGCAATGCCCTCCTTGACCAGCTCAAATAATTTTTGACGCCCTCCAATTTGATTTCATTCGGCATCAATTCTATTTTCTGAATCGACTCCGGCTGAGCGACAATCAAATTGCCTGAAGGTGATCGTCGCTCACCTTTGTCGTAATAAGTTGAGCTAGTTTCTCAAGCACTTTCTCAATTCCTTGGTTTTCCCCATCGTTGTTCGCCTTGAACTTGCAGATGAGGAGCACTAACAGCTGATTTCACTACTGCACCTCACTCTGTTCACAGGAAGTCAACTTCTCCCTTGCCAAATCTTCTCCTCACCAAGTGAAATGAAATTTTCAGATGCAGCACCACACGAGCTTCCAATCCCTGCACGTGTGTGTACACTGCTGCCAAATCTCACCTCTTCCTGAGCAGCACAACGTCCCCTGCCCTATACACAGCCAGATCCAATTCAGGGCGCCTCTCCCTCCTGGCTGCACACCACACCTGCAGCTTCTCCTTCACGAGACACACCTCACCAGCTTCTCCTCCGCAGCCGTAGCTTGCTGCACTTGCCCTTGTTGCCGACTGCTATCTCCGCACTTCCGCACACCTTGCAGCAGCACCTCCGCCTGGGCAGGGTGCCCGTCTGCCCCTGCCTGGAACTTACTCTCCGCCTGTACTCACGCCCCAGAGGCCGGAGCTCCGCCCCACGCCGCCGATTTACTGCCGGCGACCTCCAGGACCAAGCGCCTCCCCCTGATGCTCTGACACCATGTTATCTTTTGGGAAAATTCTGGAATTCTCTCTTACTTGGTACAGGTATGGGTACAATATATATGTACACTAGAGTGGGCCTATGGGCCACACACACACACACACAACCCAACAATAAGTGATCTTAATAGTAGGCAAAATAATTGACATACCAAAACACTCACTAAATTGACACACACAATGGCTTATTGGCACATGCTATGCACTAGATTTGTAAACTTGTTTCAGCTTTAACAGGACACCTATGATCCATCTAGCGAATGATATTGCGGTAAAGATGATGAAGCCAGCGCCATGGCCGTCCATGTAGAGTAGACAGACTGGCCTCAAAGAGAAGTTTTTTGTTTTATTTTTCCCGTTTAATTAGAGCTACAAACACCACAACTAATAAAAAGAGCAAGCAGCGGAACCATAGGACCGAATGGCCCAAGAGCATACAGGGAGTCTTAGTCACAAAACCAAATTTGTTGGTAACAAGTAGGCATGGTACCATAGGGATAGGACTACCTGCTCCAGTTATACATCACCTCAAGTAATACACTATGAGTTATAGTGAAGATGGTAAGAACTGCTGCCAAGGAAATGCAGTTCTCTGCTCACCCTAGTCGCTGATCATCCAAAAAATTCTTGATATCATCCTCCTTCACATGGTATTTATGGTTCAAGGAAACAGAGGAAGGATCAGGATAAAGTAGAGGTAATTCAGAATCAGAACATTGTGTTACCATTTGTCAGTTAAATAGTCAGAAATCCAAAAACCAACATTGTCCAGCAACATTGGTTTTTAAATATATATTTGCAGACCAACGTGTTTCCATTTCATAGTCAGTATTTCAGTAAAACAAAAGATCTAAGCATTCAAGGAAAATTGACTGACACACAAGCCCAAATTATCAAGTGTTAGCTTGGACTAGCCATTTGTAGTATAACCTCAAGAATACCTGGCCATGTAAAATGTACATCCATTTGCATCCAAGAAAAAAAATACTAATCAAAATATATTTAAAAAAGACTAACGTCGCACCGTACTTCTAACCCCCCGCACCTCCAAGGGAGAGACCTAGAGTCACAGGCCGCCAGGACGGGCCCAGCCAGAAGTGCGTAGCGACTGCTTTTGCCTCGGCCGAGCTGATGAATCAACTTTACGTCCTCAGCGACGAAAAGATCAGCGCTAGGCTAATTAAGCCACGTAGGATGTTGCTAGCCGAGCGATGTGGTACAAAACATTTCAGGCGCTGTGTTTATTTGTTCGTAGACTGTGCCGTCATGTTCGTCTGCTGGCCCACGACCTTAGCCAACCTTAATCCACATGTCCCCCCTACCGTGCCTGCGGTGCGCTCGGGTCCCTCGTTCTCGTCCGTCCGGCGGCTGCAACCTCCTCTAGACTTTAGCGGGTGGTGGCGGAATCGGCCGAAGGAATCCCTCGTTCTCGTCCATCCGCTTCCCTCTAACAATTTTATGGCTGCTTCAATGCTTATTTTCGCTTTTTGTTTCTTCATGTGCGCCCCCCTTATCGTCTACGTGCTGTACGAAGGAACCCTAGCATCCCGTCAGATGATCTGGGCTTGATTTAGCAACACACGCCATGGATCTGGGTGAGTCTCTCAATCTCACGCTAGGCCGTGCACTTCAATCTCACAGTATGCGGGTTCCTCATTGGTTTTCTTTTACCACATGCATAGATGAAAGACGGGGCAAATGATCTGTTACATCATAGGACAGGGCAATTTTGCAAAGGCACAACAAGTGATACCGGGGGCGTTTTAGGATGATCAGCCCATCCCCTATGCTCCTGTTCGAGCTCCGATGAGCCGCTGCCATTCCTCACCAGCCTCTCCGCTGGACACCAAGGACCTGCTCCGGGAGATTCTCATCCGCCTTCCTCCTCGGCCATCCCAACTTCCCCGTGCATCCGCCGTATGCAAGCGCTGGCGCAACATCCTTTCAAAGCCCCAATTTCTTTGTCTATTTCGCAAACACCATCGGAACCCCCAGCTCCGCGGCTTCTTTAACACATGAGGTTATGTCCGAGCACCCGTCTTCTCTTCCCTCATGGTGCTGAAGCCCGATCTCATCCCTGCGCTGCGCTTCGCCATGCCAGAGGACCTAGTTGATTGCGATTGGTGGGGCCCTGTCTTCTCTGGATGCCGCAACGGCCTCACCCTCCTCCTCCATTTCGAGAGCCGCGAGGCCGTTGTATGGGACCCCCTCACCGGTGTTCAGCACCGCGTTGCTTTTCCACCAAGGTTCAAGAACGGCAAACGCAACAAAGTCCGGAGTGCCGCCGTACTCTGCTCCGACAACGATGAACGGCACGTGCATGATGGTTGCTATCTTAGTTCGTTCAAACTGGTTTTGCGTTACCATGATGCTAAACCCACAAATGCATCCACTTGTATCTATGATTCCAAGTCTGCATATGGGGAGATATTATCTCAACAAGGAATACTGATGTGATATCTATGAAAAGGCCCAGTATCCTTGTTGGGAACGCACTTTGCTGGTTACTTTTTGGCGGCAACATCCTTGAGTTCGATTTGCGAAGGCAAACCCTTGTTGTAATCAAGAAACCATCGGACGCCGATGATATTGGTTCTCAGTACACCTATTGGTCATTTCAGATCTTGCGAGAAGAGAATAATCGCCTTGGCCTTGCTGTTTTGTCAATTTCAAAACTGAGCATTCAGCTATGGGCGAGGAGATCCAACTATCATGGTGTCATCCCATGCGTGCAACAGAAAACAGTTCAGCAAAATGAGGTCATTTCACAACCACCACACACAAAAGCATTGTTCCGTATAACAGGGTATGACGAGGACACTAATGTCCTCTTTGTAACTTCGGGATATCATGACATCATGCTCGAGCTTGAGTCGATGCAATGCAGATATATTGGTAGAAGAGAACACAAAAGTGACAAACTGTATTATCCCTATACAAATTTCTATGTGTCAAGTGCATCGTCTCTTGGCTCTTGCATTCCAGATGAAACAAAATTTAATTGATTCTTTTGCTGAGATTCCTTCTGAAATTACTTATGATACAATGTTTGCTTAACAGTTGACTAGATATTTAAAGAAAAATCTAGGTGAATATGTATCTTTGAACGTCGGAACAGCCACAACATGTCCCTCTTTACTTGGTAAATAATTACTATCATTCTTCCTTGCCCCTAGCAATATAGGGGGCTTCATTTACATTTTCATGTGCTTATTATAAAATATAGCCTTTTCCTCTTGTTGTATCTTACGTAGAATATACAATGGTTTGCACATATGCGTTCCTATTGATTAGCTTTTCTATTGTTTTTTTGGACTCCTTCTGCTAGGAGGTAGGAGCATTGCTTGGGGAGTTGAAAATATGAACACATAGGGGTTATGTTGGTTGAACAGGTGATGCAAATTTATCTTCTTGAGTCTCTAGGCTAATGCTTTGGGGACAAGCTATCAGTTTCCGGCCCACATTTGGCAAGCAACAAGTCAGACTGCCATCCCGTTGCCAAGCTGCTGCTCTAACTGGTCTAAATATGTCTGTCCTGAAATCAGAGCCAAGAGCTGCACTTGTGTAGCTGATGATAGTAGTTCTAACTTCTAACTTATTATACTAGCTTTAATTGGACTGGTTAGTTAAGAATTGGGATACTATTTAACTGGAGCAGGTACTCCCATACAAATATTGTATGTTACTATATTTCCCTTTGTTTCCCTTTGCCTCGCCTGCCTAAATGCTCGCAGTGATTTTTCCCTGAAGACAAACATGGACAAAATGGCATTCCACCAAGTTTCTCGCATAGTTTTAGCGTGTGGTAGATGCTATTGGGAGACTTTAGAGAGTTTTTGGCCGAAATAATAGATACAACAATAGAGGAAGATTTGTCTCAGTGATGAATGGAAAGTTTGAGATGTATATATGTAGCCCTCGAGATTTTTTATGAATTGGTTGGGGCGCACTATTTCCAAGCTAATTGTTAGGTTGGATGAATGATGGAGATAACTTCATTGGCAGCTTTAAGTGAATAAATTCCTAAAGTTATTTCTTTCTAAATCATTCATCAAAACTGTGCTACCTTGATATGTACAATACTAACTTCTAGCTGCTTATTGTGGTAACCATGTCTTTGCTAAATAAATTGGTTTTAGTTGCACACCTGAAACATATGAGCCATAAAATTTGGAAAATATGGTATAATTAACACATATAAATCGGGAATAAGTTGTAACTGAGCTCGAGCGATCATTCATACACTTCATGTGTTAATGAATGGTAGATCTAGCTTAAAATTGAAGTTTCATCAAATAGAAACACACATATTTGTTTTTTATGGGAACACCTCATGGTAATTTATTCAATTTGGGGTAAAGTAACATCATGGAGTACAAGAGGTAATAGAAAAGAAGGGGTTCCATCCACTCAGTCATCAATTTTAGATCATAGCATCTCCTAGCAAGGAAATGGACTATGCCATTGGCTTCTCTTGGACAATGTTTGATGTTTATACCCGGAATGTTATGGCTAACATAAAGCAATCAGCTAGTATCGCAGAGTGGGGGCTCCAGATTTCAGTATCTCCATTGCATACTTGCACTAACTAAAGGAAATTAGGCTCTACATGTACATTACGGCAGCCCATTCTGTCCACCAGTTTTAGTCCACTCCTCAGTGCAATTGCCTCGGCCGCTTGCGGACTAATTGTGTTCATAATCAGTTCTAAAATCCCGGCCACAGCTTCTCCCCTGGAATTACGAAGAATCGCCGCTGCCGCACCACTGTCATCCTCGAAGAAAGATGCATCTGTGTTAAGTTTATATGTTCCTGTGCTAGACTGGCTTTTCAACACCCAGGTGTCTAGACACCCGGTTATCACAATCGTCGACACAGAAACATCTTGTTGGGATATATGCGGGGTCCTTCACCACCGCTTGGGTTAGCAGGCTATGTGAACAGTAAAAGCAGGAGTAGTAAATTGTTCGTCATATACAAATTTCTCGTTCACATGTCGCACCACTCACTCGTTGTTTCCTTCTTTCCTATGAGAGAGAGTGTGCAACATGCAAAAGTTTTCAGAAGATGCATGCAACAGGGACAGAGTGCTACCGCTTACAAAGCTTTTTGGATTTTTTAAGATGTATTCAAGAGAGACGAGGCAAAGTTTAAGCAGAGAGAGAAACGATCAACTATTCGAGTTTGACTGGTCAGGGGGAGACACAGGGCCTAAGTCACCTACCGGGAAAACCGAGTCTTTGACAACCTGTCCATCAACGCCTTTCACAAGTCTTGTCAGGCAGCCTACTGCTAACGACCTGATGCATCACTAGACAGTTGCTGCCTGACCCCTATAGCCTAATGGTCCCTAGGAGCATCACAATTAGAACAGTCAAATGGCTTGAATAAGCATGCAGCTGGAGAACAATGCACGAATCTCAGTTGGGGCAGACGGATTGCTACAACACCTTTTCGTACGGGTCATTCCCATCTGAGTCTATGATTCTAGCTGACACCGATGCAAAAAGGGTCAGTGAGCGGCCCGTTTTTTTGCTCACAGGCTATCTAATCTTTTCTCTCTTTTCTTCAACTCTATGTAGCGCTTGCAAATTTGGAACGAGGGACTCTAACGGGACGCTACACTAAACTTTCAACAGTTATTTTTCCCTGAGCACCTATGCAAGCAATTAGCATTGTAGATGCCCTTAACTAGCTCTCGGCAGATAGGTAGCGGAGATAGAAGTGGTGGAGGGACAGGAGATTTTGGGGGGGAAGGGTTGACACGTTTCTATGGGGATGCTAATAGAAGTATCCATTATCTCACTTGGGACATGATGAAGTTTCTTCGCAGCACAAGCACTTCGCCATGGGTATGCATCGGTGACTTCAATGAGTGTGTGCGGGTGGAGCAACAGTTTGGCCCTAATGAGCACAATAGTTCTCAGATCACAGCCTTTAGGGATGCATTGGACTTATATGAATTATCATACATGGGATATAAGGGAAGAGGATACATTTGACGCTCAAGCACAATGGGTACCGACGCTAACTTATTTATTAGCTTTCTATTATCTCAGTCACATAGGAGCCCTTCATCATTGGTTTTCACACATTTGCCATTTTCATTCTTTAATCTTTTCGTTAAAGCGTTATCTCGCACTTTTGCCAGTCATTTGTCTGAAACACCTTGCACTACATTTTGTATTGGAAGGAGTCGTTTCTTATTGTTCAAGTTTTACTTGCTAGTGTATATGCTGATAATTGTTTACAACATACATGAGTAATCCATTTCCCTCTTCTAGCTTCTGATACAAAGCTCCAATTTTTCTCCACTTTTCAAGCTAGGTTGGTGAGACAGAGTATAATACATAGTATAATATTTTGTGCTTGCAAAGAAGAATGTTTTCATCACTAAGATATTGCTGCTAGTGGGAATATCTGGCATGTTCTTTGCTTTTGGTGACGATTATGAGAGTAACAAGGGAAATGGCAGTGCAGCTTGTTGCTTGTCAAAGAGAAGAATGGCATGTGAAGACGTGAAGAAACTGCTGCCCTCCTTTTTCAAGCTTTAACTATTCAGCCCACTAGTACATATTTCTCATCATTTGTGTGAATCATGCCAACTTTCCATTGTGTACTTGCAGGGAACAACACTTAACTGCACTCTTCATCCTTAGCTTTCATTTGTCAGACCCACTGGAATACGTGAAGATGATGATGCAAGGCTGGAGATCACCAGCAAACCGGCCTAAGGTTTTTCACAAAATCACAAGTGTGTGTAAATATATTTTGAAACTGTCAGGGGGTACAATATATTTGTTATATGTATATTTGGGGGGGGGGGGGCGCGGGGAGGACTCACAGCCTGAGACGTCTCTTCATGTAGATGAGCCTTTAGTGCTGGAAGTTGAGGATGAGGGCCATATTCAGGTTGATGGTCAAGTGAAGCCTAAGCGGACATGGAAAAGAAAGGTTTATCCAGTTTCCGCTGTGCGTAGGAGTGCTAGGATCCGTACTGCCAAAAAATTTCATGATGACTTATGAGAGGCATTTTCTGGAATAGCAGAGGTCTTAGAGACTTGGCTAAAAGGAGGTTTCTGGCGGATGCTTCTCTTGAACATCATCTGGATTTTATTGCTTTGTCCGAGACTGGAAGAAGCAATTTCACTAATCAATTCCTTGCCACTTTGTCTGGGGGGGTAGATTTTGATTGGCACTGCCTCCCACCTCGGGGAAGATCCGGCGGGGTTTTACTTGGGGTTAAGTGTGAAACGTTGGAGGTTCGGAGTGTAGTTATGGGCGAGTTCGCTGTCAAGTTTCGGGTTAGATCTAAGGCAGATGGGTTTGATTGGGCTTTGGTGGCAGTCTACGGAGCTGCACAACCAGAACTCAAACCAGATTTCTTGGCAGATTTGGTGCGCATCTGTGCTAATGAACAGTTACCTCTCTTAGTGGGAGGGGATTTCAACATAATCCGAAGAAAAGAGGACAAGAATAATGCCAATTTTGACGGCCGTTGGCCCTTTATGTTCAACACTATCATTGAAAGTTTGGATCTCAGAGAGATCGAACTCTCGGGTAGGAAATTCACTTGGGCTAATTCGTTAACGGTCCCGACCTTTGAGAAACTTGACCGTGTGCTAGCTAGTGTCGAGTGGGAACAGAAGTTTCCCCTGGTAACGGTGCAGGCTTTGACTCGAGGTGTCTCGGATCATAAACCGTTACTAGTCGATTCCGGAGTTCAAAATTTCATGGGTAACAAGAACATTTTCTCGTTTGAACTTGCCTGGTTTGAAAGAGAAGGGTTCCTCGAGTTGCTAGCTAGAGAGTGGGCTATGGACTCGGGAGGTAGGACGCCTATCGACAGATGGCAATCCAAGATTCGTCATCTCCGTCGTTTCCTTCGTGGCTGGGCTAAGCACACGCATGGGATTTATAAGGTGGAGAAGGACAGACTTCTTCTAATCATTCAAAATTTCGAAGCTAAAGCAGAAACCTCTATCTTGGATTCCAATGAGTTGGCAACAAAGATAGATGCAGAGATGCAGCTTAAAAAGCTTCTCCGTGAGGAGGAATTGAAGTGGGCATTGCGGGCTAAGGTTCGCAAAATCGTAGAAGGCGAGGATAACACTCAATTCTTTCACATGATTGCGAATGGGAAGCATCGTAAGAAGATAATTTTCTAATTAGAACAAGATGAAGGGACGATAGTTGGTCAGGATAATCTCAAAGAGTACATTACCAATTATTACAAACAGTTGTTTGGTACCCCGGTAGAGACATTTGTGTCATTGGATGAGTCTAGGGTTGAGGATGTGCCTCAACTTGAGACTGCCGAGAATGAGCTCTTGATTGCTCCTTTCTCGGAGAAAGAGGTGTTTGAGGCTATTACTAAAATGGAGAACAACAAGGCTCCAGGTCCGGACGGGTTTCCGGCAGAGTTTTACAAGAAGTGTTGGCATTTTATCAAGGGAGACTTGATGCCCATGTTTCACGAGTTTTTTGAGGGACAGCTTCAATTGTTCAAGCTTAATTTTGGGACGATTACTCTTCTGCCCAAGAAGACTGAGGCTTTCGGATTGAGCAGTTTCGACCCATTTGTTTGCTAAATGTGAGTTTCAAGATCTTCACTAAGGTGGGGACAAATAGGCTTACACAAATAGCACACACAGTAGTTCAGCCGTCACAGACAGCTTTCATGCCGGATAGAAACATCCTGGAAGGGGTTGTTGTCTTGCATGAAACGCTCCACGAAATCCACTCCAAAAAACTTGATGGCGTAGTTTTTAAAGTGGATTTTGAAAAAGCATATGATAAAGTCAAATGGCCTTTCCTTCAACAAGCGTTGCGTATGAAAGGTTTTGATCCGGCCTGGAGAAACCAAATTGACTCTTTAACGCAAAAAGGGAGTGTCGGGATTAAGGTCAATGATGACGTGGGTCATTATTTCCAAACACACAAGGGCCTACGGCAAGGAGACCCTATGTCACCGATCCTGTTTAACATAGTGGCTGACATGCTGACTATTTTAATAGGTCGGGCAAAGGATGCAGGACAGGTAGGTGGCCTGGTTCCACATCTAGTAGACGGCGGGTTATCTATTCTTCAGTATGCTGATGATACTATCATATTTATGGAGCATGATATGGCGAAAGCAAGGAACATGAAGCTGCTGCTTTGCTTATTTGAACAATTGTCCGGGCTAAAAATCAACTTCCACAAGAGCGAATTGTTTTGCTTTGGAAGAGCAAATGATGACCGGGAATCGTATCAACAATTGTTCGGATGTGAATTGGGGTCTTTACCATTTACGTATTTAGGTATACCCATTCATCATCGTAAGCTAACTAATGTTGAGTGGAAATATATTGAGGATCGTTTTGAAAAGAAACTGAGCTGTTGGAAAGGAAAGCTCATGTCATTTGGAGGTCGATTAATTCTGATTAACTCGGTCCTTACTAGTATGCCTATGTTTCTGTTATCCTTTTTCTTGGTTCCGGTCAGAGTTAGGAAAAGGTTAGATTTCTATCGATCTCGATTCTTTTGGCAAATTGATGAGCTTAAACGGAAGTATAGACTTGCGAAGTGGGATATTATCTGCAGACCTAAGGACCAAGGTGGCCTAGGTATTGAAAATCTGGAAATCAAAAATATATGTCTCCTTAGCAAGTGGCTTTATAAGTTGTCATCTGAGACGGAGGCCACTTGGGCACAGATTTTACGCAATAAGTATCTTTTTGCTAAAACCTTGGCCCAGGTGTCTGTGAGACCTTCAGACTCGCCCTTTTGGAAGGGTCCGATGAGAGTTAAACAAATATTTTTCAACAAGACTAAATTTATTGTTGGGAATGGTACCACGACGAGGTTTTGGGAGGATACGTGGCTTGGGGAGACCCCACTAGCACTTCAATATCCTTCTTTGTATAACATAGTCCAACGTAGAGGTGCCTATGTTGCTACTGTTTTACAGTCCGTTTCCCTCAATATCAACTTTAGGCGGACGCTTGTTGGTAATCGTTGGGAGGCCTGGCTCCATCTGGTTCGACGTTTAATGGATGTCCGGTTGTCTGCTAACCCTGATCAGCTGCATTGGAAACTTACTAAGAACGGTGTGTTCTCGGTCAAATCAATGTATCAGGCTGTCATTAACTCTACTGTCATCCCTACCTCCTTACATGTTTGGAAAGTTAAGGTACCCTTACGTATTAAAGTGTTTATGTGGTTTGTGCATAAACAAGTCATTCTGACTAAGGATAACCTTGCAAAACGTAATTGGGTAGGTCCGTTTCGATGTAGCTTCTGTGATCATTCTGAAAACATCAAACACCTCTTTCTCGATTGTCCGTTGGCTAAGATTCTGTGGCGGTCGGTTCATATTGCTTTTAATATCAGTCAGCCCACCTCTATTAGTATGTTATTTGGAACATGGCTAGATGGGGTGGATTCTGACATTGCAAGACACATTCGGGTTGGCGTTTGTGCACTTTTGTGGGCAATATGGAATTGCAGAAATGACTTAGTCTTTAACCGATCAACAAACATTCACTTTTTGCAGGTTATCTTCAGGGCCACGGCGTTCATCCGTATGTGGTCGCTACTCACTCCGACGGAGGCCAGGGAGCGTTTGGTTACTGCGTCTACCCGATGGGAGATGGTAGCTCGGGATATTTTTAACCGGTTTGGATGGCGGTCATGTAATAGGATAGACATGTAGTGATCCTATTGTTTGGCCAGCCGGTTGTGGCTTTGGGCTGTTCTTATTTACAGATTTTGTTATAGTTTGTACTATGACCTTTCGGTACTTTGCGACTGGTTTTTCCTTTTAATAATATGAGCCGTATGCATCTTTCTGATGCAGAGGCTGGGGCACGTCCCCTTTTCCAAAAAAAAAATGTATATTTGGTGGTACAGGATTCATAGTCCTTCTCCTACGTTATCAACAACACAATGCTTTAGGCCAACTCTATCCTCTCTAATCCTCTTACACTCCTTCCCTTTAGGCATCATGCTTTCCACTCATCTCCCTCGCCTGCATGCGATGGCGCTGCATCCTCCCTGACCAGTAGCTTATCCACCCCATTTGCAAGCACCATTGGAGATTCCTCGCTTCTCAGCCAGGAATTTGAGAAAGGCACCCGTCTCCAGTCCCATCCTAGCCCCAATCACATCCCAGTTGTGCACTTCGCCCTGCCATGACATCGTCGTCCTCGTCAACCACACCCACCGTGAGGCAATTTTGTGCGGAGGCGTACCTAGGTTCAACCATAGGGGTGCACAGGACACCTGATTCAAGAAAATTCTTTGTTATATGTCATCTATATTGTAGTGTGTGACGCCCCATACTTAAGTGAGAAAAATGAGTAATTTACATATGGGACGTCAGGTCTTTTTTTCTGGGTCAGCCCCCGAGTATAAGGGAAGCCATCACGGGCCACCAGCACCGTAATTGTTTTTCATATAGGAGGGCCTGATGACCACTCCAATGGATTGAGGTGTTGTGTGTGCATCCGGCATCAGCGAGGATCACGTGCACAGTAGTTTCCACCTGAACCCTTCTAAAATAGTGTGCTACCATGACGTTGGTGAGCATTCACTCTTAAACAAGTTTACTAATTGTGACCAAGTTTGTGGGTAAAAATATTAATAGCTACCATATGTAAGAAATAAATTATAAAAATATATTTCATGAAAGATCTAATGATATTTATTTAGTTTTATAGAAATAGATCTTTTATTTCGGTAAACATTTTCTAACTTAGAAAATGTTGATTTTGGGAAAAAAATATGTCATATATTTTGGATTGGATGGATTAATTAAGGAAATTTGAATGCAATAAACTCTTAAGTACTTTTCCATATCTTTTTGCTGACATTCGACACATCCTATCTTTTTAATGTTCATTTGATAATATATTGACTCTTTATGAACCAAATCGCGGGGGAGAGTTGTATGAGATCTCACATTTAGGTGAGACCAATCCAATTTTTTTTCACATTTAGACATTTCAAAAGAATCTAAAATTATTTGACAAAATTTATATGGGGTATGTCTAAAACTCCATGCACATTTAGAGAATTAAAAAACACAAATTCGAATGTGAATAGTGGCAGTTTTGGGTGAATAATACTTTGACAGTATTCACATATGATTTTGTCTTGTTATTTCTATTAATGTAACTTGAATTAGGACAATAAACTTTTTAAGGTTGCACATCAAACATTGATGTGTATCTACAAAAAAATTGAGAATGTTTGAACATGTATTTACAAAAAAATCAATCTCATAAATCTTACCTAAATTTGAGATCTCATACAAGTCCCCCCCCCCCACCAAAATCGCAGCTCGTAGTTTTAGAATAAATAACAGGTAGTGTTACAATATTTATAGGGGCCTGACATGGAAACATGAGCTTTTGCATCACTAAGAAAATGTTGACTTAGGGAAAAATTATATGACATATATTTTGCATTTGATGGATTAATAAGGGAAATTTGAATGGAATAAACCCTTAATTACCTTTCCATATCTTTTTGCAGTCATTCAACGTATCGGATCTGTTTAATGTTTAGGATTTGATAATTTATTGACTCTTTACGAACCAAATCGCAGGTCATAATTTTCAGAATAAATCACACGTAGTAGTAGAGTATTTATAGTAGTACAATATTTATACGGGGCTCCCATGGAGACATGAGATTTTCCATCAGCGGATAAGAAAATAGCGAAGGCATAGACCCTTTTTAATTGCCCTTTGCCTACCTCAGCTCCCCAATCTGCACTGGCAACTATGCTGGAGCCGAGTCAGAGAAAGGCAACCAGATTCAGACGCTGCACGCACGCGCGCACGGGTGAATCTACGACCACCAGTCATCCATGCCTAACTCCAGAACGGTATGTTTGCACTAGCTGGATGTTAGGGAAGCTAGACGGCGGCGCGATGTAGATGCCAGGTGCGTGAATCATTATCCATGGAGTACCTGAGTATGTAGATGTGCACGCGGTCAGGGAATGGGAGCGGACGTTGAGCAGGGCATGGCCACACTAGTGGTGAAGTGAGATCACGAACCAGCCGCTCGGAGAGGACTGAGGAGCCACAAAAACGCGGCCCGTGCCCGATTGCGGAGAGGGATGGTGGTGGACCATCGAATCCGCTGAAGATTTGTAGCAGGATGTCCGGGCGGTGGACGTCCTGAGAAGCCATGGGAGCAAGGGTGGTTCTGCTGCAGCACGATGCGACACCAGTGCTCGTTGACATCGGACAATCTGACGCGGTCGGTGATGCATGCGAGCAACAAAAAGATGTTGGTGAGTATTTCTTGGTGGTGGCTCGACCAGTCCGCCACCACTGCCGTGGCAAGCCTGGGTAAGAGGTTCTGAGAGAGAATGATAGGGATATCAACAGATTCAGTTCTAGTCTGATGTCTGCGACAATTAATCCGGAGAGAGACAACCGATAAGATTTTTTTTCTCCCGCTGGATTAACTGTTGCATGCATGAGGTTAGAGCTGAATCTTCCAGAATCCCCTTCACTCTCTTTCTCATACCCCTCAATTTCTTACCCCAGAAACCAGGACTACCATGGTGGCGACGGTGGCGTACCGGTCGAACTACCACAAAGACATCCTCAGGCGCATCTTCCTCTTGGTTGCATGCATCCCCGATCGCTCAGGTTCTCCACCGTTAACAGCACTGAAGCCACATCACGTTACAACACAAGTTCTCTCCCACCTCCATGGCCCCTCATACCGTTCATCGCTCGAACCTCCTGCTATCGAATCTTTGTTGGAATCGAGGGTCCATATCTCCCTTCTCTAGTGTCGGTCGTGGGTCCTATTTCTGCATCTCCTCTCCAGATAGCTGGTTCGTGGTCTCACTCCACTACTGGCACGCCCATGCCCTGCACAACCTCCTATCCGGTGAGCATGTCACCATCCCGGACAATGTGGCCATCCCACTCAACTCTGATGTACATAATTTGGTGCCCATGCATAATGATCCACACAGTACCATGTCCCTGTGCCACCATCTGGTGCATGCTTCGTCGCTCCCCTAACATCCGACCAGATCAACATGGCTGTAGGCGTGAATTCTAGAGACTTTTTACGGTACATCATACTACTCGTTATAACGGGTAGTATTAAGTTAATCCAACGATCAACATGAGTCCATCAGATTTTCTATTAGGGATATAGTTGTCTTTTCCCAAGTTCAACAATAACGATTCATCTAATTAATTAAAATATGTTTTGTCTAATTAATCACGGCCGATGCCTCTGCAGGTCACCGTCCCCAATATCAGCCAGCCCAACGCCGGCAATAATCACCGGACGCAGCCTGCAGTCGCCACCCCCGGATCTCAGCCTTCCTGACTGTGCCTGTAGGCCGCCGCCTTCAAGAGCTCCGCCATCCCGCCGCCGCTTGCAATCCTCCCGGTGCCCCGCCATCTCAATGCCGCTACAGCTGCTGCCGCCGCTGCCGTCTCGATGTAGCAACTTAATTAGCTATCGTTTTCGGAAAAGAAGGCACATGACATGATGTCAAGACGAGAGTTCAATGGAGTTCTAGCCATGATATAGCGTCGCATTCGAGTATTAGCGAGTCATGCCTGGGACGGGTTGAACAAGGTCCTCATCATGGCCCCATGGGCACGGTCAGTTTTCAGTTGATGGCATGATCTCGTTGCTCTTTCACTACTACTAATAAAGCTTTTTCACTAGGGTGGAGCAGGCACATACATTCCTCTAACTCGTCGAGGTCGACGGCAGGGAGGGCCGTGACGGCGACGGGGCATGCGGCCGGGGCGACAACTCGCCTTCGAGTCTCAGCAGGTTACCAGCTCCAGATCCGGCAGGCAAGAAAGGAACAAGAAATGCAGGGCATCTTGCCGCCAATGACGGCCGGCTAGGCAAGGACGGGGGCGCCACCGCGCCAGCGGCCCAGCGCAGGGCAGGCTGGATGGGGCGACGGGCGATGGCGACGGGAAATGTACAGTGCGGGATGAGTAAATTACCTGCCTGGGGATGGATAAATGTGAACTACCCAAAATGCCCCTGATTACTTAATATACTACCAGAAATCTGGCGTAGTATTGGCTCATCTCGGCCGTACAAAAGCAGAAATAAACGATCCATATTAAGTTGATGCACCGTAAAATGTCTCGAATTCTAACAGACCCCTCGGTATGGTGCCACAACTAGCTGGAAAGCCCAGAGGGGAAATATGGAGCAGAATTTAACCAGGTTAATGCCCTCTCTCTGCAGAGAGTATATAGCATAAAACTAATACTTTACAAGCTAGGGTTCCAAAAAACTACCGGTTTTAAATTTTTCTTAGATAAGTACCAAGTGGGTGTGTCGGCTGTTTCAAAAAACCCTGATGACAAAGTGTTTTACAAATAATCACGATTATGGCAGTTGGGCCCATGCGTCAGAACTCTAATTATTTGATCGTTTGTTTGACCGTTAACTCCTACCTTTTGTTCCCTCCCCCTGTCTCTTTCTTCTCCATCTCCTCCTGCCGGTGAAGGCCCGAGCTCCAGCACCTGCACTACTCACTGACAACCACCTCCACCGCGGTCGTGCCAAGAAGCAAGAGCCGCCGCCCGCCGTGCCCAGGAGCAAGGCGAGCAAGGGATGCCGCGAGCGCGCCCAAGAGCACGGGCTGCCGTGCGCCCGCGCCAAGGAGCGCCACGAGCCGCGCCAATGAGCAAGGAGCAAGGGCCGTCGCGCGCCATGGCCAGCGTTCACGCCGATGCGCCCAGGAGCAGGCGTCGCCGCGAGCCGAGCGCCATGGCCAGGGCCTCGGGCCGCCGAGCCCAGGAAGAGGGAGGAGAGAGAGAGGCTGCGCGGCTGGGACTTCACGGCGGCTCCAGGCGCAGCTCGCTGGCAGGAGGAGGCAGCGGCCGAAGGGAGCTCCGTGGCAGTGCACTACACGCCGACGGGCGCGTGAGGGAGCTCTACGGTGGCGCAGCTCCTCTCGAGCTTGAGCACGCGAGGGACCCGATTACTTTTTCTTTAAGTCAGCAGGGACTTGATTTCTTTTTAAGAAATTTATAGGGACCCGATTGCTTTAAAACAATGTTTACAGGGACCCAAATGCTTTATTGATTTCTTTATTAGATTATGACAAAGAGACACTGACATGTGGGCACATGCCAGTTAACGGTAGTAAACGGTCAAACAATCAGTTTTCTTACGTGCAGGCCCCAACTTTCATAATCACGATCAATAGTAAAGCACTGGACGATTAGTGTTTTTGAAACAGTCGATCACCCTCTTGGCAGATATCTAAAAAATTACAATCCGGTAGTTTTCTGAAACCATAGCCTGTAAAGTAGTAGTTTTATGCTATTTACTTCTCTGGAGATTAAACAACACTCCTACTCTTGCTATTAATTTGATGGGGGCAGAAAGTAGAAGGCAGGTCTCGAGGTCGTAGGTATACCAAGCGGTGATGATTAGGTTCCCTAGCTACTAGCGTGACCTGGGCTTATAAACGTAACGAGCCCTAGAGTTTACAGGAATCCTAGTCTACTATTGCGGTTGGAGAGTCCTAGTGGTGATCCGTCTTTCTGTTCTTGCACAATAAGTATGTCGGTTCGTTCCTTCTAGAGGGCCTATAAGATGGGATGATGGCATGGGCAGTGTAGCGACCTAGGGTCTCACAGGCCGCCTTGGTGGGCGGACGTCTGGTGGCCTAAGGCACCCCTGGGTATTAACACCATCAATAGCCCGTGAACGGTTCCATGGACTTGGCAACTTCCAGGCCAAAATTGTGTTATAGGTGATTCAAGCAAACAAGGGCGCTCACGGTTTTGACATGGTCAACAATGAGGGAGATGAGTGACTGATACGACTCCAACGTATCTATAATTTATAAAGTATTCATGTTAGGTTTACGCCACTTATATATTGTTTTGGTGCACTTTTATATTATATTTATGGACTAACATATTAATCCAGTGTCCAGTATCAGTTCCTGTTTTTTTCATGATTTTTGTTTCGCATAAAAACCATATCTAGGAAGGTCGAAACGCGATGAAAATTTATGGTGCTCTTCTATGGAATGAGAAGTACCATTGAAGCTTGAGAGGCAACCAGAAGAGGGCCGAGGGCCCCGTAAGCCACCATGTGAAGTTTCTGGACAGAATGGATTGTTTTAACAATGTTCTGTCACGACAAAAAAATACTTATTGTGAAGAAGTTTACTTATGTAGAACTGTTGTATCCAAGTTCAGAAGCAAAACCCAAAAAGATAGGTATAGAATAATAGGGAATTGCAGATATTCGTACCAAACTAACGCAAAGATCAGCAGGAGATGTGTTGAGTTACTTGATTAACTAAGATTCACATGAATATATTATCTCCACCAGTACCTAGTAATCTGCCACAGAGACGTATACCTAAGTGCAACTTGCTTCAGATTTACTACCTCCGTCTGGGTTTATTGGTCCCCATTGTATTTCGTGCCAAATTTTGACCATAAATTAAACTAACAAAATGTTCACGCATGCCACCAAACATTATATTTTTGAAAACTATGTTCAAATACGAATCCAATGAGATAATTTTTCTTAACATGCATTAACATTTTGTTAGTTCAATCTTTAGTCAAAATTTAGCACAAACTACAAAGGGGACCTATAAACCAGGATGGAGGTAGTAAGTATTTAATTGAGGAAAACTAGAAATGGTTGCATGCTGGAATCTAGGGAAAACATTTCACAGATATATATTTAGAGCATTACTCTGTTTAGGATTATATCATGTGGGTGCAGAATAATCCCCATCAGAACATATTTCTATTAACAAATCATAATTGTGCACTGTTAAAAATAACCTACCAATGGTAGTTGATCAATGTATGGGTCACTTTCATGCTCCGTAAACACAGATTGAAGACCGGAAGTACCTGAAAAGGTCAATGGATTACTTCTCCAGTTCATTCAGCTAGATCTGGAAGAAAACAAATGGTTCGCAAGAAAAGAACGGCCATAGACGGATCTGCAGTGATCTTATTGCATCCCTGGATATGCAGTGACCTTAGTGATGGACTCCCATGGATCCCATTGATTGAAACTAGCTCTCGGCAATCCCATATGGATCAGTTTTCAAGATTTGTCAATCTTGCGAAGGCCACGACAAAGGAAAGAGACGTAATTGCAAAATTATCAAATACCATATTTGTTAACCCTGCCAACCATGCAAACACTTCTGATGGGAAAACTGATAAAGCACAACCATCTAAAAATAACATTACCAATGAATTAAGACCTTTCATTGAATGAACTAGTGGTTGTTCAGCTTTTCTTCACAATCCTGTCACCAAATTTGGGCATTTCACTACTTCAAGGGTTTCCACGGAGGAAAGTGAACCAAATGAATCCTCTGGTAGATATGACAAGCTTGTTCATTGTTGGATGGATAACTCCTCGACGACAGATAGAGAACACCCCTGCCATAAAGTTTCTAAATTTTGATGGTGGGAAATCATGAGCTTAGAGAGAGCCAGGTTCGATGATGGTGACGTGCTTGTATCAGAACTCCAAAAAAATGTTGGCATGGCCAACAGTCCAGCATTATGGATTTCAACATGTTGAATACTGGCAGGTACATTTTGCAATGCTCTCAGCGCCTCACAGTCACACACTTTTAGCATCTCAGGCCCAGGGAATACATTCTTACCCTCCAATCCAACCCATTCCAGGCATTTTGGCATGCTTTCTATCTATAGCACTTCCAAATATTGCAATCCACAAGGCTTTTCACTTTCATGAAATGAAGAATCCACACCCTCTACTAATTCCAAGTTAATTATGTAAAGATACTGTAGAGAATGTAACTGCCCAAGGGTTAAAGAAGCTGCTGGGCTGGGTTGCGCGTGTTCGATCGTTTGCTGGGTTGGACTGGGAGCGTTCGATTGTTTGTTGCGCTGGGCTGCTCGGTTGACCTCTCCACGTTCGATTCTACTAAAAACGTGATGGCAGTTCGATTGATAGTTTGTTTTCGTTTGGTTCCTCCAGAAAACCCCAGTCTCCACACACAACGCATTCATTCGCGTTCACCCTCCGTGCATAGATAACCACCGCTCTCCATCTCTCCTCTCCATCTAACTTCCTCCTTCCCACCCAACCCAAAGAAAACCTCCATCGCACGCCATCACATTTGGCCTCGGATGGGACCAGGAGTTGTAGGAGATCTTCGACGGTGACATAACCAAGCTCTCCTACGGGTGTGATGTGAGCACCTGGTACGCCAGCGTAGCAACCTCAAGAATCATGCGCGTGTAGTGAGGCCACTTGCCAACCACGATGAGAGCGCCCGATTGCTAGACTTCCACCACCCACTGATCAAGAACCTGGTCTGGGCAATTTGGGAGGCCAGGGATTCCCCGGATCTATACTAGAGGGCATGCTGGTACATGTACCAGAACCGTGACCAACTCCGCGCTCGACAACTTGGTGCCAATGTACCCCTCACTCCTCTGATGGAGATTGAGCCGCCGCAGATGCAGCAACAGTTGGAGGTGGAGACAGGCACAAGCAGCAGGAGGAAGAAGAAGCAGCTCCACATCATAGGGCCAGTTCACCGATATCTCTGTCTTCCGAAGCTCCACCAAGAGTGAGTCTAATGACGCAGTATCCTTGTTAATTTGTGCACCGAGATCTGAACCAATATATAAGTTCAGTTAGTTTTTTAAACTTAGTGTCTGAAGAACTTAGTTTCTGAACTTAATTTCTGCAGTAGAAAATTACTATGTGTGCTTTCTGAACTCATGTCTATGATATCTATCTATCTATCTGAATGTTTGTGGTCATGGTTTCTGAATGTTTGTTCTCATAGTAGTTGAATATTTTTGCTCATAGTATATGCAACTTTGTGCTCACTGTGGTACTGTAGGTATCAAGATAAGGAACTATATATAGTTCTGTTCTATGTGTCATTGGAAGAATTGCAGTATGTGTTCTTTCTTCATTCAGCTTACTATAGTTCTTTCTTATCAGTATAGTTTGATTGAATAGTCTGAACATTGCAAATCTGAATATTACAAGTTCTCTCCTAACAAGGGACACTTGCTGCCTTTAATCAACACAGTTTGAAAATTAAATTGAGGACACCTACTGACAGTTCACATTAGTTGAATCACTTAAATCGGTGTACACTGACTCACTCCTTCTGTGGTCAATTTGTCCACTGCATCACTCAACCCAAAATTAACTCATGTACATTGCACAACACCCTGCAAAATTCAATAGTGGCATTTAGTGTTAGTTTCAGTCAGTCCACAAGAACAATTCAACTACATCTACCAATCAGTGAAGTAACTAACACTAGAATAATTAACCATTTGCAAACCCTAAAATTCAGTTAAATAGGACATGAAAATTCACTTACAACAGTAAACATTCAGTTAACTGAATCTTGTTGTGATTTGATTTAGTTAATTACATTCATTTTGTGAATTGAATCTTGTTCTTATCTGATTCAGTCAAATGCATTCATTTAGTTAACTGAATCTTCTTGTGAGCCTAGTTGTTAAACACATTGATTCAGCTAACTGAATTTTGTTGTGAACTAATTCTGTTAACTGCATGCGGTCACATAACAGCTAGGTTCAGAGGAACACATAAGTGATTAAGTTAACACCTAGGTACAGTGATAGAGAGCAAAGATTCAGTTAACTAGTTATAACTAATACCTACGTACAGTGATAGGTAGCAAAGATTTAGTGAACTAAGTTTGAATTAACACATAGGTACAGTGACAAAGAGCAAAGATTCAGTTAACAACTAGGTGAAGTGACAATAAAGATTCTGCGGAGTAGGTTCGGTGAACAACTTTGTGGAGCCACAAACAACAATATTCAATTAATTGCATAAGTTCACAACAAGATTCAGTCAACAACAAAGCTTGTTAGAGTTCCTGCAAACCCTTGTTTCCAGATCAACCCTAGAATTCCACAAACAAAATTTGCTACTAAAGAGAGGGAGGCAACCCACTAAGGGCTGGACCAACACCATTTGAAAGTAGCTCAACGAATTTTGCTCTAAATGTGGGGATGACGAAATAAAACTCTGTGATGAATGAATATGATGTGGCCACACAGTCTTCCTCCTCTATGCGGTTGCCCCATGCCACGCCGACCAGCCAAGGTGAATGGCTATATTCACAACACCTTGCCCCCCCCCCACCACTCCTCGCCGATGTATCCGGAGCAGCCACCACCACCCTGCCCGCAAGAGAGAGGAAAGAGATAGAGGGCGAGGGATGGGAGTGAGGGCCAGCCCAATCACTTCGGACAGGAGAGTTAATGGCCGTTAGGGGTGCGCCATCGACCGTTGTCGGCTTGCTCGCGATTGGCCACGTCAAAACGCACTAACAAAACGGATCAGTGTTTTTTGCTGCTGTCAAAAGTTTGTTGCGGTGCAAAGTGGCACATTTTCTAAAGTGGTGGTTTTCCGAGATCTATGACGCGAAAGTGGTGGTTTTATGCATTTTAATCGTAAACAACAGACCAAAAATTCCAGCCAGGAAATAAGAGAATTTAGCAAGGGATGTCTGGAATACACCAAGTAGTATGGTGTGGCTTGATTCTCCTAAAGAGTTTATGTACATGTGCTTTGTAAAGACCTTAATGGGGTTGTAAGTTAACATATGAATCAAGTTTCAGAACCCTTGATACCCGCTTTATGATATGCAATTGCTTAGGGAGAAAATGAAGAAGATAAACTTGAAGATCCCAACAAAGATACATTTTGTAGACGAGTTAAAACAATTGGCCACTCTTTCTTTCCCCATGCCACCGATGCTCAGAGGCTCAAAATGGCCCTCCCATGTAGAGAAACAAAGATATACCATCGTAGCCATGACAAGTGGGTCAAGCTTCCTAGTCCTATTAGAAACCCTCACTTGAGTAGCTTACATGTTCAACAGCTAATCACTAGGACATCACCGGCCCCATCCCCTACTTCACTCTTTAACTGGAGCTAGCATGGGATGCAAGATTAAGAAGAATGACAAAGAAGAGAGGTAGGAAAAATGAGGAGTGTAGAAAGGTGAGAGGGAATTCTTCTAGTAGGTAGGTAGGAGGTGAATGAATTCGGCTGATGCAATGCATTTCACAATGGTATCCATATATGCTCAGTTCTCGTACATGCAGCTAGTGATGCCACAAAGGTAGATCCTAGTCCCACCGATACCCATTAATCCGTATCAATGAAATATAATAGACTATTCTTAATTATCTCCACATTATCTTAGGTTTTTTCATTTTTAACTGGAACATGCATACCATGTCAAGAAGAAAGCATTTCAGAGAGTTGTTGGAAGGTATCCATGTTGGTGATAATTAAGCTTTGTAGGGTACCACATAAATTGTGAGTTGTACTTCCTTGATATATAGTAACCAAGAAGAGCTGACAAATTGTGAGTTGTACTTCCTTTATAGATAGTAACCCACATAAATTTTCTTTAATGCGAGTCAACAACCAACATTCAACTTTTTTTTTTGTGAATTTTGAGTCACAAGAGCTGCAGCGGGATATGTTAAGACTCATAGTGGATCAGGACAAGTTATGCAAATTGGAGCTGATGCCATTAGGCTCTCCTTGCAGTTTATAGGAATCTTTGTTGTTGAAGCTCTACTCGGTGGAGATATTTTCTTTGATGACTCATGAAGCCACCTTAAAATGTACAAATGAACAGCAACATGTAGTACGAAGCTTTGCTTGATGCATTGTATATATGAGGTAACAGAATGAAGCGTTGATAAATTTAGGGTGTGCTTGAAAATACTGTGGTTTCTGAAAATATTTGGTATTAAATATTTTGAGATATTTGGATGAAAGAAATACTGTAGTTGAATATACCGTGGTATCTCTTATACTGTGGTTTTTCTGTACTATCTAAAAAAGAGGTCCCATCCACTTTTTTCTAGACCGAGGAGCCCTCACAGAAAAAATCACTGCTCGAAATTGCACATAAACATTGAACACTGTTGTTTTAGGTGAGGTCTCCTAGAACATTATTTGTGGCTCAAACTTTGCAAGAACGTTGAATATTTGATCAACTTTGATCACCCAAAGTTTCAGATTTTTTTTATTTAATTTTCAATTTTTTTGAATTTACTATTTATAGAGGGTTTTGAATGTCATGTCCGAATTCATTGCATCTTTTCCTTGTGTCAAAAATTTATGAAGGTTTAAGAAAATGTTGTCATAAAATACATGAAATATAACCCCCTATAGTAGACCACTCTGGCCAAATAACATGCGTTGGAATTAGCAATGATGAAGTAGAACCACGAGCAGGCCTGCAACCGAAGCAGATTAGTCGAGATAAAACTACTCCACATGTGCAGGTTAGTCATCTTCCCAATCATGAAACAATTTATGTCCTCCATCGCAAACAGTAATGATACAAATTTAGTCCTCCGTTGCATATCTGAAGGCCAGTACAGAGTATACTCTGCCGACGAAACACTCTGAAACTATAAATTATATTCATCGGCTCTGAACAAGCACAGTTGGGTTTGCTGGCAGCTAGCAGTAGCAAGAACAAGCTGCTCGGCAACACAACAACAGCCCACACACCCCAACGGAGGGAAACGATAATCTCTTGTTTTTTTCCTCTCTATTGGTGAAGCCACCCAACTCGTCGTGTACTTCCCGCCGAGGTCTACGATGAACTTTTGTCGAGTTCGATTACTTTCCGATCAAAGACACAGAAGTACACACAAAATAGTATGTAGAAGCTAGCAGCCTCCTGAAGCTACCAGCCTGCTACCCTAAAACCACCCACCATTTTTTCAGCTAATGAGGTATCCGTTAAGCCTACTAGACGGTGCAGGGAAGGCGAAGAACAGACAATGGCTAATCGCTCATATGGGAAAGGGAACAGCAACATGTTATCTGGATTATGTTCACTTAGGCTTGAGCCCGATTGAACCATTTCCACTTCGGCTTTCAAGCTTTCTTTTTTTAGCTGCCTTCTGGCTTAATTATACGGTAAACAATTGGAGAGGAGTAAAACAGTTTGTCACATAAAGAGACATCGAGTCACATTTTTGTTTTTTGAGATGGAGACATCAAGTCACATCGAGGGTATAGAATAGATGTTGGAGCAAGCCCTGGATGAACACACGCACTCGAGGTGGACACACACACGAGACGAACTGAAGAAGAAAGAAGAACTGCACGAACGCAGTGAGCGGAGAGATTTTTGCGACGTGCTTAACCTGCGTCTTTTCCGTTTCCTTCATTTACTCTCAAGCGTAACAACCTCGCAGCATGTACTGCCCACGATCCGTTTTACCCGCGCAATCCCACGGATAGAGTCATGGCCAGTACACCCACGATTACAACAGCAAAGAGAGCTACGACTAAGTCTGAAGAAAAGAGTAGCCTGACACCAACCTGTCTAAACTGAACCTGACCGTGTACACTGCACGTTTCAGGATTATTCAGAAAACTAACTTACTGAAAATTGAACAGGTGCAACTAGATTAACATGACAATAGAAGCATTCATGCCTTTAGGCTCAGGCTTCATTACACGGCCAGGTCCAATTTATACTCCTTAAAAAGGTTTGCAACTCCAATATTCAGTCCTTAAACCAAACCTCCCACCAGGATATTATACTCCAATGTTTGCTCGAGCTCGGTCTGGGATTTTTATGAATGTTTAATTATCATTGAGATTAATTGTTACCGTGAACATTTTCCAGCGGCATGGTCAAAGAAGGCAGGACATTGTTAAGCTGTTCATCTAATGCATCGGATCTATACCCTGGTGCATCGGAGTACAGGCTAGCTAGTGTGACTACGCAACATCCATCTTCAAGATGATGAATGAAACACCCTTCATGTTCCTGGTGAAAAATGTTGTTTAATGGTTGGGCTCAAATGCGATGAATTTGCCTTGTTGGAGGCGTTTTCTCCTTGCTGATGTCCTGGCTTTTGGTGGTTAGCCTCGGCGGCCAGGATGAAAATCCAGGTATTTGCGGACGCGGAGGAATTGATGCCGAGCACCAGTGATCCTGGATGAACAGTAAAATCCGAAAAAATAGTAAAAAGATTTAAAAAAAATCTGAATTTTTTTGTCAAGAAACTTTTGTGTTTTTTCTACATGCTTGCCAATTTTCGTGATGAAATGACATTTGTGGAGGTCTCAGCAAAAAAAACATGCTCCAAATAAACTATTTTTGGAAGCATTTTGGAGCATTGATTTTTTTTTTTTTGCCGAGACCTGCATGAATGTCATTCTGTCATTTTGGAGCATTGATTTTGTTTTTTTTTCGAGACCTGCATGAATGTCATTTTGTCATTTTGGAGCATTGATTTTGTTTCTTTTTTGCCGAGACCTGCATGAATGTCATTTTGTCAGGAAATTTTGCATGCATGTGCAAAAGATATCAATGTTTGTTGCCAAAAATTTCAGATTTTTTTTGAACTTTTTAAATATTTTTTGCTTGTACTGTAGCAAAGGGTGCGTGTGAGCTCGAGCTCACAATAGCACTTTTGGGTATTTGCCATCTTATGCCAGAATGGTGATGGTGGCAGCGTGAGGGAGCTTATTTATTCCTGAAAGTGTTTCTGAGCAAGAAATTGACTTAGTTGTATGTATTTATTTCATATATTGTAATAGTTGGGCTGTAGTGGCCTTTCTTTTGTACTCTACTTAATAAATAATAAGAACTGTTTTGTGCATCATAATGATGGAGAATTGGAGATGTCAAGGTTTAACATTCTTTTCGAAAAAATGGATCATCATTAATATGGGATTGGATGCAGCAGCTAGTAATGGTGTCATTCAACACAACATAACAAACTTAAAACAAGAAGTGGTTACATCCACGGGTTTGATTGATGTCAAGTATGGATGGCATGCCGGACCGAGTTGAATGGAGCAGTACTATATGCATGTGCAAGAGCTGATTATATATACATACCATGTGGCATAAATTGCATATGCACTTCACTCGATCTATCCATGCATTTGTGTCACCTAGTAGCTAGATTTTCCTAACATCTTTTCTAAGCTTTCCATTCTAGGAAGCTAGCCTCCCACCTCCGCCTCCTTCTTTGACTGTGTCCGATGTGATACCGACTAGCTTGGATCGTATGTAAAGATCATGCACAGTGTTCTCTCTTTGTTTCTCTATTTGAGTGAACTATTCTGAGTTCTAAGCAGGGGATGCATGGGGAAATGAGCATCGAGAGCATGCATTTGACCACGATCTTTGATAGAGTGAATCACAATGCTTTTGTGGCGAATTTTCTTAGGTGCAATCTACCATGTACAAAGTATAAACATGCATTTATTCCCATGTAATAAACTACCATGCGATGGAGAAGTAAAGCAAAGAAACCGACGCACGTGATGTGCCTTTAGCGATCCATCTAGTATGATAAAGTTGTGGCTACTTGACATGCATCAGTTATCTATTATTTGTATCTGATCAACTCAAAACAATGGATCTTCAAGAAAGGAGAGAGTCAGAACTCTGAATGATTACACGTACAACAAATGTTGAATAAAAATACCTTCATAGAAAATTGCACTACAGATAGACCACCAAAATGGGCCCAGTACCCAAGGAAATGCCACATTTAGATTCTGACATGGATGCTTCAGCCACATTTAGCTAGGTACAACATCAAGTAAAATCATATCTTTGTTGGCTCCAACTGTGATGTATCACATGAACATTTTCTATTTGATATGACACAGTCACAGAAGTAAACAATTCAAGATATAGCGGGTAGTTTGTGCTAGTACAGCCTTTGTCCTTAGATGACGAGACCTTTATTTTACTTGCATACATAAATGGTGAAAATGGAAATATGCCCTTGTTTGTATGAACCATTTGGAACGTCCTGGTCCAGATGCATTATTTGACATTTGATTTCACATAACATTTGACTGTGGTTTCACCAAAGCTTAATCATTTTTGTAAGGAACTACAGCTCAATATCGAAGCTGCCCGCATTAAATAGAAGCACAAGTAAAGATTTTGTAAAATCCATGGACGGTTTTTAACCCAAGACCTTTCTAGCTACACCCTAAATGCTTTTTTAGAATACAGTCACCTAGCTACAGCTAGATCGAACTAAATTTGTTCCTGATGATCTCATGACACGACCAAAGACTGCATGGTCATTCAAGAATCAGAATACATATCCTCATCTAGATATATATGTTTAATGTACATACACTTTTCTTTTGTAGGATTGGCTAGAGCACTGCCCTTTCCATTAGCTGAAAGAGAGTTTTCTTTTGCGAGTTTTTGTAGGTAGCAAACTAAGCTGACCGCTTGATAGAAAAGTGAGTTTCCAATTAGAGCTTTAGTACAAGGTTTAGGCTCTAGCACTTCAATGCAGTATTTCAGTACAAGAAATTCAGAGCGTGCTGTGAAAACCAAGATGCTAGCTAAGGATTCATAAGGCACCAATAGATGTACTAAGGAACTTCATAGAAGATTTAATGTCACACGTTACTCTTTGTTTCCTCGTGCCTCCCATGTCTACAATTCTGGAATAGTTTACTGTTGCGGCAAAACAAGGAAATATTAGTGTGCAACCGAGTTTCTCACATTTATAGAAGTTGGTACTAATTGGAGAGCTTAGAGAGCTCGGATACAAGAAGAGAGGTGTCCGACTCCAATGATGAATGAATATTATGTGATGTAGCCCTTGAGAATTCTTATACTACATTGGTTGTGGTTCATTGGTACCTATAGTAATAGTAGTAGGCCAATATCCAGGTTGGATAAAGTTTACTTGTGGATCATGAAGTTGAGGATGGAGAATTTATGGAACTGGCAGATCTTATGCAGCCTCTGGAGGATAATCAAGCAGAGCCTGAACATCCAATTATGGACAACAACAGTGAAATACAGATTCTGTGGGCTCTAATTCCAATGGGGCAGTTTTGGGAGCTCCCAATGTGCAGCTAGTGGAGGGAAACCTGGATTTAAATGAGTTGGGACTGGACAACTGGCTGCTCCCTGGGCCACCTAACCTAAATTTGGCTTTGGGCCCTGTCTTGCCTATGGGCCAGTTTCAGGAAGGTCAGCCCATAGGCCCTAGTGCAGTTCTTGCCCCTGCAGATGAATTTGTGTTGGGCCTGGATCTAAATCTTGCCCCTCCAGTTGTGGATCTCCAATTAGATGTCAATCCACTGTATGACTTTGAAGAGGATAATGATTTTTTTCAACTCAATTTGGCTGCTGGTAATGACCCTGTCATCAGGCTTGCTACACAGGCAGAATATCAACAAGCAATCAACTCTGCTCAGTGCTCTGACAGCTTATCAGTAGATGAAGAGATTGAAATCTTTGAAATTGATAATGAAGTCTCTTCACTGCCTAAAGATCCTGCCACCAGTATGAATCCCCCTCCCTCCTTCTCATCAGATTCTTTAGGTCCTCCCCCTGGATTTGATGTGAAAGGAAAATATTTATGTCCTAATGATTTTTCTGGTGATTCTCAAAATTTCTTAGAAATTGGCAAAGAGAGCTTGACTGCCTGGAAGAGTTACTTTGCTTTATGTTCTGAGAAGCAGGAGGCAGTAAAGGTACCTCCTAATTGGGTCAACTTTATTTGCGCTACCCTTTTGAATCCTGAGAAATTTGGGTGGGAAAAATTGTTCTTGCTCTCACCTATGTGGCAAATTTGAAGGAAATATGCCCTAGAGGCAATAATAAAGTTATTATTTATTTCCTTATATCATGATAAATGTTTATTATTCATGCTAGAATTGTATTAACCGGAAACATAATACATGTGTGAATACATAGACAAACAGATAGTCACTAGTATGCCTCTACAAGACTAGCTCCTTAATCGAAGATGGTTATGTTTCCTAACCATAGACATGTGTTGTCATTTGATTAATGGGATCACATCATTAGGAGAATGATGTGATTGACATGACCCATTTCGTTAGCTTAGCACTTGATCGTTTAGTATGTTGCTTATGCTTTCTTCATGACCTATACATGTTCCTATAACTATGAGATTATGCAACTCCGTTTACGGAGGAACACTTTGGTACTACCAAACGTCACAACGAATCGGGTGATTATAAAGGAGTACTACAGGTGTCTCCAAAGGTACTTGTTGGGTTGGCGATTTCGAGATTAGGTTTTGTCACTCCGATTGTCGGAGAGGTATCTCTGGGCCTTCTCGGTAATACACATCACATAAGCCATGCAAGCATTGCAACTAATGAGTTAGTTGTGAGATGATGTATTACGGAACGAGTAAAGAGACTTACCGGTAACAAGATTGAACTAGGTATTGGATACCGACGATCGAATCTCGGGTAAGTAACATACCGATGACAAAAGGAACAACGTATATCGTTATGCGGTTTGACCGATAAAGATCTTCGTAGAATATGTAGGAACCAATATGGGCATCCAGGTTCCGCTATTGGTTATTGACCGAGAATGGTTCTAGGTCATGTCTACATAGTTCTCGAACCCATAGGGTCCGCACGCTTAACGTTTCGATGACAGTTCATTATGAGTTTATAAGTATTGATGTACGAAGGTTGTTCGAGTCCCGGATGTGATCACGGACATGACGAGGAGTCTCGAAATGGTCGAGACATAAAGATTGATATATTGGAAGCCTATGTTTGGACTTGGAAGGTTCGGATGAAAACAGGAAGTTACGGAACACCGGGGTTACGGAACCCCGGGGTATATGGGCCTTGATGGGCCATAAGAGAGAAGAGGAAGGGCCGGCCAGGCAGGGCGCGCCCCTCCCCTCTAGTCCGAATAGGACAGGAGAGGGGGCGGCGCCTTCCTCTTCCCTCCTCCAATCCTAATCCAACTAGGAGGGGGGGTCCAGCGCCTCCCCTAGGGCTGGCCGCACCCCTTGGCTCCTTTATATAGGGGCAGGGGCACCCATGACACGAAGTTGATCTACGGATCGTTCCTTAGCCGTGTGCGGTGCCCCCTTCCACCATATTCCACTTCGGTCATATCGTCGCGGAGCTTAGGCGAAGCCCTGCGCCGGAGAAGTCATATCGTCGCGGAGCTTAGGCGAAGCTCTGCGTCGGTGGAGCATCATCATCGTCACCACGCCGTCGTGCTAACGGAACTCATCCCCGACGCTTTGCTGGATCAGAGCCCGGGGATCGTCATCGAGCTGAACGTGTGCAGAACTCGGAGGTGCCGTACGTTCGGTACTTGGATCGGTCGGATCGTGAAGACGTACGACTACATCAACCGCGTTGTTATAATGCTTCCGCTTTCGGTCTACGAGGGTACGTGGACAGACACTCTCCGCTCTCGTTGCTATGCCATCACCATGGTCTTGCGTGTGCGTAGGATATTTTTTGAAATTACTACGTTCCCCAACAGTGGTATCAGAGCTTGGTTTTATGCGTTGATGTCATATGCACGAGTAGAACACAAGTGAGTTGTGGGCGATATAAGTCATACTGCTTACCAGCATGTCATACTTTGGTTCGGCGGTATTGTGAGATGAAGCGGCCCGGACCGACATTACGCGTACGCTTACGCGAGACTGGTTTCACCGCTGCGAGCACTCGTTGCTTAAAGGTGACTGGCGGGTGTCTGTCTCTCTCACTTTAGTTGAACCGAGTGTGGCTACGCCCGGTCCTTGCGAAGGTTAAAACAGCACCAACTTGACAAACTATCGTTGTGGTTTTGATGCGTAGGTAAGAACGGTTCTTGCTCAGCCCATAGCAGCCACGTAAAACTTGCAACAACAAAGTAGAGGACGTCTAACTTGTTTTTGCAGGGCATGTTGTGATGTGATGTGGTCAAGACGTGATGCTATATTTTATTGTATGAGATGATCATGTTTTGTAACCGAGTTATCGGCAATCGGCAGGAGCCATATGGTTGTCGCTTATTGTATGAAATGCAAAAGCCATGTAATTGCTTTACTTTATCACTAAGCAGTAGCGATAGTCGTAGAAGCAATAGTTGGCGAGACGACAACGATGCTACGATGGAGATCAAGGTGTCGCGCCGGTGACGAAGGTGATCATGACGGTGTTTTGGCGATGGAGATCACAAGCACAAGATGATGATGACCATATCATATCACTTATATTGATTGCATGTGATGTTTATCCCTTATGCATCTTATCTTGCTTTGATTGACGGTAGCATTATAAGATGATCTCTCACTAAAATTATCAAGAAGTGTTCTCCCGAGTATGCACCGTTGCGAAAGTTCTTCGTCTTTGAGACACCACGTGATGATCGGTGTGATAGGCTCTACGCTCAAATACAACGGGTGCAAAACAGTTGCACGCGAATACTCAGGTTAAACTTGACGAGCCTAGCATATAACAGATATGGCCTCGAACACGGAGACCGAAAGGTCGGCGTGAATCATATAGTAGATATGATCAACATAGTGATGTTCACCATTGAAATTACTCCATCTCACGTGATGATCGGACATGGTTTAGTTGATTTGGATCACGTAATCACTTAGATGACTAGAGAGATGTCTGTCTAAGTGGGAGGTTTTTAATATGATTAATTAAAACTTAAATTTATCATGAACTTAGTACCTGATAGTATTTTTGCTTGTCTATGTTTACTGTAGATAGATGGCTCGTGTTGTTGTTCCGTTGAATTTTAATGCGTTCCTTGAGAAAGCAAAGTTGAAAGATGATGGTAGCAATTACACGGACTGGGTCCGTAACTTGAGGATTATCCTCTTTGCTGCACGGAAGAATTACGCCCCTGGAAGCACCGCTGGGTGCCAGTGCCTGCTCAGAGAGCAACGCCGAAGTTGTGAACGTCTGGCAGAGCAAAGCTGATGACTACTCGATAGTTCAGTGTGCCATGCTTTACGGCTTAGAACCGGGTCTTCAACGACGTTTTGAACGTCATGGAGCATATGAGATGTTCCAGGAGTTGAAGTTAATATTTCAAGCAAATGCCCAGATTGAGAGATATGAAGTCTCCAATAAGTTCTATAGCTGCAAGATGGAGGAGAATAGTTCTGTCAGTGAACATATACTCAAAATGTCTGGGTATAATAATCACTTGATTCAACTGGGAGTTACACTTCCGGATGATAGTGTCATTGACAGAATTCTCCAATCACTGCCACCAAGCTACAAGAGCTTCGTGATGAACTATAATATGCAAGGGATGACCAAAACAATTCCCGAGCTCTTCGCAATGCTAAAAGCCGCGGAGGTAGAAATCAAGAAAGAGCATCAAGTGTTGATGGTCAACAAGACCACTAGTTTCAAGAAAAGGGCAAAGGAAAGAAGAAGGAACTTCAAAAGAACAGCAAGCAAGTTGCTGCTCAAGAGAAGAAACCCAAGTCTGGACCTAAGCCTGAAACCGAGTGTTTTTCTGCAAGCAAACTGGACTTTGAAGCGGAACTGCCCCAAGTATTTGGCGGATAAGAAGGATGGCAAGGTGATCAAAGGTATATGTGATATACATGTTATTGATGTGTACCTTACTAATACTCGCAGAGTACACAGGTATTTGATACTGGTTCATTGCTAATATTTGCAACTCAAACAGGAACTACGGATTAGCGAAGATTGGCTAAGGACGAGGTGACGGCGCGCGTGGGAAATGGTTCCAAAGTCGATGTGATCGCGGTCGGCACGCTACCTCTACATCTACCATCGGGATTAGTTTTAGACCTAAATAATTGTTATTTGGTGCCAGCGTTAAGCATGAACATTATATCTGGATCTTGTTTGATGCGAGACGGTTATTCATTTAAGACAGAGAATAATGGTTGTTCTATTTATATGAATAATATCTTTTATGGTCATGCACCCTTGAAGAGTGGTCTATTTTATTGAATCTCGATAGTAGTAGTACACATATTCATAGTGTCGAAACCAAAAGATGCAGAGTTGATAATGATAATGCAACTTATTTGTGGCACTGCCGTTTGGGTCATATCGTGTAAAACGCATGAAGAAACTCCATCTTGATGGGCTTCGGAATCACTTGATTATGAATCACTTGGTACTTGCGAACCGTGCCTCATGGGCAAGATGACTAAAACGCCGTTCTCCGGAACTATGGAGCGAGCAACTGATTTGTTGGAAATCATACATACCGATGTTTGTGGTCCAATGAATGTTGAGGCGCGGCGGTATCGTTATTTTCTCACCTTCACAGATGATTTGAGCAGATATGGGTATATCTACTTAATGAAACACAAATCTGAAACATTTGAAAAGTTCAAAGAATTTCAGAGTGAAGTGGAAAATCATCGTAACAAGAAAATAAAATTTCTACGATCGGATCGTGGAGGAGAATATTTGAGTTACGAGTTTGGTTTACATTTGAAACAATGTGGAATAGTTTCGCAACTCACGCCACCCGGAACACCACAGAGAAATGGTGTGTCCGAACGTCGTAATCTTACTTTACTCGATATGGTGCGATCTATGATGTCTCTTACTGATTTACCGCTATCGTTTTGGGGATATGCTTTAGAGACGACCGCATTCACGTTAAATAGGACACCATCTAAGTCCGTTGAGACGACACCGTATGAACTGTGGTTTGGCAAGAAACCAAAGTTGTCGTTTCTTAAAGTTTGGGGCTGCGATGCTTATGTGAAGAAACTTCAACCAGATAAGCTCGAACCCAAATCGAGAAATCGTCTTCATAGGATACCCAAAGGAGACTGTTGGGTACACCTTCTATCACAGATCTGAAGGCAAAGTTTTCGTTGCTAAATTCGGATCCTTTCTAGAGAAGGAGTTTCTCTCGAAAGAAGTGAGTGGGAGGAAAGTAGAACTTGATGAGATAATCAGTATCTGCTCCCTTATTGGAAGGTAGTTCATCACAAGAAAGCGGTTCTGTGACAACTACACCAATTAGTGAGGAAACTAATGATGATGATCATGAAGCTTCAGATCAAGTTACTACTGAACTCAGAGGTCAAACAGAGTAAAATACGCACTGAGTGGTACGGTAATCCTATTCGGAAGTCATGTTACTTGACCATGGCGAACCTACAAACTATGAAGAAGCGATGGTGAGCCCAGATTCGCATGAAATGGCTGGAAGCCATGAAATCTGAGATGGGATCCATGTATGAGAACAAAGTATGGACTTTGGTAGACTTGCCCGATGATCGGCAAGCTATTGAGAATAAATGGATCTTTAAGAAGAAGACCGACGCCGATGGTAATATAACTGTCTACAAAGCTCGACTTGTTGCAAAAGGTTTTCGACAAGTTCAAGGGTTGACTACGATGAGACTTTCTCACCCGTAGCGATGCTTAAGTCTGTCCGAATCATGTTAGCAATTGCCGCATTTTATGATTATGAAATTTGGCAAATGGATGTAAAACCTGCATTCTTGAATGGATTTCTAGAAGAAGAGTTGTATATGATGCAACCAGAAGGTTTTGTTGATCCAAAGGGTGCTAACAAAGTGTGCAAGCTCCAACGATCAATTTATGGTCTGGTGCAAGCCTCTCGGAGTTGGAATAAAAGCTTTGATAGTGTGATCAAAGCATATGGTTTTATACAGACTTTTGGAGAAGCCTGTATTTACAAGAAAGTGAGTGGGAGCTCAGAGCATTTCGATATTATATGTGGACGACATATTGTTGATTGGAAATGATATAGAATTTCTGGATAGCATAAAAGGATACTTGAATAAAAGTTTTTCAATGAAAGACCTCGGTGAAGCTGCTTACATATTGGGCATCAAGATCTATAGAGATAGATCAAGACGCTTAATTGGACTTTCACAAAGCGCATACCTTGATAAAGTTTTGAAGAAGTTCAAAATGGATCAGGCAAAGAAAGGTTTTTTACCTGTATTATAAGGTGTAAGATTGAGTCGACTCAATGCCCGACCACAGCAGAAGATAGAGAGAAAATGAAAGATGTTCCTATGCTTCAGCCATAGGCTCTATCATGTATGCAATGCTGTGTACCAGACTGACGATGCTTAGCTGTAAGCTTGGCAGGAAGGTACCAAAGTAATCCAGAGTGGATCATGGACAGCGGTCAAGAACATCCTGAAATACCGAAAAGGACTAAGGATATGTTTCTCGATATGGAGGTGACAAAGAGCTAGTCGTAAATGGTTACGTCGATGCAAGCTTTGACACTGATCCGGACGATTCTAAATCGCAAACCGGATCGTATTTTTATTAAGCGGTGGAGCTGTCGGTTGGTGCAGTTCTAAGAAAAGCGCCGTGGCGGGATCTACATGTGAAGCGGAGTACATTGCTGCTTCGGAAGCAGCAAATGAAGGAGTCTGGATGAAAGAGTTCATTTCCGATCTAGGTGTCATACCTAGTGCATCGGGACCAATGAAGATCTTCTGTGATAATACTGGTGCAATTGAATTGGCAAAGGAATCCAGATTTCACAAGAGGACCAAGCATATCAAAAGACGCTTCAATTCCATTCGGGACCAAGTCCAAATGGGAGACATAGAGATTTGCAAAATACATACGGATCTGAATGTTGCAGACCCGTTGACTAAGCCTCTTCCACGAGCAAAACATGATCAGCACCAAGACTCCATGGGTGTTAGAATCATTCTTGTGTAATCTAGATTATTGACTCTAGTGCAAGTGGGAGACTGAAGGAAATATGCCCTAGAGGCAATAATAAAGTTATTATTTATTTCCTTATATCATGATAAATGTTTATTATTCACGCTAGAATTGTATTAACCGGAAACATAATACATGTGTGAATACATAGACAAACAGATAGTCACTAGTATGCCTCTACAAGACTAGCTCATTAATCAAGATGGTTATGTTTCCTAACCATAGACATGTGTTGTCATTTGATTAATGGGATCACATCATTAGGAGAATGATGTGATTGACATGACCCATTTTGTTAGCTTAGCACTTGATCGCTTAGTATGTTGCTTATGCTTTCTTCATGACCTATACATGTTCCTGTAACTATGAGATTATGCAACTCCGTTTACGGAGGAACACTTTGGTACTACCAAACGTCACAACGTGAATCGGGTGATTATAAAGGAGTACTACAGGTGTCTCCAAAGGTACTTGTCGGGTTGGCGTATTTCGAGATTAGGTTTTGTCACTCCGATTGTCGGAGAGGTATCTCTGGGCCTTCTCGGTAATACACATCACGTAAGCCTTGCAAGCATTGCAACTAATGAGTTAGTTGTGAGATGATGTATTACGGAACGAGTAAAGAGACTTACCGGTAACAAGATTGAACTAGGTATTGGATACCGACGATCGAATCTCGGGTAAGTAACATACCGATGACAAAAGGAACAACGTATATCGTTATGCGGTTTGACCGATAAAGATCTTCGTAGAATATGTAGGAACCAATATGGGCATCCAGGTTCCGCTATTGGTTATTGACCGAGAATGGTTCTAGGTCATGTCTACATAGTTCTCGAACCCGTAGGGTCCGCACGCTTAACGTTTCGATGACAGTTCATTATGAGTTTATAAGTATTGATGTACGGAAGGTTGTTCGGAGTCCCGGATGTGATCACGGACATGACGAGGAGTCTCGAAATGGTCGAGACATAAAGATTGATATATTGGAAGCCATTGTTTGGACTTCGGAAAGGTTCCGGATGAAAACAGGAAGTTACGGAACACCGGGGTTACGGAACCCCGGGGTATATGGGCCTTGATGGGCCATAAGAGAGAAGAGGAAGGGCCGGCCAGGCAGGCCGCGCGCCCCCCTCCCCCCTCTAGTCCGAATAGGACAAGGAGAGGGGGGGCGGCGCCCCCTTCCCTCTTCCCCCTCCTCCAATCCTAATCCAACTAGGAGAGGGGGGGGGAGTCCTACTCCGGAGGAGTAGGACTCCTCGGCAGCGCCTCCCCTAGGGCTGGCCGCACCCCCTTGGCTCCTTTATATCTGAGGGCAGGGGCACCCCATGACACGAAGTTGATCTACGGATCGTTCCTTAGCCGTGTGCGGTGCCCCTTCCACCATATTCCACTTGGTCATATCGTCGGAGCTTAGCGAAGCCCTGCGCCGGAGAAGTCATATCGTCGTGGAGCTTAGGCGAAGCTCTGCATCGGTGGAGCATCATCATCGTCACCACGCCGTCGTCTTGACGGAACTCATCCCGACGCTTTGCTGGATCGGAGCCGGGGATCGCCATCGAGCTGAACGTGTGCAGAACTCGGAGGTGCCGTGACGCTCGGTACTTGGATCGGTCGGATCGTGAAGACGTCGACTACATCAACAGCGTTGTTATAACGCTTCGCTTTCGGTCTCACGAGGTGCGTGGACAGACACTCTCCCCTCTCGTTGTTATGCCATCACCATGGTCTTGCGTGTGCGTAGGATATTTTTGAAATTACTACGTTCCCCAACAAAATTATGTGTGAGGGAGTGGATCCTCAGACTGCTCTTACTTTCTTCATTCCTGACAACTCTCCGGTTTCTGGAACCCCTCAATGTCTTCAGGTCTTGGACTCTGAAGATGATCATAGCATCAGTACTCCCCAGCAGGAACCCAATATAGATTCGTTTCTCTTGGCTAAGAGGAAGGACAGAGGCCCTGTTGTTGAATCCGAGGTAAGAAGAAGTACTTGATTGCAGCAATTGAATAAAGGATATAAGCACAAAACCTGTCAGAATGTTAATTGCATGGCCTGCCAAGCTAAGCCTCCAGTCTGCTCTTCTAAGGTGATTAGAAATCTAAACTCTTCCTATTGCAAGGTTGACCCCAAGACTGATGCAATCATCCCGAAGAAGAAGCTCAAGAAGGGAGGGAAGCAACCAGTCTGGAAGGATTAGAATCTGCCACCGCTGCTTTCTTCTTGGATTTTCTTCTGTCCACTAGTTGAGCTCCAAAGATCTTTTATTGTAATAGAATGATGAGACTTCTTTTGATATGCTGGTGCCTGAGGATCTGTATGACTTCTTTCTGTCATAGCCTTAATATGTGGAATGATGGCTATGCTTGGGTTATGTGCTTTTGCTGGTTTGTGTTGGGGTTCTGGATCCTAGTTTGGAGAAATATGTTTTATTTTATCTCATGCACTCTTCCTGGAAAATTCTAAACTGGAATGTGAGAGGTATTAATTCAAGTGATAAGTGGCTGGCTATTTCCAATAAGATAGAGGAATCTGGTTGTGCTGCTATTAGTCTACAAGAGACAAAAAGAGAGAGTTTTGATGCTGCTTATATCAAGAAATTTTGCCCTAGAAGATTCAATAAGTTTGAATTTTCTCCCTCTGTAGGAGCCTTAGGGGGTCTGCTAATTGCTTGGAATGATAATATTTTCAGGGGTGAATGCTTGTTCAAAAATTCTTACTCACTCTCAGTTAGATTCCATTCAAAACAATCAGGGGACTGCTGGATTTTAACCAACATCTATGGCCCATGTGATTCTGAGGGCAGACAAAACTTTTTGAACTGGCTAGCAGACATCCGAATGCCTGACAGCACAGAATGGATTTTGGCTGGGGATTTCAATTATATCAGGCACCCCTCTAATAGGAATGATGGGCAGGGTGATTTTAATAACATGCTGCATTTTAATGACACTATTAGCACTCTGGGTCTTGTGGAAATTCCTTTAAAAGGAAGGAAGTTTACTTGGAGTAACATGCATCAAGCTCCTCTTCTTGAGAAAATTGATTGGGTCTTCACTTCTGAATGCTAGACACTCAAATATCCAAACACTCTAGTTCTTCCTCTAGCAAAACCCATCTCAGATCACATCCCCTTTGCCATCAATATTGGTACTTGCATCCCAAAATCTACAGTGTTTAGATTTGAAAATTTCTGGCTTCATCATCACAACTTTAAAGAATCAGTGGCTGCAAATTGGAACCAGCCTCTAGATGAGGAAAATAGTGCAAAGTTGATCACTGCTAAATTTAAGAGGTTAAGGAAAGGACTTAAGCTTTGGAGTAGAAATCTGTCCAACCTAGCTGCTCTGATTAAAGCCACTAATAATACAATTTTTATGTGGGATTTATTTGAGGAATACAGGCCTTTGTCTGCAGCAGAAAGTACTGCCAGAGAAATTCTTAAAGAGCACCTTCTCAAACTTTTATCCTACCAGAGAATTTATTGGAGGCAGAGGGCCACAATCAGAATAGTTAAATTTGGAGATGAAAATTCAAAAAAATTCCAAGCCAAAGCTTCCATCAAATATAGAAACAGTTACATTCACTCTCTTCAGGATGAACAGGGTCTGGAACATTCTGAGCATCATGCAAAGGCAGCTGTTATCTGGAATTCTTTTAGGAAAAGGCTGGGGGAAACTACAGACACCTTTGACCCCTTAAACCTGGTTAACCTCATTCAAAGTGTTGATGGGTTAGATGAGCTTGAAAGGCCTTTCTCCAAGGAAGAAATTGATGAGGTAGTTAATAATTTGCCCCCAGACAAGGCTCCCGGGCCAGATGGATTTAATGGAGATTTTATAAGAGCATGTTGGGATATTTTGGCCAAGGACTTTTATAAATTAATTCATGATTTTTATGAAGGAAAAATCTCCTTGCAGAGCATCAATGCTTCCTTCATAACCCTTGTCCCAAAGAAAGACTCTCCTTTGACCACTAATGATTACATGCCTATCTCCCTACTCAACTGCTCCATCAAAATTATTACAAAGCTTCTGGCTAATAGGCTTCAAACAGTGATTCTGCAATTGGTGCATACTAACCAGTATGGTTTCATCAAACAGAGGACTATTCAGGATTGCCTGGGATGGGCATTTGAATACCTTCATCAATGCCAGCAGTCAAAGACTCCCACTATTGTTCTCAAGCTAGATTTTGAAAAGGCTTTTGACCTAATTGAGCATAAAACAATACTAGCCATTCTAAAAGCAAGAGGGTTTGGGGCTAGGTGGATCAACTGGATGGACATGATCTTCTCCTCTGGCAGCTCGTCTGTTCTTCTAAATGGTGTGCCAGGGAAAGTTTTCTTTTGCAAGAAAGGTGTAAGACAAGGAGATCCTCTCTCTCCTTTGTTATTTGTTCTGGCAGCAGATACCCTCCAATCCATTCTGAATGAAGCTATGAGGCACAACCTCATCAGTCCTCCAATCCCAAGTCAGTCATGTCCTGATTTCCCAGTAATCCAATATGCAGACGATACTATTCTTGTTTTACCAGCCCAGTCTGTGCAACTTACTCATGTCAAGAATCTTCTCCTGCATTTTACTGCTTTCACTGGGCTCAAGGTGAATTATGAGAAGTCCTTTCTGGTCCCAATCAATGTATCTGAAGATGAAATCCCTGGCCTCCTGTCAATTCTCGGCTGCAAGCGAGGAAGTTTTCCTTTCACATATCTAGGTTTGCCTATGAGTACATCCAAACCAAAAATTGAAGATTTCAACCCTATAATGCAAAGGATTGATAGAAGGCTCTCTGGATGCTCCACACTTCTGTCTTATGATGGTAGGCTGCTCCTGATTAAATGTGTGTTTGCCTCACTGCCACTGTTCTTCATGAGTTCACTGGCTCTACCAGTAGGAGTTATTGAACAACTAAATAAATTCCTCAGAAGATTCTTTTGGCGAAAATATGGCATGGAGGAGGGAGGTACATCACTTATCTCCTGGCAGCAGGTCTGTAAGCCCAAATTGCAGGGAGGACTAGGCATCCTGGATATTGCAACCCATAACAAGGCTCTTCTCATGAAGAATTTATTTAAGTTCTTAAATAGAGCTGATATCCCTTGGGTTAGTTTAATATGGGAAAAGCATTATCAGCATGGACCCCCAACTGGGACTAGGGTTGGATCCTTCTAGTGGAAAGCCCACAGCTCACTTCTAGAGGATTTCAAGAATATTATGGAATATAACATTGGCTCTGGTGAAACTGTCCTTTTGTGGGATGACAAGTGGCTGGGTGAACCCCTTAATATTCAGTTCCCACACCTTCATTCATTCTCCACAAATCTTTCCATCTCTGTCAAACAGTTCCTAGAGGCAGAAGACAGAACTCACAATTTCCAGCTCCCTTTGTCCATTTTGGCTTTCAATCAACTTCTGCAGCTGGATGATCTATTACCACAATTGACCCACACTGCAACTAATCAGTGGACTTTTGATGGAAACACTAATTTCTCTTCAGTCAAAATGTACAACAGCTTGATCCCACACTCAGCGCAGCACCCAATTTTCAAGATGATTTGGAAGAGTAAAAACAAGTTAAGGCACAAAATATTCTTCTCGTTAGCTGCACATGAAAGAATCAACACGAGCCTTTCTCCATGAAAAGGGATGCCTCTAGATGACCCTCACTGTCCAAACTGTAGTCGACATCTGTCAAGAGACGAGTGATGCATCTACTCTGGGACTGCTTTGCTTGCACAAGACTGTTGGCATTCCTTAATACCTGGTAAAAAAAAAGAGGTACTTCTCTGTATGAAGATCTGGTCCTTGCCTCAGAGCATTTTCCCAAGAAATTTTCTACAGAGTTGGTAATTCTTGGTTGCTGGAACCTTTGGACTCAAAGAAATGGCAAAGTTTTTAGAGGTCTTCAGCAGACTCTCCAAAGCTGGAGATTTTTCCTAAAGCAAGATGCAAATCTCCTCCAATTCAAGATCAAGGAAAAACATGTTCATAGCTTCAGGCTTTGGGTCCGGAATAATCTGTAATATGTTGGGTTCCATCCCCAGAACAGGTGTAGGTTAATTTTTCTTTGGCCTCTTGGAGGCTCCTACTTGTATTTGTACCTTTTTTGGCTTAATATATCACCGTAGAACGATTGTTCTACGGTTTCACGGTAAAAAAAGAAAGTTGGTACAAGTAGTAATAAGCGGTTGATCTTGAGTCTGCCATGGGTGTTTTACCATTAAAAAAAGGGTTTCCTTTCTTTCTATCGTTCTTTATATCGGGAAAGCCCAGAAAACGTGCTCAGCTCATGTGGCACATGGACAAGCTATTGCTTCTGCAATATGTGCATGACAAACGCACATGACATGCTAGTAGTTGTTGGTGTGACATCCAGCCGACGCTCTAAAAGCATTTTCTTGATTAAATCAGCTCATGAAGTACTACCTTTGGTTGTTGCTGTGTCGGGGCCTCGCACCTGTTGTTAGAATAAATCTGGTCTACCGGTAGGTGATGGCGGCGGTGGTGCCCCATCTCCTCCTCGCACGAGGGCTCGACGCGGGCGGGCATCCTCGGGCGGCGGCGGCGCATTCATTCGGGGCGCGGCGGTGCGCGGGCAGGTCCGGCAGCGGTGCTGCGGTGCCTCATCCTGCGCGTGGCGAGCCGGACACGGCGGGGCTGCGAGATCACTTGGAGGCGATAGTTGCGACTCCGGTGTTGGATCCACGAGCAGCAGGTAGGGCGATGTCCAGATCCATGGCCGGCATGGTGCTCTTCCCCTCGGTGGAGTCTATGCCTGGAGGTGGGCGACGGAAGATGCGGATCTGGCGTCCCGTCCAGATCCGCCTAGGCGTGGCAACCGGTGGCGCGTGGAGGACCGGTAAGGGGCGGCTGGAAGCTCCCTGCCGGCGTGCCGACGGCGGCTTTGGTCTTAACGGCGAAGCTCAGTTCGGTTTCAGTCAGCTGCGAGATCGGGGGGCGTGATTTCCAGTGAAAATCGCGCTGACTACGGTCATCGCGGCGTCTATGACGTCGTGCCCTTTTGAGGCATCGTTGTTGTAGGTCATGGCGCCCCACTCGTGATGCTCCGGGTGAAACCATAGATCTGGGTCTACGGATCGATGATATGGCACTTTGATGCCGTTGTTCCTCCCTGGAGGCCTCATTTTGGAGCGTCTGGCTGCGGGGACAAGAGGAGAAGCGGTGTTACATCTATCGCAAGGCCGACGGCGGATCCCGCGGCATGGCACCGCTGGAGGTTCGACCGAGGGACTCGCGCGGAGGAGAAAGATGTCCGCGTCATGGTGGTGTTGATGGCGAGAGGCTTGGCAAGGTCGGTGCATCGGTTACGCTCGAGGATGGATCGAGGGAAGATGGAGGTGACGGCCCTTGCAGCGTGTGGTGCTGATCGGGAGTGTGCCATATCGCTGTGGGACTCAATCAGGTAGAGGCTTTGATGGGACACCCGACATTATATGTTAGGCTTTAGTGCGATGTCTGTTTGGTATTAGGCCCGGACGTTCAGCACGCCTACATGAAAGAGGTAGGAGTGGCAACAGCGTTGCCAAGATGGTGGCTTCGGACTTATTGATGTATCACCTTGTATGGTCTTTGTGAATAAGAATACGGCTGCATGCATCGTCCAGATGAAGTGGCTGGGGTACATCGTCCTTTTCTTAAAAAATGGTAGCAGAATGGTTATTTGGCACAAGTATATGAAAGGACCGCTTATTGATTTTGTTACGTAGAATCTTAATAGTGTACACGACAAAAATGTCTTGTAAAAAATGACCCTGCAAGAGTTACAAGTCGTGTACCTTGTTGAATATGAGATCTCGATAGTGCCCACACTGGTGGAAAAAAGGCCTTTGGTCGCGGTTCGCAACTGCCATTAGTCGCGGTTGCGCAACCGCGACCAAATAAGCGCGACTAAAGCCCCCCACCTTTAGTCGCGGCTGCTTAAGAACCGCGACTAACGGCCCGTCCACGTGGGCGCCAGTGACCGTCAGGCGGAGGACCTTTAGTCGCGGTTCTTCCGCCAACCGCGACTAAAGCCGCCACAGGTTTAGGGTTTTAGCCCCCCTAAACCTGTTTTCTGTTTAATTTATATTGTTTTATTTCTTTTGTGCTTTATTTTAATTTTGAAGGAGTTTCATATATTCTACGGTACTACATACATGCATATGAATGTACAATTTCAAATAAATTTGAAATTAGAACCAAAAGAATTCAAGAGGAATATACAATATATATTCAATATCATCGGATGACCATATACAATTTTGAACAAGTTTCCATACATGATTTAATGCATATAAAGTTCTACGTCCTCGTAATGGTGTTCTCCTTTAGGATGGAGGACTTCCCTGCTGAACCATCCAGCTAGTTCCTCTTGAAGTGGTCGGAAGCGAGCTTCGGACTAAGCATCATCCGGAGGTTATTCCTCCGAGCATTGGTATCACTCGGAACCCGCTCAGAGGTGTATCTCGGATCATCTCCTGAACATAGTATCCACATAGATTGGTCTCCGCTGGCTGAATATCCCCAGCATTCTTAGCCTTTGACCTTTTGAATTCTAGCTCTTTTTTGAATTCACCGACCTTTGTATCTACGAACCGTCTCCAAACCCTACGAGGCAAAGAAAATTAAATGAACAAGAGAGTTATTAGTTACTTGATATTAGGAAATGAACGAAATAGGCCGATCGATATAGAGCGCAAATGAATGAAAATAATTACTTGCAGCATTCTTCTCATGCCGCCCCAAAGGTTTGGATCCATATTGAGAGTCGTGGACGAGACATTACGAGGTGTTAACTTTAATTACTAGCAGAATCCGGTGGAACCTGCGGACACGATACATGCACGAGACGTCATGCATAACTCATCGATTAGCCGCCACATACCATGCATGGAGTAAACAAAAGAGAATGTGCTCAAGACAGAAACACTCACCCAAAATGGTAAGGAAATAGAATATCACTTTTGAGTTCCTGCTTTGTAAGAAACTGCCACAGGTCTGCCTCCATGTCGGCGGGGTGATGCTCCAACACATGTCCATTAACGATGTGTGGGTCAATGAACCCAACATCATGGATGTTCCTTACTCTGCATTCCTTAATCTTCATTCTGCATGTATAATAGCGGACACAACAATATAGTTAGGACATATATATAGTGCAGGCAATATGAACGAGATGGGGTAGAAATTAATAAATCACTTACAGAACGTAGCAACTGATGATAGATTCTGTCAGGACCCCGATCCTAAGTCACACCGATCTAGCATGTAACACATCATATCACTTTGCGGCCTCACGCACGGTATTCCCACGGGTGTCGCCTTACCATGGCCCGGGACCGTTTGCGTCTTTTGGCTCACGTATATGATAGTGTCGCTAGCATCCATATGACATAGAACCCGGGCCGAAATGGCTAGTCGTGAACCCAAAGCGGCGCTAACCTATGGGGACAGGCATACATGAATCACATCGAGCATGTCGGTCATCAACGTATATATTCGGGCTGTAGCACTGGGCTAACAGGACTCCGGTATCCCGGGCTGTAGCAGGCTAGGCAGGACTCGAATAACACCGCGTGACATTTCCCGAAGGACAGACATAGGAACAAAGTGAAACACATGCCGCCAGTCAAGTGTCCAAGCAGTAGTCTTTGGGCTAGCAGGACTCCGGTGAACCGGGCTGTAGCGGACTACTATCGCTCGGAGGCACGAGACTACATTTCCCCATATGAGAGGCTGCCAAGGATAAACAACTAGTTTGTCGGATCCCACACATACCAAGCATTTCAAACATACACACAATATGCTCAATATGCGTAGATACAACATGGCATCACAACATAACTCTACGACTCAAATATTATTCATTAGGCTCCGAGGAGCGAGATATTACAAACATGGGTCTCATGACCCAACACTCAGAGCATACAAGTCAAAACACAAGCGGAAGCTAAACATGTCTGGGTACAGACAACTATAAATGAAAAAGGCTGAGAAGCCTGACTATCTACCAGATCCTGCCGAGGCACAAGATCGTAGCTGAGGTAACAAGCTAAACGTCGAAGTCCAAGCGGAACTACTAGCGAGACTGACGTCTCTCTGCAAAACATAAAATAAGCAAACGTGAGTACAATTGTACTCAGCAAGACTTACATCAGAACTAACTACATATGCATCATTATCAAAAGGGGGTGGTGGAGTTTGACTGCAGCAAGCCAGCTTTGACTCGGTGGCTACCCTGAACTACGACTGCAAGTAACTCTTTTGAGGTGGCGCACACGAGTCCACACATTCACCATATCAATACACCACTATGGACCCGCTCCCGTCTCCCTACGAGAACGCCATCCATAGCACTCACGCTTATCTTGCGCATTTTAGAGTATCCACTTTCACTTGTCTATGAACTGATATAGGCAACCCGAAGTCCTTCTCCATGGACACGGCTATTGAATAGATCATATTAAACCCTGCAGGGTGTACTTCTTCACACGCGCTCACCACTTACCGCCGTTTACACGACATGTACTCGGCAACCTTCAAGCGGAAGCCCAACGTGGGTGTCGGCCACGGCCTACCTAAACACTCAAGTCCCTAGTCCAGGTTTATCGCCTATTCGGGTTCCATCCGCAGGGAGTCCGGCCGAGGTTTCCCATACAGCCCGAGCGATGTGTGCAGGGTTCCGAGATACCAAACGGGCACTCGGTACACGGGCCACGGTGCCTACCGCAACACAACCCACCCCTAAGGTCAGCGTTGCGTCGGCCCCAACATGCTACAAACACGAAACTACTTGCAACTCCCGGACTGAGGACAAGGGTGGTTAAGAAGCCGAGAGGGTCAATTAAGGATCCCAATGCGTGGTAGTAAGCGTGTCATGGATCACAAACACAGAACTCAGTTCACGAGAGCGGTTTCAATGAGACAACCCACCATGTACTCCTACATGGCCTCTCACCGCTACCTTTACCAAATCGTGTTCACACACTTAGCTCACACACAATAGGACATGTTCATAACAATTCCAATTCATTCCCGATGAATCAGACCCGACTCAACTCTAAGCAGTAGCAGGCATGACAAACCAGCATAAATGAGTAGGCACAACATGGCTCAAACAATTCCTACTCATGCTAGTGGGTTTCATCTAATTACTGTGGAATGACAGGTCATGCAAAGGATCAAGGGGTTCAGCTACCGCAGCAAGTAACACATGAGTCGTTGTTGTCCTAATGCAGTAAAATAGAGCAGGAGCGAGAGAGTGGGATTGTATCGGAATGAACAAGGGGGTTTTGCTTGCCTGGCACTTCTGAAGATAATATAGTTCTTCATCGGTGTCATCGAACTCATCGTCGGTACATCGTCTACCGGGAGGGGACAATTACCGGCAACCAAGAGAGAGCACAATCAATGCAATGCACATTCACATGAATGACATGTCATATTAAGGTACTGAATTCACCTAATGCAATAATAATCCAAGTTAGTTGAAGTGGAATTCAAACAAGGTTGAACTCGAACTCCAAATGCTATTTCATAAATTACCCTAATCATGATTCCTCCTATTCAGTGATGTTAACTTGTTCAAACATGCATGATCATGGCATAAACAGATTCTTCATATTTTTCTGATCATTTTTCATATATAAATTATTTCCATCCGAGTTACGGTTGAATTTATATGATTTTTAGAAGTTTGGGGTATATTCTGGAATTTCCTAAATTATATTAAATCCAGAAAAGGGGTATTACTGCGTCAGCCTGACGTCAGTGTGACGTCAGCGGGTCAACGGGCGGCCAGGGTCAAACCTGACCTGCGGGTCCCACATGTCAGTGTGATTGGCTTAACTAAAATTAATTAAGCTAAATCTAGATAGTCACCAGGGCTGGTCCCACCTGCCATAGGTGCAATAGGGTCAAACATGGCCCACATGGTCAAAGTCAAGTCGGCTGCCGGCGTTTAACCGCCGGCGAGCCCGACGCGGCGGCGGGAGTGGGTTTTGCCGTTCCGGCCACCAAAAGGGTCATGGAGGGTATCTACGTGGAGCTGGGGATGAGTGAGGCTCTTGGTGGAGTGGTTTGAGCTCGGGGCGGTCGGAATCGACGCCGGCGACGTCGTAGGCGGCCGCCGGAGTTCGGCCAACGGCGTGTTAAGCGATCGAGGCGCTAGGGGTGTTGGCGCGTGCTACGTGCTCCTGGTGCTGCGCTGAGCACGGAGGTGGGGTTGGCTTCGAGCCATTGAGGCTCTAGCCATGCCGGCGACGAGGCACGGCGGCGGCGGGCTTCGGCCGCGGTGGGAACGGTGGCTAGAGGAGGGAAGGTCGGGAAGAGGGGAAGCGACTCGGGGCTCACCGTGAGTGCGACGATGGCATCGGCGAGCTCGGGGAGGCACCGGAGCCGACGAATTCGTCGATGAAGTCCGGCGGGTCCGAGAAGGGGGAAAGTGGCGGGGCGGCGCCTCGGGGCGCTCCGGTGTCGGGAGGCTCGGTGAGGAGGGGAGAGAGGGCTCGGCGGAGCTCGGGGGCATGCCGGGGAGGAGAGGGGGTGGCGGTGGCCGCGGGTACGGCGATCGGCGTCGGCGGCCGCGTTCGGTGGCGTCGTGGGGAGAGAGAGCAGGGGAGGGAGATGGTCCAGGGAGAGAGGAAAGAGGACGAGGGGGTTCGGGGAGGCGCGTGGCGTCTCCGGGCGTCGAGGGGTAGCCAGGCAGGCGAGCAGGGAGGAGGTGGCGAGCTCGGCGCGGTCGCCGTGTCCCTCCTCTCGCCCTCTTGGCAGAGGTAGGCGACAGCGGCGTGGCGGTTGGTGGGCTGGGCCACCTGGCCCGGGCCAGCGAGGGGAGAGGGAGAAGGCTGGGCCGTTCGTGGGCCAGGTAAGGCAGTAATCCTTCTCTCTCTCTTTCTTTATTACTGTTTACTATTTTCTGTTTTGTTTTGGTTTAGTAAAATACTAAACCATTTAAATAAATCCTGAAATAATTGTGGCATTTAACTGAATTATTACAGAGGCCCTTAACTATTTTCAGAATTGTTGGAGCATTTAAAAATATTAATAGTATTTAAATGCCCCAATTCAAATACAATATAGTTATTTCAAAAATCCAAAATGCCTGGAAAAATATACATCATCTCTGGATATGGGTTTCACCTTTTCCATTAATCATGAATATTTTTGCAAACCAATTTGGGTTTTGAAAATATTTTTAATTTGAACCTATTTGAATTGCTTTAGTGCTAGGGCTTGATCATCCCCATTTCAAATTTCATGGAAATTAAACATGATGCATGGATGCAATGCTACTAGTTACAAGCAAGCTCTAGGGCTGTGACAACTCACCCCCACTAAACAAGAATCTCGCCCCGAGATTCAAGACGTGAGGTAAGAGGAAAGGGGAGTCACAAACTATCACAATCTTCATGATCCATTGCCCTTCTCGAAAATGTTGATTCATTCCATCATCTTGGTCTTGACGTCCTTGCTTTCAAGATCTTCACTCGACACGACAATAGAAAGAAAGGGGAAACCCTACATGATTCGATCTTCACGAAGATCAAGTAAACATGATCGCCTCACGGACTGAGACGGTGACATATCTCGAGTTGAGACACGGAACACATCGAGAGGGATGGAAGAACAACAACGGGGTTTGATTGGTGGCAACAATTCCACGCTTAGGGAGATGGTGGATGGTGTCAAGGTGGCAAGGAATTCTCTATCATGATTCAACAATGGGGCACCTCGAGGAGGTGACGCAAAGAACTATTCCCTTAAGTGGCAAAAAGAATTACTTTTGATCCATAGATCATTGGAACTCTGTATACCAGCCTAAGGCAATCACAAGCGATCATTTGGTGGAATGCAAAAGAATGGTACACCCGGACTAGAATGGATGATGTGGACTACGTTGTTGAAGACAACGCAATGGATGATTTTTGCTTATCATCGGAGGTGGAGGAGACCCATGGTAAGTCCACTTTTGAGGATGATCTTGAACAGAAATTACTAAGAAGGCAGCCCATAGTGAAATGGCATAAGGACGGTGCAAGCTGGAAACGAAATGCAACTGTTGGAATGTTCCAACCATCATATCTGCCTGAGATTCAGATCTGGTTGGTGTTAGGATATTTCGGACTCATCATGTCTGAAAAGGAAGGGTTGCAACACAATTCGACGAGATGGCGTTGCGAGATTCTCGGGATATGAACTACGATAGCAAGCTCCAAAACATGAGCTGGTTTTGCTACCAACATGTGAACACGTTGTCCTAGACAAGCATGACCACATGGTAGTCTTATAATAAAACACTACCGAGTTCGGGTGGGGAACCATAATCGAGGATATTGAAGTCCTTGCATAAGGCATGCTTCCTAAGAAGGAACTTCCTTTCTTTGAACAAATCAATCAGTGGCTTGGTGTGCTAGGGATACATACGGAATGAGATGATCAGTCTATCAAACCATAGAATACTTCGCACATGTATGACTGACTTGGAATGATTCCAGAGGAAGCAAAACAAACCTTTCTCAAATTCATGGTGGCAACTTACACCTAAAACACATAAATTCGAGGAAGTCTCTTCAACCATCCAAGCATAAGCTTCATGAATGGCACACGAAGAAATGCTTACACAAATTTCCAACACTAGGTTGATGTTCAACACGACTCATGGGGGGAGACGAAATCCTACTGATGGGCTCAACAGCAACTCATCGGAATTTCCATATCACTGGACTTCCACCATCATGTGAACACGGTGTTAGCATTGGTCAGACCAAAGATGTAATGGGTATGCTCGAGGGATTAACCACGGGTAAGACAACATCACGAATATCGTTGGTTCTGATTTGACTCGACAATGGCCCATACTCGAATCAAAGAGTTGATAAGACAATAGGTCCAGCAACTGATCACAGGGACCAATCGATGAAGATATCATCCTTCTTCAACACACACTACACAAGAATATCCCTTTGGAACGAACTAAGTTGGACAAGCTTTTATCTTCCAACTCTCCAAGTTGTTGTCTAGCTTCACCGACTAGCTCAGGGGTATCCAACACAGATTCTTGGAGAAGGGGTGGTTCACAAGAAACCAACTTGATCACGAGCTCAACATAACAGTCAGGGAACAACCCGGTAACACTTCCAAGAGGATATTTGGAAAGTCACGAACCACCGGTATGTTACTAAGCTCGAGAGCAATCTTGCTTTTGAGGGCAAGACAATATGATCCGATGAGTGAGGACTTGACAAGATCCTAACTCATCAATCGAAGAGTGCACCGGAAATAAGGACTAGGTAGCACGATCAATCTTAGGACGATGATTCAATAACCAACACGCTAAGAATGAGAGTATTGTCCATTAACTACCAAGCAACGAGTTGCTCGGAATATTGATTTCACACATCACAATTCACTTGTCGGCATTCCGGTTACAACAACACGAGGACCGAGGAATGAATGATGATGGTGAGAAGTATCACTGCGTCAAGAATTCCTAAGAGGTTGTGTAATTCCCATGACATTCTTGACATAAGATGGCAATACTTCAGGGTAGAACAGAACAAAAGCTGGATTGGCATTTTGATCTGCGGGATACAACTGCTTTGACCCAATCCTAGAAATGGATGAGGTACTGGAGTTTGTTTCTCCTAGTCATTCCGGAATAGAATGGCTTGACGGACCACAAGGATAAAATGCATCGATGAACACCAATGCACACATACCCTTGGCTATCAATTGATAGATGAAGGTCAGAAGGCATCTAAGAGAACAACTCAAAGGAACATATAATTTTCTGAGTTGTGGATGCACAGATTAGTATGTCGAGCAAGCTCAACATTTCTTCCGGATAACCCATGCAGGAAGGTAGAATTGGCAGATTCACAATTATGAATGGAGAACTCCTCAAGAGTACTCTAGTTGTGATCTTTTGGTTCAAAAGAACTTCTGCCATAATTAGTTCATGGTATTTGGAAGAAGGAGAATACCACGGACTTCGAGGACTATCGCAAAGGTTACTAATATCCTAAAGGCACTAGCAATTACTAACAACATGAAGTAGGATGAATCTCGGGTTCAGAAACCCAGGAGTAGAATGCCTACTACTAAATGGCATCACGGGATGCTTCCGCAAATGATGGCCAGAATCATCACACTAGGGATACAAAAGCATTGCTAAATTGCTAGGTGACTTCCTAAACATCTAGGGTCATAATAATAGTTCCAACATATATGTCAAGGCAATAAATTAACCCAACGCACCGGTTAGTGTGCTTATTCTGACCAATAGGACATCGGGAACAGAAAGAAAGGATTTGCAAATGCATCAGACTATTTGGAGACCTGGGATGACTCGGACAGCATAACGGCTGTAAATGCTCAAAAAAGATTTGAGACATTATGCAAAAATGGTGGCATAACCACTCAATAACATCATAACAAGATTCTGAGATCAACGGTTATCATACAGAAATAGTAGGAACTGAACTGGGGATTAAAACCAACAATCTTAAAGGTCTATGGATTAGTAACACGTCATCCTAATAGATAGATGAGAAGCCTAGTTCTTAAACCCCGTAGAAGAGAAGAGGATGACTCAGATCAGAAGGCCATGAGGTATAAGGAGTAAAAAGAGCCTTACGTTCCCTTCCACAATCAATTCCCTTACATAGCTAAAGCATTTCTAGACTCAACTTCGACCAGTTGGCTTGGTAATCCTCTGAGCAGTCGGGCTCTGATACCAACGCTGTCGGGACCCGATCCTAAGTCACACCGATCTAGCATGTAACACATCATATCACTTTGCGGCCTCACGCACGGTATTCTCACGGTGTCGCCTTACCATGGCCGGGACCGTTTGCGTCTTTTGGCTCACGTATATGATAGTGTCGCTAGCATCCATATGACATAGAACCGGGCCGACATGGCTAGTCGTGAACCCAAAGCGGCGCTAACCTATGGGGACAGGCATACATGAATCACATCGAGCATGTCGGTCATCAACGTATATATTCGGGCTGTAGCACTGGCTAACAGGACTCCGGTATCCCGGCTGTAGCAGGCTAGGCAGGACTCGAATAACACCGCGTGACATTTCCCGAAGGACAGACAGGAACGAAGTGAAACACATGCCGCCAGTCAAGTGTCCAAGCAGTAGTCTGGGCTAGAAGGACTCCGTGAACCGGGCTGTAGCGGACTACTATCGCTCGGAGGCACGAGACTACATTTCCCCATATGAGAGGCTGCCAAGGATAAACAACTAGTTTGTCGGATCCCACACATACCAAGCATTTCAAACATACACACAATATGCTCAATATGCGTAGATACAACATGGCATCACAACATAACTCTCGACTCAAATATTATTCATTAGGCTCCGAGGAGCGAGATATTACAAACATGGGTCTCATGACCCAACACTCGAAACATACAAGTCAAAACACAAGCGGAAGCTAAACATGTGCAGGTACAAACAACTATAAATGAAAAAGGCTGAGAAGCGACTATCTACCAGATCCTGCCGAGGCACAAGATCGTAGCTGAGGTAACAAGCTAAGCGTCGAAGTCCAAGCGGAACTACTAGCGAGACCGACGTCTCTCGCAAAACATAAAATAAGCAAACGTGAGTACAATTGTACTCAGCAAGACTTACATCGAACTAACTACATATGCATCATTATCAAAAGGGGTGGTGGAGTTTGACTGCAGCAAGCCAGCTTTGACTCGGTGGCTACCCTGAACTACGACGCAAGTAACTCTTTTGAGGTGGCGCACGAGTCACACATTCACCATATCAATACACCACTATGGACCCGCTCCGTCTCCCTACGAGAACGCCATCCATAGCACTCACGCTTATCTTGCGCATTTTAGAGTATCCACTTTCACTTGTCTATGAACTGATATAGGCAACCCGAAGTCCTTCTCCGTGGACACGGCTATTGAATAGATCATATTAAACCCTGCAGGGTGTACTTCTTCACACGCTCACCACTTACCGCCGTTTACGACATGTACTCGGCAACCTTCAAGCGGAAGCCCAGCGTGGGTGTCGGCCACGGCCTACCTAAACACTCAAGTCCCTAGTCCAGGTTTATCGCCTATTCGGGTTCCATCCGCAGGAGTCCGCCGAGGTTTCCCATACAGCCCCGAGCGATGTGTGCAGGGTTCCCGAGATACCAAGCGGGCACTCGGTACACCAGGCCACGGTGCCTACCGCAACACAACCCACCCCTAAGGTCAGCGTTGCGTGCCCCAAACATGCTACAAACACGAAACTACTTGCAACTCCCGGATGAGGACAAGGGTGGTTAAGAAGCCGAGAGGGTCAATTAAGGATCCCAATGCGTGGTAGTAACTGTGTCATGGATCACAAACACAGAACTCAGTTCACGAGAGCGGTTTCAATGAGACAACCCACCATGTACTCCTACATGGCCTCTCACCGCTACCTTTACCAAATCGTGTTCACACACTTAGCTCACACACAATAGGACATGTTCATAACAATTCCAATTCATTCCCGATGAATCAGACCCGACTCAACTCTAAGCGATAGCAGGCATGACAAACAAGCATAAATGAGTAGGCACAACATGGCTCAAACAATTCCTACTCATGCTAGTGGGTTTCATCTAATTCTTGTGGAATGACAGGTCATGCAAAGGATCAAGGGGTTCAGCTACGCAGCAAGTAACACATGAGTCGTTGTTGTCCTAATGCAGTAAAATAGAGCAGGAGCGAGAGAGTGGGATTGTATCGGAATGAACAAGGGGGTTTTGCTTGCCTGGCACTTCTGAAGATAATATAGTTCTTCATCGGTGTCATCGAACTCATCGTCGGTACAACGTCTACCGGGAGGGGACAATTACCGGCAACCAAGAGAGAGCACAATCAATGCAATGCACATTCACATGAATGACATGTCATATTAAGGTACTGAATTCACCTAATGCAATAATAATCCAAGTTAGTTGAAGTGGAATTCAAACAAGGTTGAACTCCAACTCCAAATGCTATTTCATAAATTACCCTAATCATGATTCCTCCTATTCTGTGATGTTAACTTGTTCAAACATGCATGATCATGGCATAAACAGATTCTTCATATTTTTCTGATCATTTTTCATATATAAATTATTTCCATCCGAGTTACGGTTGAATTTATATGATTTTTAGAAGTTTGGGGTATATTCTGGAATTTCCTAAATTATATTAAATCCAGAAAAGGGGTATTACTGCGTCAGCCTGACGTCAGTGTGACGTCAGCGGGTCAACGGGCGGCCAGGGTCAAACCTGACCTGCGGGTCCCACATGTCAGTGTGATTGGCTTAACTAAAATTAATTAAGTTAAATCTAGATAGTCTACAGGGCTGGTCCCACCTGCCATAGGTGCAACAGGGTCAAACATGGCCCACATGGTCAAAGTCAAGTCGGCTGCCGGCGTTTAACCGCCGGCGAGCCCGACGCGGCGGCGGGAGTGGGTTTTGCCGTTCCGGCCACCAAAAGGGTCGCGGAGGGTATCTACGTGGAGCTGGGGATGAGCTGAGGCTCTTGGTGGAGTGGTTTGAGCTCGGGGCGGTCGGAATCGATGCCGGCGACGTCGTAGGCGGCCGCCGGAGTTCGACCAACGGCGTGTTAGGCGATGCGGGGCGCTAGGGGGGGTGTTGGCGCGTGCTACGTGCTCCTGGTGCTGCGCTGAGCACGGAGGTGGGGTTGGCTTCGAGCCATTGAGGCTCTAGCCATGCGGCTGACGAGGCACGGCGGCGGCGGGCTTCGCCAGCGGTGGGAGCAGTGGCTAGAGGAGGGGGCAGGTCGGGAAGAGGGGGAAGCGACTCGGGGGCTCACCGTGAGTCGACGATGGCATCGGCGAGCTCGGGAGGCACGGAGCCGACGAAGTCGTCGATGAAGTCCAGCGGGTCGAGAAGGGGAAAGTGGCGGGCGGCGCCTCGGGCGCTCTGTGTCGGGAGGCTCGGTGAGGAGGGGAGAAAGGGCTCGGCGGAGCTCGGGGCATGCCGGGAGGAGAGGGGTGGCGGTGGCAGCAGGGCACAGCGATCGGCGTCGGCGGCCGCGTTCGGTGGCGTCGTGGGAGAGAGAGCAGGGAGGAGATGGTCCAGGAGAGAGGAAAGAGGACGAGGGGTTCGGGAGGCGCGTGGCGTCTCCAAGGCGTCGAGGTAGCCAGCAAAGCGAAAGGGGAGGAGGTGGCGAGCTCGGCGCGGTCGCCGTGTCCCTCCTCTGCCTACTGGCAGAGGTAGGCGACGAGCGGCGTGGCGGTTGGTGGGCTGGGCCACCAACTGGGCCAGCGAGGGGAGAGGGAGAAGGCTGGGCCGGTTCGTGGGCCAGGTAAGGCAGGTAATCCTTCTCTCTCTCTTTCTTTATTACTGTTTACTATTTTCTGTTTTGTTTTGGTTTAGTAAAATACTAAACCATTTAAATAAATCCTGAAATAATTGTGGCATTTAACTAAATTATTACAGAGGCCCTTAACTATTTTCAGAATTGTTGGAGCATTTAAAAATATTAATAGTATTTAAATGCCCCAATTCAAATACAATATGGTTATTTCAAAAATCCAAAAATGCCCTGGAAAAATATACATCATCTCTGGATATGGGTTTCACCCTTTTCCATTAATCATGAATATTTTTGCAAACCAATTTGGGTTTTTGAAAATATTTTTGAATTTGAACCTATTTGAATTGCTTTAGTGCTAGGGCTTGATCATCCCCATTTCAAATTTCATGGAAATTAAACATGATGCATGGATGCAATGCTACTAGTTACAAGCAAGCTCTAGGGTTGTGACAGATTCGTCGAGCTCGCGCAGATTGAAAAGCTGGAACAATTCACTCAGTTCAATTTGTACATAGTAATGTTTGAAGTGATGCTCATGTCTAACTTCCGCATAAATATATTCTTTGGCGTTTTTATTTTTTATGTAACCCTTGTACCATTTCAGCAGACCTTTCATTTGTGGAGGTAGATCCTTTTCCTGCGCAGGCTCGACGAGAGGCCCATTCTTGACATATGTAATTACTACCTCCTTCACTGGCGCCTCATCAAGGCCTAACATTTCACGTAAGAGTAATACCTAAGTTGGCGCTTGTTCTCGCTTTTCACATGATCAATCCTGTGCTGCCGCAGCTTGTATGATCTCGGGGCATCCGGACGGCGGCTTCCACTATAAGCGGGGCAATCGATTGTTTACTTTGTTCCCGAGCTGGGCAACTTGTTTCCGCTTTTTTACTTCGGCCTTCTCCGCTCTTTGTTCTCCTTGAACATGAGTGCCTGCCTCTGAAGTTCACGTGCATAGTCGTTAGGCAGATTCTTGGACTTGGGACGGTGTGCTCAAAATGACTTAGCCCACTTCTTTTGCTCATCGAAAATACTGGCTTGGGCTCGGGCTCTCTTTTCTTCTTGCAGTCCGCCTTCCATTTCTCCAAATCAGCAGCCGCGGCCGCGTCGACTTCCTCGGCACTACGTTCCCAAGGCCTTGTGGGAGAGGCTTGAGTGATGGCTCCGGTACCTTTGTGGTCTTAGGTACATAAGGGTCGGGTTAATAATCCAGGACTGCTTACGCTTCTTTGCGGAGGTGGATTGGGGCGGCGTCGATCACCCGCCGGACGAGGATCGGGGCGGCGGCTGATCACCCGCCGGACGTTGTGGGATGGGGCGGCGTCGGTGACGTGGCGGAGGTGTAGGTGAACCGCCACCACCACCACCACCACCACCACCGCCACCGCCACCACCACCACCGTAGGGGGTGGACTTGTTGTCCTTGGCGCCTCTCTGAAACTTGATAAACTTCTTTTGCCATAGAATGAAATGGCGCTTGACATCTCAAGTCTTTTCTCCCCTTGGTGTAGCAATGTCAATCTCAGTGTCCTCAAACCCTTGGACTATGTCCTCCACCGTGACACGAGCATAGCCATCTTGAATGGGGTTGTTGTGGTGGAGTGCTCGAGTAAACATGGTAAAGCACTGCCGATGGCTACCTTCATGGACATGTTCCCGATAGGATAATACAGATGACATTCTTTCATCTCCTTTATATAAATCCACGGGTAGCGAGGAGGCTCCGGTGCAGTAATTTCGACCACCGAGGCTCCGGTGCAGTAATTTCGACCACCGAGACTCCGGTGCAGTAATTTCGATCGTCGGTGCATCTGCACCAGCCGGTGGGGCCTCCGTGGAAGCCACGCTGCTTCTCCGCTGCTGGCTTCCGAGATCCGCTGGATGATCTTCATGCTGCACCGAGCTGCATCTCTTCGCTACTAGTACACTCATGGTTTTCTTCATCACATCCATTTCCGATGCCAACCGCGCCACAACATCTGCTTCCCGATCCATCTTTCTCTTACGGCTTCAGAATCGACGGGTCATCGTTCGGGGAACCCTATTTTCCACGGAATGTGCCCCATGCCTCGACACGTCCTCCGTGTTCAGGATTCCCGAGGGCTTTTGTCGGTAGCGTCGTTCTCTCTGTTGAACTTGATCTTCCCCTCTTGAGCATCCCTCATTGCGTCAATAAGGGCTTGGGTGGGTTTAATTAATTTGCCCCGGTAAACACACTCCCCTGTCTCCGGGTTCAGCGTTCCCCCATGCCCGTACCACCAGCTTTTGGCCCTTGGGTCCCATGCCTCCGTACCTGGACGGATTCCTCGCGCCCTCAGCTCGTTCTCCATCTTCTCCAACCTAGGCACACAAATGCGATACCCTCCTGGCCCCATAACATGATTGTACTCCTTCTTAGCCGCATTTTCCTTATTTTTTTTCGATATTTGAATGAACTGCTCCGATTTCTTTTGCTTCACAAATTCTGGCCAATCATGTTTCAGTTTCTCATATTGTCCTTTGAAATCCGAGTCTTGTTCTGCTTGACAAAGTCATGGGCTAGATTTTGCTTGAATTTCCGGAATCGTCGGCCATCTTATGAAGAGCGAACTGTTTGACTAGCCTCCTCCTCTCCTTGTTTTCCTCAATCTTGTTACCCTCCTCATCGAATTTGTTGTATTCGGAGGTAGAGCGAAATGTTCCATAAGCTTCTTGAAGCAATCTTTTTTGTTCTGTTATCGACAAAAGTGAAACCATCAATTCGTGCCTTCTTTGGCTCATTCCACTCTGGGCGGTGATCGAGGCGTTGTCTCTAACAATGGCTCCGCATTGGCTGACAAACTTGGTGGCGTTCTTGCGGGGCTCCAGTGACCTGCGGTAATCGTCGACAACCTCGATGGTGCATGTTTCTCCTTGTTTCATCGTCTTGGTTGCGCCACGCTTTGACGACGTACTCGATTGTTTGACGATCCGCCGAGGGCTAAAATAAGAAAGAGAGTCGGCGCTTTAGTACACACATATTTATTCAAATCAGTTAGTTTGTATCACGGAGGCTCAATGTATATATATACCTCGGCGCGGAGGTGGTTGCTACTTCCATTTGAAGATAAATCGTTTATCGGCGTTTGTTAAACATCATCTTCTTGTGGCGCCCTTCATCTTCACCGTCAAGGTACAGATAAGAAGAGATATCATCTTCTTCTTCTCCGGTCGGCACATATAGAATATCGCCGTTTATGATGCCGAACATATGTGCTTCACCGTCCGGATCATAGTTGTCCATAATCGGGTCAGCTCTATCGTCCGCCATTATGTCAGTCCTGAAAACATGTAGTAAAAACAAATTAATTAAGTGAAGAAGGGGGGCGGTGGCGGTGGCGGTGGCGAAAGGGCGGTGGCAAAAGGAGGGGGCGAGGAAGGGGTGGGAGAGGGTGTCGCGGTAGAGCGCGAGACGGGGTGGCAGACAAAGGCGTCACGGAGAGGGAGGCGAGGACAACACACATGTATAACCCTCGCCGCCCCCTCTCGATCCCAAAAAAACTCATTGTTCTTTTAAACTCTAGAATCATTTGCAAAAGGATTGTGTATCCATGAATTCAAAAATGTTCAGAGTTTTAAAATTTGTTTGTGGAATTGAAAATGTCCATGATAGAAAAATGGCACAAATTCATTTTAGATTTGAGTTTGCTCATGGCGCCCTCTCTCTCTCTCACGATCTAGCTCGCTCTCTGTTGGCCTTGTGCATACCGAGGACGGCCGGGCCAAGGGCGAGCGCAGCGAGGCGGCGCTTGTGCTGTGGGCGAGGAGGCGGTCGGCGGCGTTGAGGGCGGGCGAGCGAGGCGGCAGTACCGAGGCAGGCAGGCGGCGCTGTGGGCGAGGGCGACGGCGGGCGTCGAGGGCGAGGGCGGCGTCGAGGGCGCGGCAGAGACGAACACTGGTAGAGGCGAGAATCGAATCGGAGAAGGCGAGAATCGAGACCTTGTATTTATAGCCCCCCTTTAGTCGCGGTTGGCGACGCGACCCATGACTAAAGGTACCCTTTAGTCATGGTCGCCTGCCCAACCGCGACTAAAGGGTTTTAATGGTTTTTATTCTCAGCGCCCCCACCTTTAGTCGCGGTTGGTCTGGCCAACCGCGACTAAAGCCTTCTGAGTTTAGGGTTTTAGCCCCCCCAAACCTGTTTTCTGTTTAATTTGTATTGTTTTCTTTTTAATTTGTATTGTTTTCTGTTTAATTTGTATTGTTTTATTTCTTTTGTGCTTTATTTTAATTTTGAAGGAGTTTCACATATTCTACGGTACTACATACATGCATATGAATGTACAATTTCAAACAAATTTGAAATTAGAACCAAAAAGAATTCAAGAGGAATATACAATATATATTCAATATCATCGGATGACCATATACAATTTTGAACAAGTTTCCATACATAATTTAATGCATATAAAGTTCTCGTCCTTTGTATCTACGAACCGTCTCCAAACCCTACGAGGCAAATACAAATAATATGTCAAAAATAAAACTAATTCAATTCAATATGTTAAAATACAAATAATATATCAAAAATTCAGAAAATAGAACTAATTCATTTCAAAATTCTAAAAATACAAATAATATATCAAAAATTCAGAGAAGTTCTTCCCGCCTCTGTCTTCCCACAAGTTCTTCGGCCAGTCTTCCCTTGATTCTTTCCGCCTATGTCTTCCGCCATTTCTTCACGCCTCTATCTTGGCAGATCGATGCTCCTTTTATAGGCACGGCGCCGCTTCTGCTTTGTCTTGTTCCTCCGACAGGCGTGTAAATGCGCTACCCACGCGTCTGTCTAACCTTTAGTCCGGTTGCACCAACCAGCCGGGACTAAAGGTTAGATGACCAACTCTGGATTCCTCTTATTCCGCCATTTCTTCCCTGTCTTCCGCCTCTTTCTTCCGCCACTTTCTTCCCGCCTCCTGTCTTCCCGCTCCCATTTTTCCGCCATTTCTCACTACATATATGTAGCCGGCTTGGCCAGCATTATCACATCTCTACAATCTCTCATCACTCTCTCATGGCTTCCACCGCACCCACTCTAACCTACCAGCGGTGGAGGAGCTTTGCGCCTCAAACTACCCTTGTCCACCGGGCTACAGCGTCCCCACCGGCTGGAGCCTAAGCGCCGGCGGCGTGCAGTCCCTCCGTCCCTCGGTGCTGCGCAGGCGGCCATCACGAACCACTACTACCTCGACCTCACGCCGAGCAGCGGATGAATCCCGCGGCATCCCGATAACCAGCATACTTGGGGCGCCTTCTTCATCAATCGGCGTGAGAGGGCTCGCCGGTATGAGGAGGACGGTCTGCCTCTGGGAACTTCCACGAGGCGGCCGTCGGCTATGGTGGTATGGCGGACTCTGCAGAGCGTCATGGACTACATCACGGCGGCGATATCCCCGCTGCGCTACCCTCGATTCGAGCCACGGCGCCGACCGACGACAAGCGGACGACAGCAGCGGCGGCGGCGGCGGCGGCAACTTAGAAGGCGGCGACTACCAATACAACGACGACGGCGGCTATGAAGACTACAGTATGCATATTATCGCCTAGGCAGGAGTATGACTAAATCACTCCAAATTTCATGTATCATCGGTGGTATCTCGAATCATTCAAAATCGACACCAAACACATCACGGGTAATATAATTCACATGATCCATTCAACAAAGTTTGGTACAATAAATTATTACACATCGTTTCTTCCCTTGTGTCCTTGCTTGCTTACGATTGTGCCGTATCCATGGAGCATCCTCATCATTTAACTTAATGCTTGGGCGGTGTTCACTTTGAAGGGCGGAATTTCAGCAAACATATTATAATCTTCGACATGTACATCTTGTCCTCCACTCCCACGATGTTTCTTTTCCCTGAAAGAACAATGTGGCGCTTTGAATCATCGCATGATGTACTGATCGTTTTCTTATCTTTCCGTTTCCTCGGTTTGCTACTCATGTCCTTCACATAGAAAACCTGAGCGACATCTTTCGCTAGGACGAATGGTTCGTCAAGGTAACCAAGATTGTTGAAATCCACCATTGTCATTCCGTATTGCTGGTCCACCTTTACCCCACCTCCTGTTAGCTTGAACCATTTGCACGGAACAAAGGGACCTTAAAGGAGGGTCCATAGTCAAGTTCCCATATCTCCTCTATGTAACCATAATATGTGACCTCTTGCCCATTCTCGGTTGCTGCATCAAAGCGGACACCACTGTTTTGGTTGGTGCTCTTTTTATCTTGGGCGATCGTGTAAAATGTATTCCCATTTATCTCGTACCCTTGGAAAGTCGTTATAGTCGAAGATGGTGTCTTGGCCAACATGTACAGCTGATCTACAACATCATTGTCATTCATTAAATGTTTTCTCAACCAACTGCCGAAAGTCTCCATGTGGGCCTTCCTAATCCAGGATTCAGGCTTCCCCGGGTTGTCGAGCGTAAAATATTCTTGTGTTTCTCAAAATGCGGAGCCACCAAGCTGGAATTGGTCGATCTGATGTGGTGTGCTTCATCAGAGAATGGCCGTCCATACATATCGTTGATTTCCTTCCGATCGTGCCTTTTCCACTTAGTCTTCCCTCGTGCGCGATCGAGGAAGACCAATCGGCTTAAGGTCAGGAACAAAGTCAACACAAAACTCAATTACCTCCTCATTTCCATAGCCCTTGGCGATGCTTCCTTCTGGCCTAGCACGGTTACTGAACATATTTCTTTAATACTCCCATGAACCTCTCGAAGGGAACATATTGTGTAGAAATACAGGACCGAGAACGAAAATCTCTTCGACTAGGTGAACCAGGAGGTGCGTCATAATATTGAAGAAGGATGGCGGAACACCAACTCGAAACTGACAAGACATTGGATCACATCGTTCAGTAACCGTGGTAGAACTTCTGGATTGATTACCTTCGAGAGATTGCATTGAGGAAAGCACATAGCTTCACAATGGCTACTCGAACATTTTCGGCAGGAGCCCCTCAAAGCAATCGGAAGCAATTGCGTCATAATCACGTGGCAGTCGTGAGACTTCAGGTTTTGGAACTTTTTCTCCGCCATGTTTATTATTCCTTTATATTGGGCGAGAATCCAAGCGGGACCTTCATACTGCTCAGGCATTCAAAAAGATGACCTTCTCTTCTTTGGTCGGGCGTAGCTGGCACGACCTTGAAACCATTCCGGATGCGGTCATCGTGGTCTTTCAAATGTTGCTGGTCTGCCGTGCTTCCTTTGTATCATTTGTCTTCCCATACACGCCCAAGAAGCTTAGGAGGTTCACGCAAATATTCTTCATAACGTGCATCACGTCGATTGCAGAGCGGACATCTAGGACTTTCCAATATTCTAGCTCCCGAATATAGATTTCTTCTTCCACATGGCTGCGTGCCGTCGGCTCCCTTCGAACTGATTGTCCGCGGGACCCTTTCCAAAGATGACTTTCAAATCCTTGACCATATCAAATACCTCAGCACCGGTCGTTCCGCGAGCTTCGCCGGTGATCTGCCTTGCCGTTGTAATGCTTGCCTTTCTTTCTTCTTGGATGAATTTTGGAAGAAATCGACGATGCCCAAGGTACACGTTCTTCTTACAATTTGGCAAATGTACACTTTCAGTCTCATGTAAGCAGTGCGTGCATGCATTGTATCCCTTATTTTACAGTCCGAAAGGTTACTAAGAGCAGGCCAATCGTTGATGGTTACGAAAAGCAACGTCGAGGTCAAATTCCTCTTGTTTGTGCTCATCCCACACACGGACACCACCCACAGCTGTAAAAGTTCATCAACTAATGGCCTTAGGTACACATCGATGTCGTTGCGGGTTGCCGGACCTTGGATGAGCACTGGCATCATAATGAACTTCCGCTTCATGCACAACCAAGGAGGAAGGTTGTAGATGCATAGAGTCACGGGCAGGTGCTATGGCTGGAGCTCGCTCGCCAAAAGGATTCATGCCATCCGTTTAGAGCAAATCTTATGTTCCTTGCGTCAGCTGCAAAATCATTGAACCATCGTCGATCTTTCTCCATTGCGTTCCATCTGCGGTGTGTCTCAACTCCCGTCCGACTTACGGTCCTCTTTGTGCCATCGCAACAACTTGGCATGCTCTTTGTTCCTGAGCAGACGTTTCAACCGTGGTATTATAGGAGCATACCACATCACCTTGGCGGAACCCTCTTCCTGGGTTTCGGCCCTCAACATCGTCACCGTGGTCATCGCCTCGATCTTATAACGCAATGCAAGTGCATACCGGGCATTCATTCAAATTCTCGTATTCACGCGGTAGAGGATGCGATCGTTGATGCATGCATGTATCTTGAACCTCTAAACCTAGAGGCAGACAACCTTCTTTGCTTCAGTGCGTCTTGGCGGGCAACTCGTTATCCTTTGAAACATATTCTTCAACATTTTCAGCAAGTTTTCAAATGCCGAGTCAGCTACACCTGCCTCTGCCTTCCATTTCAGCAAATCCATTGTGCAGCCCAGCTTTTTCAGACCATCATCGCATCCGGGTACAACGCCTTTCTGTGATCCTCTAACATGCGATCCAAATTCTCCTCTCCTTTTCAGTTTCACAGCGTCTCCGTGCATCAGCAATGGTCCGACCAAGATCATCAACGGGATCATCACGTGCCTCTTCTTCACCTTCCCTTCACCTTCAAACATCCTCCATGAAAGTATCACCGAAATGAGCAAGATAGCTTTCATCGATGAAATCATCCCTTCTTCATCTTCTTCCATTATAACCCCTCTTTCTCCATGCTTGGTCCAACAATTATAGCTTGGCATGAAACCGTGCAAGCAGATGCATGTGAACATCTCTTGAGGAAGAGTAACCCTTCGATTCTTACAGATAACACATGGACAGATAACAAAACCCCCGCTTGTTCGCATTAGCCACTACGAGGAAATCTTTCAAACCCGTAGTGAACTCGCCGGAGAGTCGGTTACCGTACATCCATTGCCGATTCATCTGCATTATTATAATATAAAATATATAATTAACCATCATGCATTTGTTAAACTAACTAGCTACAAACAATATAAATTAAACAATGAACTACACACATGCATATTTTATCAATGACACATCAAAGGTTCATCAAGTTGCTAACCGCGATCGAAGAGTGTGGCTCCAACACTTCATGTCATGTTTGTTTCATGCTCTTGGGGCATTTCATCAAACACCTTATGTGCATAAGAGGAACCAAAAGCAAACCTACACCCACTTGTGAAGAGAATGGCTCCAAATGGCTAAGTGTTGGCTGCTGGATGGGTATATATAGGGGAGGGGCTTTAGTTGCGGTTGGCCTGGCAAACCGTGACTAAAGGTGCCCGAAGGCCTTTAGTCGCGGTTGTCCTGGCCAACCGCGACTAAAGCCCCTCACGTGCACCAGCTGGCCACCGAGCACCCTGGGCCCAGGCCTTTGGTCGCGGTTCACCTCCAGAACCGCGACTAAAGGTCCCATTAGTCGCGGTTCCTACAGCTTCGCGACTTATGGGGCTGGACGGAAGCCTGTTTTTCCACCAGTGCCACCACCTGACAGAGGAGGGCACTATTGAAGGAGCAACCCGAGTAGACAACCCTCGCCAACGGCCCCGGGTTCTGCCGAGGTGTAGTTAGCCAGAGCCTCTAAGCTCGCAACCAGGGTCGATCTTACGCCACTGCAAAAGGTGCGGTGTCCTAGGCCCATATCAAATAACTACCCAGTACATATACATACCTAAGTAAATCACTAAAAGTGTGATTTGCATAACATTACTTGAACACTATTATGGGGTAGGAGGGGGGCATATAACTACCCAGTACATATACATACCTAAGTAAATCACTAAAAGTGTGATTTGCATAACATTACTTGAACACTATTATGGGGTAGGAGGGGCATTGCCCCCCCACAAAAAAATCTCTATACTCTAATACAATGTTGAGTAGACGAATACAGATGCAAACTGATAATAAATTCGGCATTACCTCATATAATGATTTGGCGTTCCCACAAATGAAGCCTATCTTCTGTCAGATGTAGCTTTGGTAGAATAGATGAGAACCTTCGTTTTCAAACAAGCTGTCGTGGAACCCGTAGTCTGCATTTGTATATCACCGCCTTTTCGGCATAAAGCAGCCGAGGCACCGGCTGCTTCATTTCCTTTCTTGAATGCGGCAAAGGAGCCAAGCTCTACAAAGAATATAAGCACGGCAAGAGTCTAAATATGTATAGGTTAGGTAAGTATGCAAAAAACTGTGTGACACCGTCGCCGCGACTCGCCTCCACCGCGGCGGTCTCACCTCGAGCCGGCCCTCCTCTGCCACCATGGCCTCGTCCTGCCGGCTCGCCCCCGCCTCTGTGACTCGCCTCCGCCGCCGCGGCCTCACCTCGAGCCGGCCCGCCTCTGCCACCCTAGCCTTGCCACGCCCCAGCCAACAGTGGAGCAACTAATTAACGAGCGCTCCTTCGGGAGCCTCGCAACGATTAGCGCCACTTGGCGCGCTCTCAGCCATTCGCCACGTGTCGCGCTCTGGGCACTCCCTCCGTAATTTTTTTATTTTTTCGCACGTGTTTTTGGCTTTTTAAACGGGTTTTTTTCGGGGTTATTTTTTATGTTTTGGTTTTCCGCCGGTCTTCCCTAGCTTTTCGACAAAAAAAATTGTGTGAAAAATCACATTTTTTTTCACGAGAGTCACGGTTTTGTTTTCGCGGTCGTGCCTCTTGGAAACGGAAAAAACGCGTTTTCTGCCTTTTTTCCTTTCGCGAGAGGCACGATTTTGCTTCCGCGAGAGGCACAGTTGTGCTTTGGCGAGAGTCACGGTCGTGCCTCTTGGAAACGAAAAAAAACACGTTTTCTGTTTTTTATTCTTTAGCGAGAGGCACGGTTTTGCTTCCGCGAGAGGCACGGTTGTGCTTTCGCGAGATCCACGGCCGTGCCTCCTCGGAAACAGAAAATAAACGCATTTTCTGGTTTTTTTTTGCGAGAGGCACGGTTTTGCTTCCGCGAGAGGCACGGTTGTGATGCCGTCAGAGGCACGGGCGTGCCTCTTTCGGAAAGGGAAAATCCCGTGCTTCCGGTTCAGTTTTTTCATCCGGTTTTTTCGTGAAAAAAGTTCGTCAAAACCTATCAACATGGGATCTAGTTTTGAAGATCTCGATGCAAGGAATCCAACCGCGAAAGCGGTTCGAGATTTGGACGCATGATTTAAGAGATAAAACATTTTGAATAAACAGATCTACGAAAAAAGGGAAAACTCACAGGATGCGACAAGTGGCGCACATGTAGCGCGCTTCTTGTCGCAACCTGGGGAAGTTGGAGTTATCTCCGCAAGGAGTACTCCTTAATTAGTGATTTCGGACGTTTCGCTAATCGCTACTAGCTCTATCTGATGGGCTTTGTTCTCTTATCTATTTTTTGGTGGGCTATATACTATGTATGTATACTCCATCATGGGCCCCCCTACAGCCTGGGCCCTGGGCCGTCGCCCCTCCGGCATACCCCCAGGGCCAGCCTGTTCTGAAGAAAGCAGTGGACATTATCTCACTGACAGTAAAAAATTCGACACCGCAAATGACTCATTCTCTCCATGTGCCTCCCATGCCTAGCTAGATGCCCGAAATGGTTGTCCCTTCTACATAAACAAGGGGGAAAATGCATGTTATCAATCGAGTCCATCCTATGGTTTGAGCAGTAGCTATAACTAGGTACTTTGTGAGTTTTAACACAAAGAAGCGAGGGACTTGGAGAGGAAGATGAATGTCTCGATGATGCTTAAATAGTCCAAGATGTATGTAGCCATGGAGTCCTCATATATATGATATAGCGTTCATTCAAAACCCCAATACCAATAGTTGTCCATGCTTGAAAGGGGGCCAAATAAATAATGCCTTCTTTTATATTACAAACTACCTGGAAAACATTCTCAGGTCAGGTGGCACATAGACAAACAAAGTTCTCTAATATAATATGAGTTTGACAAATGCACCCTTCTTTTAGGGGCATGTTCTCGATTAAACCTTTCTTGTGGCCTTTGGGCTAATCCCAATGCACCAGTGCTTAGATGAGGTGCTAAGTGAATTAAATGACTTAGCACCTATACTTCCCAATGCAGTGCTTAGCTTTATGTAGCTAAGCTTTCTTAATTTAATTAGTTGTGGATTCTTAAATAGTATAGAATCTTTGTAACCTTGCAATGGTATGCTCACTGCAGATGCCATGGGTAGGCTTATTGAACATGGTTGGGGCCAAAGGACGCCGATGGGTTCTGGAAGCATAATTTGGGACAAGCGGTCCGTAACACCCCTAGTCCTTCAAGATCTAATAGATGTCCCCGCGCGCGCTCCTCCTTCCCGGGGTGGGGGGAGGCGGCGGTGCTGCTCGGCTGGTGGCGGCCCGGCGTGCTGGTGGCGGAGACCGGCGGCGCCCGCCGTGATGGTGCTGCCTCTTGGCGGCGGGGCGCTCCGGTGGTGCTGGATGGCCGGTGGCGCGTCCCCGTCCCAGATCAGGACCCGTATTGCCCCATCTGGGTCCTTGCGGGTCGGCTCCGGCGCGACCGCGACGCTCTCTGTATGGGAAGGCTGGGGAGTGGCGTGGACTGGGGATGCGGTGTCGACGGCGTGCCAGCTGCTGCGCGGAGGCGGGAGCTGTCCGGGCGTCTGAGGGCCCGGCCGGGCCTGTGGGTCCATGGGCCCGGTAGGCTCCTGCTTTGGCGTCCGGTCGGCTACCGGCATGGACGGTGGAGGTGGGGCCCTCCTGTATGCTGACGGTGCTGCTGCCCTAGTCCCGACTCCTCTTCTTCGTTGTGCAGACCATCTTCGCGGTGCCGTGGTGAGACAGCGTCGAAGCTTCGTGTCCGTGTTGGTGCTGGGTGGTGGTCGGTTTGGTGTCGAGCTCCGGAGTGCCTGAGGTGGAGGATGGGATCGGGAGAAATCCATGTTGTCTTGGTCGACACCGACACGGTGGCGCATGAGGGTACCACCGGACCTTCCTGGAGGGCGTCGGGGCTACCCTTCCTCTCTCCTCGCCATGTACCGGGGGAAACCCTTAGCAGCAGCGTCACCAACGTCGCGTCCCTTCTTGGAGGTGTTGATTGGTACCGGCACTTCGGAGTCTCGGAGCTTGGTGGGCGATCTCCGGTGGACGCAGCGGTTGCGAGGCTTCGTCGTTTTTGTCGATCCGCCGTTATTGGCATTTGTTTCTTTTCTTTTTTTCTCTTTCTTTTTTTTGGGCGTGCTTGTGCTGCTTCCGCCCTAGCACCTATCGTTGGCTGTATCGGATGGTTGCTTTGGAATACAAAGCGGGGGAAACCCTTTTTCTCAAAATATGAATGGTTTTTTAACATAACTTCCGTTTCTAGTAGAAATTTGTTGGGCGTTCTTTGCTTCTGGTCACAATAATCAGACAGACTAACTACAGCAGCTAGCAATGGTAATCGGCAGTGTAGCATGTTGCCTGCCAAAGAGAGGAGTGGCATGGGATTTTTTTTTTTAAAAAGGAGGACCCCCGGCCTCTGCAGCTGGACGATGCATGCAACCACTTCATTAATAATTCACACAAAACCTTGCAAAGTCATACAACAATAAGACTAAAGCCATCGTCTAGGTAATAGCTGTCGCTACTCCTATCCAGTTGATGAATGGATGCTGATAGTCTGGGCCTAATACCAAACAGACCTTGCAGCCAAACATAACATCTAAGACCTGGGGTCCTAGCAGGACGTCTGCCGGGTATGAGGCACCCACCAGTCTGGCGCACTCCTCAACCAGGACGCCTGCCGGGTATGAGGCCGCCGGAGCCACCTGCCATCGATCCATCTTCAACTGATGTACTGCTGCATCTACCTTGCCCGGTCTAGCTGTCGTCGACGTCACCACAATGCCAGAAAACGCCACCATCCTGCGCTCGTCCATCATCACAAGCCCACCGGCGAGACCCCGCTGCTCCATGCCGCTGAGACCCGCCGTTGTCGACGTGCCAGATGCCACGCCGCTCCTCCGTCGCGAACTCCACTTGCTGCCACTGGTCCCATCCGCTCCGCCTACAGTTCCTCTAACCGAGCACCCAAACGCCCCAGGCAGCGCCTCCAAGAAAGATACGACACACGCATTGTCGCCGCCGCCCAATCTAAGGAGATTTTGGGTTTTCACCCGAGCATGGGGGCGGGGTAGAGGGCAGGGACCTCGACGGCGCCTGCAAGTAGGAGAACGGCAACCCTGGTCGTCGCCACCGTCGGGATGAACGAGTCATCCAGAGTGTCCTTCGGTCCGATGTCACCTCTACCGGCCCCCGCGAACGCACCAAGGCCGACGACTGCGATCATAAGCCACCAAGTGCAGCGGGAGAAAGCCTGCAGCGTGGAGGAGATCCACCGGCAACTCACCGCACACGCGGTCAAGATGTCGTTCATCCACCACCCGCGAAGGTCGCTAGCCGAGGGCGCCGTCGCCATGCCTAATGGGGCCGCCGCCCTAGGTCTAGGTTCCTTAACGATGGCCGGAGCGGTGATATCCGGCACCGCGCAGCCGTCGCCATCGCCCAAGCCCGCCGTTGACTGATCTTGCCGCCGTCGGGAGCCCGCACGCTATTGGGAGTCCCACACCTATAGATCTCGGCGCCCCTACACCGTCGCGAGCTCGCCTCCTCCGGGATCCGCCACACCGTCGGGAGGGCCACACCCCGCGGATCAGGACGTCCGCGCCGCCGCGGAGCCGGGAGAGGGAGGAGAGATCCTCCGCCGCCGCACGCGCTTTGCCCGGCGAGGGCCATCGACAGCGGCAGAGGGGGAGAAGGGCGCTGGAGGGTTCTTAGGCGGCGGTGGTGGCGGCTGAGCCCTCGCGAGCCGCCCGCGGGGGAGGCGACGCGAGAGGGTTGTTCATGACTGAAGAAAAACAGAATACCGCACTGTTTCTGCGGCTGGATTGGCACGGGAATTAGTGAAGGAACTGCAGGTACTGAATTTGAAGGTCCGGCATCTTTGTTACTGATGCCATGCTGTTTCAAAACTTAATTAATTCAATCTACTAGTACATATTTCTGATAATTTGTCTGAAGCATGCATTCTAGTCGAAAATGGACATGCCCTGCTCTTGTTTTGCGTACGTACTTGCAGAGAAGGACACCTAAGTGGACTCTGAATCTTATGCTTGCTTTCTGCTTCAGCACCAATATCAAATAATTGTGGTGCACACCTGGGATTAACGACCATCATCTTGCTGATAGTGCCGGTGCCGGTGGAGTACGAGAAGATAATGATGCGTATCAAGCCTCAGTTTCAGAAGTGTCTGTTAAAGCTTGTTGCTATTTTCGACGGTGCTTAACTGAATTCCGCTTTGCAGTTTCGATTCACTGTACTTGCTAAAATGCATATATGTTTAATTTCTGGCATTCTTAAACCCCACTTCATCAACCCTTCACTCCCTTCATTAATTGAGAGTATAACCAGCTTGGATAGTGTCCGTCGGCTCCTAAAAGGGGAAGGGGGCCATTTCTGAAGGCTCTGTTATTTCGCTTCAGTTATTCCTCCCCGTCCCCAGTACAAAAATTAAGTGGCAAAAGTCGGAAGGGTCTGTTATTTCGCCTATGAGATAACTACTCTGTTTGTCAACCTGAGTACTGACATGCATACGACAATAATGTACTTCCTCCGTTCCTAAATATAAGTCTTTGTAGAGATTCTACTACGAACCACATACGGATATATATAGATGCATTTTAGATTGTAGATTCACTCATTTTACTCTGTATGTAGTCTATAGTGAAATCTCTCCAAAGGCTTATATTAAGAAACGGAGAGAGTATATTGCAGCAGGTGACCACTGACAAAAAGGCAATGAAGAGAGTAATAGCGTCCAGCTGAACAAAAGAGGCAGCTGCATGCAAAATTTCTGATTGACTCTGAAGTTAAGCGGCCTTTGCAATCGAGGCAACAAAAAAAAGCATCAGAACAAGGTGGAACACCCTTTTCTCTAACTTGTCTCCTCCATTGCACTTGAGACGGATCAAATTAACTTAACAAAGCAGCGCGCTCATGAGCAAGTAGCCAAAGATCAGGTGATATGTTAAGTGCCATCCACCTAGTTAGTTCCTCTTCCTCACATCACAGAGCCGAACCTTAACCCGAACAACTTCATGACTCACTGTCAAGGCATGGTGCAGGTTGACTAACGACTATAGATATTAGTTAATACAAAAAGTTGCAAAATCAAATCCTACAAGCCCACTATAGGCCACCGCATACAAAAGGGAAAGAACCCTAGTTCAAGTAACCAGTTCCCTTTTTTTTGGAAAAGGAGGTTAAGACCCCCGGCCTCTGCATCAACGATGCATATGGCCATCTTTATTTATTATTTAATATAGGTCTAACAAGCACATACATCAAGCCATCTGAAGTCATCACTCACACCTACAGAACTCGAGAATGTGGAGTGCTCTTACTATCTATATCTAAAACCGGTGTCGTCACCGATCCATCCACATAACGTATCGGAACCCACAGCCGGTGCAGCAGACCTAAAGCGTACACTACATGCACACGTTTTAGACACCGACATCATCATCGAACCGCTGACCCACTTCAGGAGAAAGATCCGCATCATCCTTGCGAGTACGTCCATCCGTCGAAGCCACCACAACGCCCAACGGCGCCACCGCCCCACGCTAGTCCGTCCACACGCGAAGATTCTAGAAGATCTGTCGTGCATGACGCCCTCTCTGGTAACCTCGGCACCACCTTTGAGGGTTCCAGTGCCAGGTGTTACTAGGGAGGAGGTTATCGCGTTTGGTGGGATCCCGGACCCTATCTCCGAAGGGAGACGGATGAGTGCTCGCATTCTCGACATCCCTGAGGTGGATGATATGCAGCAGCAGTGCGTTATGAGGGCGGCCAAGCTTCAGGAGGCTGCTTTATCTTCTGGTATGTCCGTCAACTTATCTAATTCCTTATTGCATTTTTCTAATGAGGACATTATAAATAATGCAAACCAATTAGGAGTCTCACTAGGTGCTACGGATAGTGAGATTACCAATTCGGTGAATGATCTATTAGATTTGGAGGTGGAACGTGCTTTAGAGACTATTCGTAATCTTGCAGCAGTTAAACCAATGAATGATGATGACATTGATGCGTTAGGGGTTAGAGTGCTTGATAATCTGTGTGCGGATCTAGCACCCCACAATAATGACTCGGAGGAAGATGATGTACCCCTAGAGAATGATGCTAGTAATCTTTGTGAACCCGGTCATGAGGACCGGGCGACAGAGCTTAGTAAACCTAAGCGTAAGTGGAAGCGGAAGATCTATCCCGATTCCGCTGTCCGTAGGAGTGCTAGGATTCGAACCACTAAAAAATTCCATGATGAATTATGAGAGGAATTTTTTGGAACAGCAGAGGTCTGAAGGACTTGGCTAAAAGAAGATTCCTAGCTGAGGCAGCTTTAGACAGCAGTTAGATTTTGTTGCTCTATCGGAGACGGGGAGAGATAACTTTGCGCCCCAGTTTCTCTCTTCTCTTGTAGGTGGTATTGATTTCGATTGGCATTGCCTCCCTCCGCGAGGAAGATCGGGTGGTATCTTACTAGGTGTGAGATGCGATTAGCTTGAAGTCAGAAGTGTAGTGATGGGCGACTTCGCGGTGAAGTTTCGAGTTAGGTCTAGGATAGATGGTTTTAACTGGGCTTTGGTAGCGGTTTATGGTGCCGCACAGCCCGAGCTTAAACCGGAGTTTCTGGCGGACCTTGTTCGAATCTATGGGTCAGAACAGCTGCCGATTTTAGTTGGAGGTGATTTCAATATCATCAGGAGGAGAGAGGAGAAGAACAATGATAACTTTGACGGTAGATGGTCGTTCATATTCAACACCATTATTGAGAGCTTGGATCTGAGAGAGATTGAGCTTTCTGGTAGAAAGTTCACCTGGGCTAATGCGCTGCCAAATCCAACTTATGAAAAACTTGATCGAGTTCTTGCGAGCGTGGAGTGGGAACAAAAGTTTCCTCTGGTTACGGTGCAAGCTCTTTCGAGAGGAATTTCTGATCACACCCCATTGTTCGTGGACTCAGAGGAGCCGAACCACGTGGGTAACAAGAACACCTTCTCCTTCGAGATGTCATGGTTTGAGCGTGAGGGTTCTTGACTTGATTGCCGGGAGTGGGCTAAAGGTGTTGGTGGCAATACTGCGATTGGCGTTGGCAGAATAAGATTAGACATCTGAGAAGCTTCTTACGGGTTGGGCTAAGCACCTCGTGGCGTATAAGATTGAAAAGGATAGACTCCTCAATCTTATACAGGCCCTGACATACAGGCGAATCCAATATTTTATTGCCAGCTGAGCTTCAGGCTAAAAATGAGGCGGAGAAGAGGTTAAAAGAACTGCTCCGCGAAGAAGAATTGAAGTGGGCTTTGCGTGCTAAAGTCCGCAAAGTGGTCCAGGGGGACGCAAATACTCAGTTCTTCCACTTGATAGCTAATGGCAAGCACAGAAAGAAGCGTATCTTTTAGCTTGAGCGAGACGAGGGCACTATTGTAGGGCAGGATAACCTAAAGACATATATTACCGAATATTATAAGCAGTTATTTGGACCTCCGGAGGATAATTGTGTGTCCCTCGATGAGTCCAGGACGGAGGATGTACCTCAGCTATCGGCTGCCGATAATGATATTCTGGTTGCCCGTTTTGGAGAAGGAGGTGTTTGATGCTATTGCACGATGAAAAACAATAAGGCTCCCGGACGGATGGATTTCCGCAGAGTTCTATAAAAGTGCTGGCACATTATTAAGGGGATTTATTACCTATGTTCCATGATCTGTTCTCTGGACAGCTTCAATTATTTCACTTGAATTTTGGGACTATCACACTGCTTCCTAAGAAGACGGATGCTGTGAGAATTGAGCAATTCAGGCCGAACTGTCTCGTCAATGTTAGTTTCAAAATTTTCACAAAGGTCGGGACGAACAGACTCACACAGATTGCATCATTGTGGTGCAACAGTCCCAAACCGCTTTCATGCGGACAGAAATATCCTTGAAGGGTGGTAGTCCTGCATGAACGCTCCATGAAATCCATTCTAAAAAATTAGATGGAGTAATTTTTAAGGTGGATTTCGAGAAGGCGTATGATAAGGTCAAATGGCCATTCCTCCAACAGTCATTGCGTATGAAAGGTTTTGATGCAGCCTGGCGCCGACAGGTTGAATCATTTACGCAAAAAGGTAGTGTGGGAATTAGAGTTAATGATGACATCGGTCACTATTTCCAGACACATAAAGGCCTAAGACAAGGAGACCCGATGTCCCCTATCTTGTTTAACATTGTGGTGGATATGTTAGCAATTTTGATAGGAAGGGCTAAGGAAAATGGTCAAGTAGGTGGATTGGTACCTCATCTTATTGATGGAGGTGTTTCCATCCTTCAATACGCTGATGATACAATCATTTTTATGGAGCATGACTTGGCCAAGGCGAGAAATATGAAGCTTGTGTTATGCCTATTTGAACAATTGACCGGGTTAAAGATTAACTTCCATAAGAGCGAGCTGTTCTGTTTTGGTAGGGCCAAAATTGAACAGGATGCTTATAAACAGTGTTTGGGTGTGAGTTGGGAGAGTTGCCCTCTCTTATTTGGGGATTCAATCCATCATCGTAGGCTGACAAACAGAGAATGGAAGTGCATCGAGGACCGATTTGAGAAGAAAATGAGTTGCTGGAAGGGTAAGCTCATGTCATACGGAGGCCGCTTAATCCTAATTAATTCGGTGCTCACGAGTATGCCAATGTTTCTCCTCTCGTTCTTTGAGGTCCCAGTTGGTGTTAGGAAGAGACTGGACTTCTATCGATCGCGTTTCTTTTGGCAGGGTGATGAGCTTAAAAGAAAATATCGGCTTGCTAAATGGGATATCATCTGTAGACCGAAGACCAAGGGGTCTAGGTATTGAGAACCTAGAAGTTAAGAATAAATGCCTTCTTAGCAAGTGGCTGTGGAAACTCTCATCGAGAATGATGCTATGTGGGCTCAAATCCTTCGCAGCAAGTACCTCCGGACAAAACTTTGTCCCAGGTTTCAGTCAGGCCGACCGACTCGCCCATACGGAAAGGCCGATGAAAGTTAAACATGCTTTCTTTAATAGGACGAAGTTTGTTATTGGAAGCGGCTTGAGTACACGTTTCGGGAGGATACTTGGCTCGGCGAGACACCCTTGGCCATCAATACCCATCTTTGTACCGCATTGTTCAACGGCGTGAGGTGTTCGCCGCCGGTACTTCATTCTACCCCTTAACATTCAGTTCCGACGACGCTAGCGGGCAATCGTTGGGAAGAATGGCTCCGTCTAGTTAGGAGGCGATGGAAATCCAGCTTTCACAACAACCCGATGAATTACGCTGGAAGTTGACTAGGTCCGAGTATTCACGGTTAAATCAATGTATATTGATGTTATTAATTCGAACTCCATTCCTACGTCCAAGCATGTGCAGGATGTCAAAGTCCCTTTGAAAATAAAAGTGTTTATGTGGTTTGTTCATAAACAAGTTATTTTAACTAAGGACAACTTGATTAAGCGTAATTGGATAGGACCTACTAGGTGTAGTTTCTGCGATCGGGATGAGACTATCAAACACCTCTTTTTGATTGCCCGTTGGCCAAGGTTCTTTGGCGAGCGGTCCACAATGCTTTTAACATCAATCCACGAACTCTGTTAATCGTTATTTGGGAGATGGCTTAATGGGATTGAGCCTGACTTAGCGAACCATATTCGGGTTGGAGTTTGTGCTTTGCTGTGGACTATCTGGAATTGCAGAAATGATCTGGTTTTTAACAGAATATCATGTATACATTTTTTGCAGGTCTTATTCCGAACTACGGCACTGATCCGTTCATGGTCGCTACTCACCCAGACGGAGGCCAGGGAGCATATGGTTACTGGGTCTTTCCGTTGGGAGATGGTAGCTCGGGATATCTTCAACCGGTTTGGATGGCGGTCATGTAATAGGATAGGCATTTAGTATACCTATCTAGTTTTAGCCAGCCGGTTGTGGCGTTGTTTTTTGGATAGTTGATGTTTCTAGCCCTCTTTGGCTCTGTGTGAGCTTTATGTGCTTTTTATTACTTTTGGAGACCTTTCGAACCATGTTGGCACTACTTTATGCAGTTAATAAGATGGCCGTATGCATCTTTCTGATGCAGAGGCCGGGGAGTCCCCCCTTTTCGAAAAAAAAATACCACCTGCCGACCAGGCATGACACAGCATAGCACCTGTCAGTCAAGCCTGACTTGACATCTCCACCGAAAGCTCCGTGCAAGACCAAGCCACTCCACCTCCTGCCTCTGTCTTCCAGCTTTGCTCCACAAACGATGCTCCCAATAGAGAAAACGATACCGCACTACCACCATCGCCCGATCTGGAAGACAAGATCATAGGGTTTACCCGGTGCAGCACGACGATGCCTTCATAAAGATAATGACGCAGAACACCGCCATTGCCTACCATCGGTTCGGTTTTCACCGGCAACTATGTCTTCCCGACTCGCAACCGGAACTAGATGGCAGATCTCAAGATATGACCATCCAGCCTCAGGCCGACCACCTCCGATGGAGGAGTTGGCCACCATCGCCGGCGGCACCGGCCAGATCGGATCTGACCGGAGGCGTCGCCGACCAGTCCACCATGGCCACATCCCCTCCTGATCTGCCCTCCCTACAAAGCCGCCAGAACAGCTCCGAATCGCCGGGAAAGACGAAGACCGAAGGGCGATCTCGCGCCGCGTGTCCCTCAAAACCGCGGGTCTGCCGCCTAGATCTCTGGGGACGACGAGGTGGAGGTGGGGGGAGCGGCGGCGGCCGGGGTGCTAGGGTTGGCCCCCTGATCGCCCTGGAGGGAGCGATACGAGGGGGGTACGAGGTGGAGGAGAGGGAACCTTTGTTCCTATCCAGATGTAAAGGACGTACAACCAAGCAGCCAGTTCTGCAACTTTACTCTGAGCAACCCCCATTCAACTCTAGAGACCTGTAAAACAATCAATGTACCTTCAGTCGGCCAATTTGTAATACCTTCTTAGAGTAAAAGCCAAACCTTGTATGCTATCAACAATAAACATTAACTTTCATTAAGCATTGTACACATTATATACAGAATAATTCAGGGTAGAATGATCCAAGAACTATTTGGCAAAGCTACCATCATAAACAGAGAACAACGCTAGAAAAACCTTCATTAAGCATTTTATGCTACAGCATCACTTTAACTTTATGTGAAAGTAGCACAAATTATATAAATAAGTATAAGATCAGTACATATAGTCGCAATAGAAACTACAGGATCAGTGATTCACTGCCTCAATCAGAGGCAAAAACTAAACTATCCGGAATGTCAATTCATTCAGATTTACTTTTCTGAATCATGTGCATATAAGAGGCTTTAATGATATAGTTTAGAAACTAATTACATGCACTAGAAAGCTAAAAAATCATGCATCATGTAATAAATTGAGCAACAAACGCAAATAGGCATGCACATAGCAAAAGGATAGATTTACCTGGCATGTTCAACAAGCATATCACATTAGCAGATCTCATGTGTTCAAAGTTTGTGATCCACCCATTTCCACCCAAGTCCCCTGCCTACAATCAAAACAAGCCCAACCAATGAAAAACAAGGAGAAGTTGGATCAAACAGAAGGCAGGGTAAGCTCCAAAGTTGAGCTCCACTTGTGGTGATTCAGAATTGATCGACAACTCAAAAAATTATTCTATTGGATTGATGAGTTATGTGTTCCCATGTAGTTTCATATTTGTAATCTTGTCCTTACCATGTATGTACATTCTAAAAATCGCTTGGTTCCTTTTTGGATTGTTGGTTAATCCATTTTGGTTCATGATTTGTTTTTCCCATCATCGTCTAGTTAAATTACGCTGGAAAAGTATCAAATTATGAATGCATGGAGAAGTCATGCCATCTTCCAACACGAACATAAGAGAACAGAAGTGGTTGTTGCATTCAATATGTTTGGAAGATGATGGCTCATGATGTACATGTGAGGATGGGCTAGATGGAGCTGTACCACGAGTGCATGTGTGAGAACCCACACGTCATGCATACCCATGTGACAGTCATTGTTGCGTTACGTTCCACTCCTCTTGATTCCTCCTCTTGCCTTGTAGAAATATCCGTCACACCTTAATATATAAACTCTGCAGTCTACTAGCCACCCTCTCTCTTCTTCGAGTTGCATAGTATGCCAATCATAGTTGAGACATCTTCCTTCTATATATACCTTGCTCAAATCCTAGTAAAATCCTCCCCGCTAAACTTCATAACCCCCTCTAGCCTGTCTACTATATAATCAACTTCTCGTGTCATGGTATACGAGGGAGGGGAGAAGGAAAATAAGCAAGTGATGGAGCATGTCCATTTAGTTGGCAACGGGGTGCTAGACATGCTCCTGGAGTACTGCAATTTCAAGAATATTATGGATCAGGGGATTCAAAGACCTTGTTTCTCTGCAAGGGAGAATCATTAAGATCAACTAGGCTTGTGAGGCAAAGGGAAACATAGACTCACGAAGGTCATTAAATCTAGTACATGCGACCTTGAGCCTTCTATGGAATGTTACCCGGGAGGCGGGTGCTGCAAAAAGGGCAGAGAGGTGCCTAGTGGATGTTGCGGCGACGAGTTGCCGGTGACACTATGTTGGGGTCGGCGGAAACTGCAACAGGGTAGTGGTCGATGATGCACACCGAGCTGGTATGCGGATCATGCGACGGCGGTGACAAGGTGCCCGGACGATGCTGGGATAGAGTGTAGCGCTGCTTCATCAGGGGATAGGGATGCCGCGATGGTGGCAGCGAGGTGCCCGATGTTAGGAATCTAGGCTCTCGCAACTCACGATCATAGAGGAGACGAAGGTTTTTGCATGGCGTGCAAAGCTTGCGACTTTTCTCGTTTTTTTTCCATCGCTATTTATTTGTTACAAGGAAAGAGGGGCAGGTGGCGATCCTAACTATGCGCCACGATCCGCCGTGCTCGCGCCATCCCACGAGCGCTGATCGTGCCTCCTAAGCCACCTGCAATTCTACTGGGCCGATCGTGGTGACCACGTCCAGCCGGCCCGCGCTAGCTACTTGCATGGCACTCACAGTCCGCGGCTCATGCAGCAAGTTTATTTCAAACGGAAATAAAGAAACTAGCCTAAGCACAACGACGATCAATCTTGTAGAATAATGACCACAGTTATCTCGGTCCAACTACATGGCGTACCTGCTTTTTGTGAAGCCTGATATGCTCATGGCAGGCACCAGACGGGACATTTTCAAACGTGCCTATAAAGGACTTGAGGAAATCATGGGCAAACCCAAGAAGCCAATGCTCAAGGAAAGAGAGCTTGTTCAAAGGATAGTCATAAAGCTGGATGGCAGAAGAGCAGCAAGCCCAGAGGACTTTTGGAAAGCATTCGTGCACGATGCTTGGGATATTGCCAAGGTGCTGATGGCATTGTCTGATGAAGCCATGATGTGGAAGGTGATCCAAGGCGTGTGGGTGGAGATGCTCTGCTTTTCTGCTACCAGGTGCAGAGGGTACCTGCACGCCAAGAGCATGGGCACGGGCGTCGAGTACCTCAGCTACGTCTGGCTCCTCATGTATTACATGGGGATGGAAACCTTGGCGGACAGGCTGCAGAGGGTGGATCATCACGACGGAGGAGAGCCTATCCGTTCAGATTATTCCTGCAGGGAACATCAAGCTGCCCGTCCAGAAAACAGCACTGACACCGGGGAAGACATCACCATCGCTGGATAATCATGTATGAACAATGTTCTGTTCCCTATGCCTTTTCTTGCTTTTCTGCCTATCTGAAGTCTCTGTTGGTTAGCGAGTGAGTACCATTCATCTTTGCTTGCAGTTAGTATAAGCTATGCAATGTCTGCTTGTGTTGTAGTAGTAGCTTTTTACAACGTCAAACATGTTTGCACTGACAAATTGGTCTTTGGCCGATGATATTGATTCAGCATGTATGAAAGAGCTAAATTCGGTTTGCAGATATATCAAATTGTTTACATGGATATTCTTCTATTTTGGGCTGCTCCTTTTCTGTACTTATTATTGCAAGCCACATCCTTTTTGTTCTAATCCAGTGTCGCGAACACGCTTTTTGTGTGCGTGTATATGGGTTGGGAACCAAGGGCATACAACCCGTACTTTGGTCGATTCCTTGTTGTTCCTTGTTTCGCTTGAGTAGGCTACCTCAATTACCATGTGTTGGACAAACACAGTCACATTGCCTGAAAAAATGTTTGAGGATTCTTGAGCTCAAGCATCCTTTTCTTTAAGTCAAATCCAAAATCTCCGACCAAAACACCTTTTCTTGATGTATGTAGTCTATATTTAGATATAAACCATCGTTTTACAGGAACTAAATCTTTGAGGGAGGTAACGCTACAAAAGATATTCAAGCCATTCCTGAATTTGTCGGAAATAACTCTTCTTTGCATCATGGCAGCGTAGTGTAGCCTCGTGGTGTATTATCTTGATCGGGCCAGTGGTCATGCCAAGATTTACCATACACAAACTTGTGTCATTCTTGCATTAATGGTGGTTCTGGTTCTGGTTCTGCGGCGAGTCTTTGGAGTCATAGTGTGTGCACAATCAGTCCGCATGGCCATGTCCAATGTCCGGATCATATGGGCATGTATAATCTTCGTTGGCTCAACACCTACTCCACATGGATTATTGCTGGACTTTTCTTCCCTCTTTCTTTTTGTTTTGTACCACCTTGGGATAAATTCGGTTTTGTATGACTTTGCTAGCTGTCAGTACGATTATTCTATGTGTTTGCCTGTTTGTGTTTGTATTAGTTGTGTGCATCGTATATTCGCACCTAATCTCTTTTGTGTTTGCATCTCCTTAATGCTTTAATAAAATCCACTCTTTGTCGAAAAAAGGCAGACATGATTACTACCATTAAGTAGCGCATGCAATGCAATGCGTATCTAGATCTGCGTAGAGTTTGTAGGTCAGTGCATAGCTATACGAAGTTTCACATCCGTCCAGCCACCTGGTTTTTGAATACCAAGGTGACTCGCTCGATCATGAGCCAGCTTAGCTTCAACGATATGCGGCTTGTCTAATCAAAACGGGGTTCAGTTCTTAGTGACTCAAAACTGAAGCGTATATGTTCAGTTAGCACTTGCTTCCAATCCTAGATGGCACTTACAAGCGAGATGACCATGTTAAGCTAACGTCTAGTATAATACTCCTTTAGAATTAATCAAATTAACATTATTACTCTTCATGGAGTATTCAACATCAATATGGTCATGTATAGGAAGGTTAGACAGATGCATTATTGGTTTACAACAATTTGTTTTGTCACGTTTATGAATTAGTTCTAATCAAGTCTTCAAGTCTATTTAATTAGCACATTCATGCATGTGAGGAGCCGTGGTATGGAACCTTGCCAACTTGTATCAACCTCCAATCCACCAAGTATTATACTCTAGTTCAGAAGATTAGCTGTAACTAATCTTGGCTTCCGGGCCAGGAAATTAAACTAGATGCAACTCGGTTTTGGTGATATGGATGAACATGGATGGCCCCAAGAGTTGGTAAGCTACAAGGGCTAAATTTTTCGACAGTCCAATAAACTTAAAATTAATGAGCAACTAACGTGCATGGAAAGTAGAAGACTAAATGAATAACAAGCCGCGTCTTACAGGTCAAGAGAGATAATTGGCTTGACAAATGTGAGATTGATTGTACTTTTGAATGGTCCAAAATTGGAAGATATGAATCGTTATTAATTTTCAGCGGTCACGGAGCAATTTTGTAAACAAGAGTGATTAAGCCATTATCTTAAAGGAACTGTGATGCATGGCTACTGATGACTACTATTCCCTCTGTTCCTAAATATTTGTCTTTTTAGAGATTTTAAATAGACTACCACATACGGATGTATATAAACATATTTTAGAATGTTGATTCAGTCATTTTGCTCTGTGTGTAGTCACTTGTTAAAAGGTCTAGAAAGACAAATATTTAGGAACAGAAGGACTATAAGACCGGTGCGGTCAGATCTCGATCCACCTTTGGACAAACGTGCTAGGCGCCTAGGCATCTCTAGTCATCAGCTCATCTTTGTTTCAGTCTATTCTGACCAAATTTTACACATCTGTACGCACAGTGTACCACGGAGTTTTACCTGAAATATTAACAGGAACAATTAACCCTGAATTTAAGCTTGTTGTTTCTTATTAAGTTATCACGATGTAGTTCTGTGCAGCAACCATGGGTTAAACCATTTGATTGCCTTTCAAGAGTCAACCCCAAGTTACTCTAAGTGGGATTTGTTAATCCTTAATTAGTTGCTCAGAAAGTTACTGTATATTGGAACCACTGGCAGATGTAAAAACGTCAAAAAGGAACATCGGTCATACCTGAATCAGAAAGCCTCCATGAACTTTATATATTGGCAGCATGGCCCAAAAAATGCCAACTTGCTTTTGTGTACTTGTCTAGAATCCATTGCACATGTGCCTGTGTTCCAGCTGCTTGTTATTTACAGAGCACCACTTTGTGTGCTTTCAATAATCAACCTGGCAGTGTTTATTATTGAGAAAGTAGGATCCATGCATACGTATGTTTCCTGCTACCCTTGACAGTTACTATATCCCCTTAGCCCAGGTACGATTCATGCATTTGCCAGGATCCGGCTATACAAAGGAACCTGAAGCCAGGCTCGTATCCAATCCATGTGGAGTAGGTAGAATTTGGTCTGGAAAATTGCTGTTGCCATAACAAGCCCTGCAACATAAGGAAATCGATCAGACAAGTACTCAACATTAATGAATAGTGATACATCTTCACAACCAAGAAACCGAGATCTCAGCCAAAAACATTAGCGATGCATTGATACTACAATATCTTAGTCGAAACTGACAACAAAATAACTGGCTTGTGATTTACTCCAAAACGACAGCGAAATAATGCTAGTCCTTTGCTCTGAATAAAAACTACCAAAACTGCTACCTGCTACTGGCAAACACAGGAAAATATTAGGTGCAACCAAAGTTTCACTGATGCATTTGTTCCAGCAATACTGCTCCGGCGAGTCCAAAGTTAGTATTCAGCTTGGATACTGCCAGTCAGCGCCCAGAGGGAAAGGGCGGTGTTGTCGACGACTAGGTTACTCCTTCCGTAAAGACCAGACTCCTATTATTCTCCACATCCCGAGAGAATATTTAATTGTCGACTCCTATTATGCGCCAATCAATAATGAAAAGCTTTCATTTGGACAACATTTAATTGAACCAAAATGAAAAATATTTACTTCCTTGTGTTCAATAATGCAGCAGCTATGACGTGCACATAATTACTCAGAACAATCAATTGCCCTGCTTCTGATATGAAATAGGGTGCATACTTGTTGCTTCTCCAACTACGATGTAACAGAATATAAACTAAGATTGCAGACAATAGATAGATGAAGGGACGACATTTCGATCAGGGCCATCTATTTGAAATTGGCAGGAATGCTTCGTCCGTAGAAATATATTTAGTCCTGCTGTTCTGGTTGGCGTCGTGCATGCATTTGAACGAAGTCCTCATGTCATTTTAAATGGAACATATTAATAATGCCAACTTGAGTTGACCTGCTGGAGCACCTAATCCATCATGCTATTGGCAAAGTTAACAAGGAAATGCTAGTCCACCACATGTTGTTCTTTGTGTGTGAAAAAAATTCTAACTAATTTTTTTCTCATTGTATTTTCAGTATATAATAGATAAATCACTAACTAGTAATTCAATTCTTGGTCAAATCATTGTCTTAGCAAATAATAATACACCTTATATTTGTGCACAGGGGCAATGCAAACTACCTTCTTTATGTACTATGCACATTGGAACTAAAACTAGCTAATATATGAAGGAAAACATTTGGGGCTCAAATAATTGGGGGGATACGTCACTTTTTGGAATATGGACATCTCTGATGCCAGGTCTGCACTAACCGGATATGTACAAACAATTTGCATAATTCATCCATATATACACTTAATCCTGAGTATTTTGTGTTAACTTTTAACAAAGTCTTCAAGTCTTTTTAAATTGTGCCGTCTTGAGAGGGGCCGAGGAGATTTTTTTTTAGAAAAGGAGGATGACCCCCGGCCTCTGCATCTGGGAGATGCATACGGCCACTTTATTGATTATTCTCGAGGACCGTACAAAGTGTTACAACAATGTGTCTGAATCCACCATCTTGGCAACATATGCCACTACTCTTATCCAAAATGATTAGGGGGTGCTAGCTGGGCCACTACCCAAACCACTCACCTAAGCCTAACATCAAAAGCCGGAAGCCGAAACTCATTCGGAAGCCCTAGCCGAGCCACATACCGGGTCTAGGGCACAATCCGGTCAGACGCACTCGTGTGTCGTCGCCGCCATCTTCCACAGGTCCGTCTTCAGATCATATTGAGGCTTCTACCTTGCCTGGCCACTCTGCCATCGACGTCACCATGACGCCAGACAGCTTCCTCCTCCTGCACGAGTCCATCTCCGCGCATCAGACGCCGAGTCTCCACAGCACCATGCCGCCGAGATCCGCCACCATCAATGTGAAAGATGAAGCACCGCTCCACCAAAGTCGCCGTCCTCTAGTCCCTCGAGCCGTGTGCACCTCCAAGAATGACGCCCCCAGGGGGGAAACGACACCAGAGAGCCGCCGTCATCCGATCTACTGATCTAGGGTTTCCCCCGGAGGTAGCAGAGAGTGGCCTTGAACTTCTCCACGACGATGCCTTCAGGAAGGGAACGATGCAGACAGCGTCGCCATCGCCGGCCTAGGCAATAGCCAATAGCAGGTTTTCACCCAGATCTGATCGAAGACCTCCATCTCTCGTACACGGGTCGCCGTCCGAGAAAGCCGCCGACGAGGAGACGCCGGAGCAGTCCCGCCGCCGCTGCGCGCAGACCGGCCGACCACGTGGTTGCAGCCACGCCGCTGCAATCCACCTCTATGCAGAGCCCACCAGGACCTGCGCCGCCACCCCGCGACGCCCGCTACCGCCAGGGACCAAATCCGCGCGGATCTAGCCGGAGGCGTGCCGGCCCGCCACCGCCCGATCTGACCCGCCGCAGCCGCCGCGCCGCGGCCGCCCACCAGGTCGCCGCCAAGGCAGGCCACCCCGACGGAGCGCCGCCGCGCCGCTAGCCCCCGCCATAGGCTAGCGCCCCCGCTCGGGAAGCCGTCCCGCGCCGGCCATGACCATGGGCGGAGGGGAAAGGAAGGCCCCGCCGCCGCCCCGGCCGGCCTGGCTTCGCCCGGCGGCGCCACCGGGCGGCGGCGAGGGAGGTGGGCAGAGGAGGGAGGAGAGAGGCGGCGGCCGGGATGGGTTCCCCTCGGGGCGCCCACGGGAGCGCCGCGAGAGGATACGATCCTGAGGTTAGGGGCCGAGGAGATGCCATAGCAAATAATGTCAACTTGATCTATCATCTACCTACTGCTTACACATAGCTGGAAGATATGATTAACAGTCATGATTAGTACTTAAGTTCAGTTGTCACAGAACTGTTTTGTATGCAAGACTGATCCAGTCATAATTTCATAAAGAAATTATGATGGGCTAATAATGAGTACTATAACACAACTAGGGTGAGGCCACATCTCGATCCACCCATTGATGAACGACGTTTAGGCACCTCAAGTCATTCAGTCGTCCTACTTAATCTCTTCTGACTAATGTTTTTATAGACTTGCTTGTACACGAAAGCTCTACCACCGGACTATCTTGTCCTGAAATATTATTACAAACCCACCATCCCTGAATTTAAGCTTTGTTTCTGTGCTGCATCCATGGGTTAATTATCTTCCTACAATTGAAGAGACAACCACAAGTTAATGTAAGAGGGTTTTTTTTAATCCATAGTTAAATCAGAAAGTTGCTGTATAATGGAACCACTGACAGATGTAACAACATCAAGAAGGAATATTGGCCATAGACCATATTTGAATCAGAAAACTCTCAATAAACTTGATATTTCGCCAGCATGCACATAAATGTCATCTTGTTTTGTGTGCTTGTCCAGAATCAATTTCACAAGTTTCTGTCATGAAGCTGCTTGTTATTCCATAGAACAACATTTTCTGCACTTCTATTTACAGAACACCATTTCCTTCAAAAATCAAGTTGGCAATATTTATTATTGAGGGAGTATGATACATGCATACTTATGTCTCCTGGTGCCCTTGACAATTACTTCATTCCCTTAGCCCCAGGTATGATCAGGCTAGGCAAAGGAACCCCTGGCCCAGCCTAGCTGGTATCAAATCCTTACCGAACCAACACAAGTACAAAGGCCATCCATGTGGAGTAGGTATAATCTGGCCTAACCGACAACAAAATAATGCTAGTCCTCAACTCCGAACAAAGATATTTGGAATTGCTTCCTGCTACTAACATACACAGTCAAATATTAGGTGCACTCAAAAGTATGCATCTGTTCCTCGTCTTACTCGCGTTGGCCTGAGAAACGTGGGGTTTGGTTGTCAGTCGAAGGACTCCAGGTCGCCATCCTCAAGATGCTTGAAACACTTCATAAGCACATCTCAGTTTTCCTCATTCTTATATGTATAATTGATCATGAGTTTAATGAATAACCAGTGCCTTGAATCATCAAAAACAAAAAGGAGCAGACACCTTTTTTTTCTAAAAGCAGGCACCAATCCTAAATCTCCAAATTGATCACAATACAGCAGCCAACACATACTCTAATAGAATTTTGATGTGTTTCCTAAATCTAAATGGCCAGGAGCTAAATAAGTCATGAATATCATAAGGTTACAGGCACATTGCAAAATGGTCCGATCAACTTTGATTTTCAGGGAATACTTCAGTTTCCAAAATAAATTTATGTGGGAATTAACATTGTTTATGAGGAAATTGAAAAATTCTCGTTAGTAGTCAAAGATAATTTAATTGAATTCTTTATTGGTGGAGAGAAGAAAATCCTCACAAGTAGCTTTGATGTTGTTCTGTAACTGTAAAAATACTATCTGGCCAAAGGTTCCTTGTAAAATGCACTGACTCCCAACCATTTCCAAATAACCTTGGTAGAAGAGACACCTTTGCTAACGGAAAATGTGGTGCAACCTGGGATAAGACTGAATATATGGTTTACAACCAATCCACTCAGATTGCCAAAGCCAGGCTATTTCTAATTCCGGCATTGGCAAACTGGACTACCAATAACTTGGTACTCTCTAAAGAACTCACCATGAGTTTAACCAATAACCAACATCGTGAATCAGAACAAAATGATAAGATATATTTTGCGTCTCAAAACATGAATCATTCCTAATAGGTAATCCATAAGGCACAACCCACTGCAATATAATAGTTGTATTGCTTCCTCAATTTAGGTAGCGAGGAGCTCAATAAGTCATGGGCAGTATCAGGTAGATTTTTCAGGTTAAAGGCACATTACCAAATGGTCCACAACTCGAGATGATGTCTGAAGTCAGCCCGATCCCCGCCGGTCTCATGGGCGACACGGGGACCCCGCCGGGCACCGCAAGACCCCCTCCTCCTCCCCCCCCCCCTCGCCGTCGCCGGAGGAGGCGACCGGGCTAAACCCGTGCAGCGGGGCTCTCTCTCCCTCCCTCCTTCCCTCTCGGCATGGCGATTTCCCTCAGATTCAAGGCCGAGGCGGCGGCCGGCCATGGCATTTGCGTGACCTGCTCCTCCATGCGTGGCGGCACGCTGTTGGCTAGGCGAAGGGCCCTTTCCAGGTGACCCTGCTGCTCCCGATGTGGCGCCAGATCGGCGCACCAATCCCCGATCTGATCCGGGGTGCCACAAAGGCCGAGGTCCTACTAGTTCTTATAGTTTGGCCAAGTGAAGGAGCTATAACTTCTTTTTTGTGGGGAGTAGAGCTATAACTTCAATGGCAGCTGCTACGGGTACCATTTCTTCACTAGATTAGGGTGGACTGTGACATTTATCTTGGTCCTCAATAGATATTGTGAATAAGTTCTAAAAGATAACATCGCTAAAATAGTTGGTGTGCCTTTGATATCCACAGTACACGCCTTCCAGTTGCTTCATACTGCAGTGTCATTTTTGCTTAATAAATTGATTATAGTTGCATCTTATTTTTTTTAGACACACATAAAACCAAAGAGCCATAAAAATGGGGAAATTGAGGATAATTAATACATATAAAATTTCATAGTACTTTTGGACAGTAAAACTCAACATAAACGGAGCCTTCTCATGCCTTGTCTATTTCTAGTCATCCAATTAGGTGATTCGAGCATTTCTAGCCGTCAGATGTGTTGTGTCTATCGACCTCTACCACCTATTATGCACGGTGTGAACCAGGGATCGTAAGAATGCACACCCTCCCTTCTCGTTGTGCGCCAGCATGGGCTCGAACATTTGCGGGACTGGACACCCATGTTTTTTTTCATTATTATTCTTCCTTTTTTTTCTTTTTTCCTATTCTATTTTTAAATACTTCAGGATTTCAAAAAGGTTCTAACATTTCAAAAAAATGAGAATTATGAAAAAGCAAATGTTCTAGAAATTTCAAATATTCATGTATTAAAGAAAATCATGTTCTTAAAAAATTGTTCAAGAAATGTTAAAAACGTACACGAATTTGACAAGTATATTCCCGAACTCAAAAACTGATCACGAATTTCAAAAACATGTCCACATATTAAAAAAAAGTTCAGGGAAAAAACGTTTGCCTATTCAAAAATATTTCACAAATTTGAAAAAAATATTCATGAATTCAAAAAGTGATAATAATTTTCTAAAAATATGTCGCAATATTTTTAGAAAATGTTAATGATTTCCAAAATAAATTTTAGCCAATTCAAAAGATGTTCCTAGTTTCAAAAAATGTTCGCCATTCAAAACAATTGTCACATGTTACAAGAATTTACACAATTTCATAAAATATTAGTTAAATTGAAAATGATTTTGAATTTGTTAAGATTCTTCGTGAATTTGAAAAATATTCACGATTTCAAAAAATATTCATGTATTTGAAAATGTTTGTGATTTAAAAAATATTCATGATTTCAAAACATATTAACAAACAGAAAAGTAAAAGGAATACAAAATATATAATGAAAAAAAAAGAAGAAAGAAAAAATAAAAAACGAAAAAAGAAGTCTGGAAGAAAAAAATGGTTCAAGGAAAGTTCTGGAACCGTCCCAGTGTAGATTAAATCTGCTAATAGGCTGGCTCATACGAATACTCCACACATGAAGGGGGTACACGCCAGGTCGGTCACGGGTGACCTTCTTGCCAAATTGACTTATTTTTCCTTTACAACCCCAACGGCAAAGTGAACATTCTACATGGAAGGTCGAAGTCATTGAATGAATCATATGAAGAAAAAAAAGCATCTCAAACTGTGTTTAACTATATTTGCCAAATTCGGCAACAATTTGATTAACCGGGCCATTTTATTCTTTGAATAGGATTGAATGCTCCTACACCTTTGAGTTATCAAAAAATAATGGCCTAAAAAGTGAATCATATACCCACGCCACACCACAGCAATACGAAGAAGTGTGTTTGTTGATGAACCTTCAAGGCTGTAACAGAAGTAATGGAGTGTATGTTATACAAAAGAAGCTGCTGTGCAGCAGGATCGATTAATTTGGCCACATGCATGTGTAGAACTGACTATATATGCACACCCATGTGAAAATGCAATGTTGAAGCACTTGAACCCACACCTCACATCTTGTACATTTCCCTCACACAATTCTAAGCTTTGGATTTAACTAGCCTTCTTCTCCATTGCCTTTTTTCTCGTATCACATGATAGCTCAGGTTTAAATGAAGCACCCTCTTAACACCAACTAATCCTCCTAGCTGTGAGTCTAAGTAATAAATCACATGATAGCTCAGGGCCTTACGAATCACTTCTTTCTTTTGTGAAAGGAAGAACCATACTGAGCCATTAGGCATGGGAGGCATGGGAAATGGTAGTTACCTTCGCCGTACAATCTTCTACACATATTCTTATGACTTCTACAGTAGTTGCCTTTTTTTTTTTGTAGTTGACATTTTTTTTAGCTTTAGCTGGTTTGTTCATTTGTACTTTCTTTGTGACACTGTCAACATAACTAGTGGTTTTGGTGAGAAGGTGATCTAGCTCCGGAGTAGGAAAAGATACTTGTTGCCTTGTAATGCAGGTGCTAAATGTTGACTCGATGGGGAAGGTGGGAGGAGTCGACAATATAATGGGATTATGAGGTGGTGGAGATGGATCAACGTTGTAGTTTTTCGTGTACAACATATATCACATTCTTTAATGCTCAAATTTTCTTCCGCATTTCATGCTAGGTTAGTGAGGCAAAGGATGAATACCTAGGAATTTTGCTTTGCAAAGAATGATGCCTTCATAGTAAAACATCTGACTAGTAGGAATTTATGATGTGTTCTTTAGACCGCAGAGAGCATGTACAAGCTAAAATCAACTTCCTATGTAATACATATAACTGGCTGCATCCAGCAGGAAAATCAGAAGAAAAACTGTATATAAGTAACCCAAGACAGCTTTGTCATCTTCGCAGTTTAACTGCATTGTCAACATCTTCATCCAGCAATTTGGCTGTTGAGAGTTGCGGGATATATTTGACTTTTGTTGCACAACTAGTTGTCTTTTCAGTGGTTTTGATTTCTTGATTTCTTTAAATCCTGATTCTGTCTGTTTTGTCAGTCTAATCTTGTCCTTGTAATAAACTTGGTAATTGGTGTAGTGCCTATGTGTTGTGTTGTCAGGTTGCAATTGTTATAAGCACCTAGTCAACTATACAGTGGCGTCGACGGCAGCTAGACCGGGCAAGGTAGATGCAGCAGTACAACTCTGAAGATGGATTGGTGGCAGGTGGCTGCGGCGACCTCATACCCAACAAGCGTCCTGGTTGAGGAGCGCACCGGACTGGTAGGTGCCCCATACCCGGCAGGCGTCCTGGTTGGGACCGCAGGTCTTAGAAGTTTAGGTTTGGCTGCGACGTCTGTTTGGTATTAGGCCCAAACTATCAGCATCCCTTCATCAACTGGATAGGAGTAGCGACAAACGTTGCCTAGACGGTGGCTTTAGTCTTACTGTTGTATGACTTTGTAAGGTCTTGTGTGAATAATTAATAAAGTGGTTGCATGCATCGTTCAGATGCAGAGACTGGGGGTCTTCCTTCTTTTCTAAAAAAAACCTAGTCAACAATATTTGTGTAGGCTTGGAGCTGCAAGTTGTGTACCGGCCCATGACATGGTCAGCTATGACTGAAAATTGTGTTGTAGAGCACTTCCTGGATGGCGTAGCTCATAGTAGGATGCATCCATCCTCTCAGAGGTCAGCGGCAATTCTCAGCGCAACCGTCCTCTCGATGTTCCAGGACATGCACTTATCATTTGAGCTGGTGTAATTCTAGTACTCCAACCAAACAACGAACATAACTTAGATTGTAGAAACAGCGAAGAAACTGGTCAGGTAAGATTATCATCAGAGGAAACAACACCTTATAATTTGTAAATTCTAACAACTGGGGAAATATTCATGAGTAGCAAAACCATGGTGCTACGATTAATGGGACTACAATTTTCATGGAAAGGGGCAAATAAAACTTGTGAGATTAAAATATTTTCTCAACAAATTCATACACGCGTGCTTCTATAGTTGATAATGAAGTTGAGAATGGAACCAGAGACCTGGAAAGAATTAATCACAAAGTGCTACTGAATGTTGGAACCCAAGATGTCAAACTCATCTCATAGGGGATATTCTGGCTTATGTATGAGACCTTATGATCCGAGAACCACCTCACAATGTTCATGGATTGCAGGTCGAGCCAAAAGAAACCGTTGCATGCACTGATGAGCACAATGCCGCTACTTTCGGCGAACCACACTAGGTTGAATTGGACTGGCTTCGTCGGCAGAATGCAGCTCCCGCCTGCCTTGTCAAGGAACCGCAAAATTGTCTCTGTCATGTCGATCACCACATGTGGTCGTTGTTGCCACATGGCTGTATGTTTCGATTGTGCCCAAGCTGATATCTTATCGCCGTGGGCGACAAGCACGAGCACATCCCCACCAACCGATGATGTTGCCAGAAGTTTTTGGTGCTCTCCGTGGTGTGGGAACCCTTTTGGGAGCTTCGTCACCAGCACCTTTGCTGCTTTGACGCGGAGCCTGAGGACGTAGGATTCGGTGTCAGTCTGGCACAGCCAGTGCACAGTGCCACCGGTGACCAAGGCCTTGCCGAGCCTTCGCTGAAACCTGCTTTGTAGGTTAGGAAGCCATATCTCGGTGGAGAGACCCCACGCGCCATGCTCTGTCGAGAACGTCTGGAACTGCAGGTTGCCGCCATATTGGGACATATCTAGACATGCCTTGACTACTTGAATATGCCGGCCAAAGGAGGTGGCCGCCTTATCACAGTCACCAACCAGCAAGACATAACTTTTCTCAGACCACCCATGAAACTTCGTTTCAGATTGTAGGGTCAGACTCCTGCCGGTGGCCGGGTCGCACACACGGAGCTCTTTGGCCACGCCCGCACGGGCGAGCACGAGACCATCACGCGTCGCGAGGGGACAGCCCCCGCGGGTTGATGTGCGCAGCTTGGTGGTATCCGGTGCGCTGGTGTCCAGCAGAAACAGCTTCTCCTTGGGCTTGGACCAGTCGTGGGACCCGTAAATCAGGTGGCCGCGCAAGAGGGGGAGCACGAAGTGGTCGCCGTGCTGGAGGCGGAGGGGGCCGCGGAGGCTGATGTATTCCTTGACGCGGCAGCGCATGTCCACGCACGTGGCGGCACAGCGCACGAAGGTGGCCGGGTCGCTGCGCGTCGCAATGTCCACCAGCACGTCCAACGGCAGCGACGCTGCCTTCTGCCTCCGCCCTCTTGCAGCTTGCGTCCGCGACCTGGCGCCGCCACCTGCCATGGTTTGATGCCTCGATATGTCCGGGGCGAGATCGATACGATCGCGTCCCAATCGACGTGGTATAATTAGCCTAGAACAGATATAGCCCAGATCATAAACGTCCATCTTAGGATCTGTTTTCTACTCTAATAATTATTACCAGCCCATTATACAAACCGATATAAAAGCCCACGATCCGCCTAATTCTGCAGTTTTGATGTGTCCTTCCTGCGGAGGTACACTGAAGAATGTTAAGAGAGAAGCTGAAGGAGAGATTGTCCGTTAGCTTATAGAACAGATCTTTATGCACAACATGACTGCATCAGTGCTCTTTACTTCGCCTATAGCTGATCATATATTAGCAATTTATTTCTGGGAAAGCTGATCACCATCTGGTCACTAATTCCTATACTATTTACTGAAATTAGAAAAGTTATATGATCCATACTACATTTACATACAAACCTGGGATAGTGCCATCATGCTGGAGGCAAAATAATTTATCCCCCATCTCTGATCCACTGAAAGCTCCACTGCGGACTGCAGAAACAAACAAAAGTAACAATTCAAAAATTCAAGATCGTGTATGCAAGATCCCATCATCTCGCTGAAATTGCACCAAGTACATGTCAACATGCCACTTCAGTGCCACACGCTCGGCTAGTCTGTTTTGTACCGTTTTTACATCACTTATGCAAGATCATGTACTAAACTAGTCAAATTCTAACTTCCTATACCAAATCATACAATTACCTTAAAGACAAATCAAGTCATAAATAGGGAAAGTAGTGTGTGTCCTCTTCCTACTGAGAAGCCCCCAGCCTGTTTCAAGATATTCATGGGAGGAACCATGAAATTATTTGAGAAGAACCACGGTATATGCTCAAAATTTAGTGATATGAATTTTAATTTATTTTCCATAAACAATCATGCATGTTTATATGGATGTACAACAGACATATGCATTTCGTGATGAAATAACACTGGTGGAAAAAAGGCCTTTGGTCGCGGTTCGCAACTGCCATTAGTCGCGGTTGGGCAACCGCGACCAAATAAGCGCGACTAAAGCCCCCCACCTTAAGTCGCGGCTGCTTAAGAACCGCGACTAACGGCCCGCGGCTGGCACGACCTTGAAACCATTCCGGATGCCGGTCATCAGGGTCTTTCAAACGTTGCTGGTCCTGCCGTGCTTCCTTTGTATCATTTGTCTTCCCATACACGCCCAAGAAGCTTAGGAGGTTCACGCAAATATTCTTCGTAACGTGCATCACGTCGATTGCAGAGCGGACATCTAGGACTTTCCAATATTCTAGCTCCCAGAATATAGATTTCTTCTTCCACATGGCTGCGTGCCCGTCAGCTCCCTTCGGAACTGATTGTCCGCCAGGACCCTTTCCAAAGATGACTTTCAAATCCTTGACCATATCAAATACCTCAGCACCAGTGCGTTCCGCAGGCTTCGGCCGGTGATCTGCCTTGCCGTTGTAATGCTTGCCTTTCTTTCTTACTGGATGAATTTTCGGAAGAAATCGACGATGCCCAAGGTACACGTTCTTCTTACAATTTGGCAAATGTACACTTTCAGTCTCATGTAAGCAGTGCGTGCATGCATTGTATCCCTTATTTGACAGTCCCGAAAGGTTACTAAGAGCAGGCCAATCGTTGATGGTTACGAAAAGCAACGCTCGTAGGTCAAATTCCTCTTGTTTGTGCTCATCCCACACACGGACACCACCCCACAGCTGTAAAGTTCATCAACTAATGGCCTTAGGTACACATCGATGTCGTTGCCGGGTTGCTTCGGACCTTGGATGAGCACTGGCATCATAATGAACTTCCGCTTCATGCACAACCAAGGAGGAAGGTTGTAGATGCATAGAGTCACGGGCCAGGTGCTATGGCTGGAGCTCTGCTCGCCAAAAGGATTCATGCCATCCGTACTTAGAGCAAATCTTATGTTCCTTGCGTCAGCTGCAAAATCTTTGAACCATCTGTCGATCTTTCTCCATTGCGTTCCATCTGCGGTGTGTCTCAACTCCCCGTCCGACTTACGGTCCTCTTTGTGCCATCGCAACAACTTGGCATGCTCTTTGTTCCTGAACAGACGTTTCAACCGTGGTATTATAGGAGCATACCACATCACCTTGGCGGGAACCCTCTTCCTGGGTTTCTGGCCCTCAACATCGTCACCAGGGTCATCGCCTCTGATCTTATAACGCAATGCAGTGCATACCGGGCATTCATTCAAATTCTCGTATTCACCGCCGTAGAGGATGCAGTCGTTGATGCATGCATGTATCTTCAGAACCTCTAAACCTAGAGGGCAGACAACCTTCTTTGCTTCGTACGTACTGGCGGGCAACTCGTTATCCTTTGGAAACATATTCTTCAACATTTTCAGCAAGTTTTCAAATGCCGAGTCAGCTACACCTGCCTCTGCCTTCCATTTCAGCAAATCCAGTGTACAGCCCAGCTTTTTCAGACCATCATCGCATCCGGGGTACAGCGCCTTTCTGTGATCCTCTAACATGCGATCCAAATTCTCCCTCTCCTTTTCAGTTTCGCAGCGTCTCCGTGCATCAGCAATGGTCCGACCAAGATCATCAACGGGATCATCACGTGCCTCTTCTTCACCTTCCCTTCACCTTCACATCCTCCATGAAAGTATCACCGAAATGAGCAAGATAGCTTTCATCGATGAAATCATCCCTTCTTCATCTTCTTCCATTATAACCCTCTTTCTCCATGCTTGGTCCAACAATTATAGCTTGGCATGAAACCGTGCCGAAGCAGATGCATGTGAACATCTCTTGAGGAAGAGTAACCCTTCTGATTCTTACAGATAACACATGGACAGATAACAAAACCCCCCCGCTTGTTCGCATTAGCCACTACGAGGAAATCTTTCAAACCCGTAGTGAACTCGCGGAGAGTCGGTTACCGTACATCCATTGCCGATTCATCTGCATTATTATAATATAAAATATATAATTAACCATCATGCATTTGTTAAACTATACTAGCTACAAACAATATAAATTAAACAATGAACTACACACATGCATATTTTATCAATGACACATCAAAGGTTCATCAAGTTGCTAACATGATCGAGGAGTGTGGCTCCAACACTTCATGTCATGTTTGTTTCATGCTCTTGGGGCATTTCATCAAACACCTTATGTGCATAAGAGGAACCAAAAGCAAACCTACACCCACTTGTGAAGAGAATGGCTCCAAATGGCTAAGTGTTGGCTGCTGGATGGGTATATATAGGGAGGGCTTTAGTTGCGGTTGGCCTGGCAAACCGTGACTAAAGATGCCGAAGGCCTTTAGTCGGTTGTCCTGGCCAACCGCGACTAAAGACCTCACGGCGCCACTGGCCACCGAGCGCCTGGGCCCAGCCTTTGGTCGCGGTTCACCTCGAATCATGACTAAAGGTCCCATTAGTCGCGGTTCCTACAGCTTCGCGACTTATGGGGCTGGACGGAAGCCTGTTTTTCCACCAGTGTAAGTAATCATGTGAGCTACACATGTGGATTCCACGGTGGCAGGATCTGTGTGTTACTTTCAGGAGACGAAGGATGGAGAAAAGCTCCTGCGACCATTGCAGTCACAGTGGGATCAGTAGCCACAAATTAAGGCTTGTTACTAGCGGAAGCTGGGATCAACAGCGAGTTGATGTGTATCACTGGCACAACCGCTGATATTTTGCACTTCATCACCAAATAGCAAAAAAAATTGTTCTCACTCACACAATTGCCATATAAATTTTCAATTAGTCGGTGTGTTTGTTGTAACATATGAAGAATACAAACATTGTGGAAAACAAGGAGATCGGTCAGCTAGATGATATACACTAAATCAATTAAAGACAGAAAACATTGGGAACAAATAAAATAAAATGAAGAAAACAAAGTGAACACGAATTTGTATACTGTTCAAATGCAAGGCGGTCTGCTTTCACTGGAGCAAAAACCCTTATCTATGAGAGCTTACAAGTGGCGTGTGCCAGGAAGGACACACCACTAGTAGAACATCCCAGGCAGCTAATATTTGTGTTCCAATGGCGATACACATCTAAGCCGTTGGATTGACCTAGATTTATGGCCAAAATTTGTTCAATCTACCCATTTGGGTCATTATATATTGATATAGATAAACTACTATAGTTGTTTTAGACACTCACATAGTTTAGACCACGCGAAGGACAACGGAAGAGAAACACATGAAGAAGAAAGCACACCATCGTATGGCCCAAGCTGGCCGCACCACAACCACCAAATGCACCACCCTCAAACAAACGTAGCAACAAAAGCCGTCATTAGGGGCCTCCAACATGACGCCTCCAAGGAGTTATTGTTGTCGAGGACACAACACCGTCATCCGATGATCCGGCGAACCCAATCTTAGGTTTCACCCAGAGACCACAAAACAATGCATTGTAGGTGCTGAAGCTCCACAACGGCACGTCCTGCGAGGAAAACGACATCCATAGACTTCGCTGCCGCCGACATCGACAAAGTCAATGCAAGGTTCCCACCCGGAATTTGAGCACATCCCTAGAGCAAGACGACATGTACCACGTAGAAGCACATCCACACGGAACAGCTCGAAGACCACGCCTCTAGGAAGGTATACGATGCTAGAGTGACGCCGTCGTGGTCAGCTCACACAATGGGTGAGCAGGGATTTCTCCCAGAGCATCGCCGCAATGGACCCGATTCAGACCAACGCAAGTCAGATCCAGCCAGATCCGACCCACACACGCCGCACCTGCCAGATCCGAGCAATCTGAGGCAGCACCACACCGGAGCGCATCCCCCCCTCCTGCAGACACCGAGTCAGAGCAGCCACCATAGCCAGCCGCACCGCGCGCAGAGATCACCGGCGGCCAGCCCCGACCCCATCCAGCAGGAGCAGATTCCCCAGGGCCTGCCCAACCTGCAGCCTGCTAACCACCGGGACGCCAACCACCAACACCGCAGGTGAAGCAACCACGGCCTGCGCACGAGCAGAGGCCACCGCTCCACGCGGAGCCTCTAGATCCGGGTACCGAGCAGAGCTCGAACCAAGAAGAGACCGGGCCTCACCTGCAACACGCCGGAGCCGCCGCGCACCTTGGGCGTAGACGCCAACGAGCCCACCATCCATCCACTCGACACAGCGCACCAACAAGGCTTCAAATCCGGGGACGAAGTCCCCGTCAGATCTAGCATGCTGCCGCCGACGCAGCGCGCCCCAGCCCCCCACGCACAGCAGCGCCGCACACCACAGCACCAAGACGCCATGCGCCGCTGCCGAACCAGCAGACCACCGCCAACCACCACCAGGCAGCCAGTGCCAGATCTGCACGTGTGCACCGCGGGGCGTCCAGCCAGCATGCAGCGCGCAGGAAGAAAGGCCTCGCCGTCGCATTCCTCGGAAGCACCGCAAGAATCCCCGCAGACTATCTTAGGTGACGGCAAGGGGAAAGGGATAGGGGAAGTGTTGGTGATGGCGAGGGGAGCATCGCCGCCCGAGTCGCCCGCTAGGAGCGACGCGGGGGCTAGTTTCCGTCCCTCTGGCGTGGAGTTTGATGATGTATGCCCCAATGTCAAGCACACAAAACCAGTGCACACCACCAACAATATCTAAGGGCTTGTCGAGTCCTCGTCTCGGGTGGCTACAATGTATGTTAGGAGCCCAGATATTAATACATCGGCTCCACATGCCCTGCTCTACGAGAATGTTTGGAGTTGCAGGTGGTGGTGATTTTCTAGGTAGGCCATGACCACATGGAAATGCCGGATCTGACCGGTACAGATGGTAGGGTGTGGCCGCTGCCAGTAGCTGGGTCGCACACGCGGAGCTCTTGGTCCGGCATGCAAGTGAGGACGATGCCATCGCGCGACACGAGGGGGCAAAACGAAGCCAGCCATGTGCCTACGCAGATTGGTGGCATCCACCGCGATGGTGTCCACCACAAACTGCTCCTGCTCGCCGTTGTGCCGTTGTTCATACTGTTGACCAGGTGGCCGCACAGGGGGGCGGGCATGAAGTGGTGGCCGTGCCCAAGGCGGAGGCTTTCGCGGAGGCCTGGGTCATCCTTGACTTGGTGGCGCATGTCCAGGCACGTCGCTGCACTGTTCCTCAAGAGTAGGCGCATCTGGGCTCCCGAATCCTGTCATATATGGTCTTTTGATGGACCACTAGGGCAAACCTTCTAAGCTAGCAATACACCTTTGCTGCTTTTGCTAAAAAAAACCTTTGCTGCTCAGTTGTTGCTGTACCGATGCCCATGCCCATATAGGGTAATGAAGATCATTGGACATGCAGCTCTCTTGTTCTTGTTGCATTTACCTGATGTAGAACCTTGTTGTCCTGACATGAGATATCATGGCGTATTGCCGTACCAAAATTCGCCGGATGCCGGAGGGCACTACAGTGATACTTGCTTGATTCCACCAGAAGATGGCCAGTGGGGCCTTGCCTTGAAAGAATCAGAAAGCAAATTGATAGAAAAAGAACGAGTAAAATCATGCCAAAGAAAAAGAAAAACTAGAGTGACATTTACGAAAAAGGGTCTCCCCGGCTTTAGAGTGAGATTTTCATGGTTACAAGTTGGTGCACAAACAAAACAGGGAGACAGAGTTGTTAGCCACGAGCTGTGAGGCGACCCAGCTGGATGGGGGAGAAAAAAGATTAACATCGCTCCGTACTCCTAACCCCCGGCACCTCCATGGGAGAGACCTAGGGTCACAGGTGTGATGTAGCTGATGAATCAACTTTACGTCCTCGGCAATGAAAAGTTCAGCGCTAGGCTAATTAAGCCACGTTTGATGTTGCTACCCGAGCGATGTGGTACTAAACATTCCAAGCGCTGCGTTTGTTTATTCACAAACTGGGCCGTTGTCTTCGTCCGGTGGCCCACAACCTTAGCCCCTACCGTGTGCGTGTGGTGTTCTCGTCTGTCCAGCGGCTGCAACCTCCTCTAGGCTCCAGCGGCTGCGGGCGATGGCGGAATCGGACGAAGGAGTCCATCGCCAGGTGAGCATCCGCTTCCCTCTAACAATTTTATGGTTGCGTCAATGCTTATTTTGCTTTTTGTTTCTTCATATGCGTCCCCCTTATCTTCTCCTTGCTATTGCTATAGTAAGGAACCCTAGCAGCCCGTCAGATGATCTGGGCTGGATTCAGCAACAAACGCCATGGATCTGGATGAGTCTCTCAATCTCATAGTACAGAGCACTTTCCGAACGCACAACGAGTGATACTGGACGTTTTAGTTTGATCAGCCCGTCCCCTGAGCTCTGTACTAGTCTTCTAGATCAGATGAGCCGCTACAATTCCTCATGGAGCACGGAGGACCTTCTCCGCGAGATTCTCATCCGTCTCCCCCCTCAGCCATCCCAGCCTCCCCGTGCATCAGCAGTATGCAAGCGCTGGCACAACATCCTTTCCGAGCTCCAATTCCTTTGCAAATTTCGCAAACACCATCGGAACCCTCATGGAGCTGAAGTCGGATCGCATCCCTGCCGTGCGCTTCGCCATGCCAGAGGACCTGGTTCATTGGGATTGGTGGAGCCCTGTCTTCTTCGGATGCCAACCCGGAATTGGGGGCCACCAAAATCCATGGCACATGCCTATACCCGTTTTTACTCCTCCTGGGCGCTTTATTGAGCTACGAGGCCGTTGTATGGGACCCCCCTCACCGGTATTCAGCACCGTGTTGCTTTTCCACCAAGGTTCAAGAATGGCAAACACAACAAAGTCTGGAGTGCTGCGGTACTCTGCTTCGACATCAACGAAGGACACGGGCATGACGGTTGCGGCCTTAGTTCGTTCAAACTGGTTTTGGTGTGCCATGATGATAAACCCACAAATGCATCCACTTGTATTTATGATTCCAAGTCTGGTATATGGGGAGATATTATCTCAACAACGAATACAGATGTGATATCCACGCAAAGGCCCAGTATCCTAATGAGGAATGCACATTGCTGGTTACATTTTGGAGGCAACGTCCTAGAGTTCGATGGCAAGGCAAACCCTTGTTGTAATCAAGAAGCCATCAGACTCCCATGATATTGGTTCTCAATAAACCCAGTGGTCATTTCAGATCTTACGAGAAGAGGATAATCGCCTCAGCCTTGCTGTTTTGTCAATTTCAAAACTGAGCATTCAGTTATGGGTGAGGAGATCCAACTATATATGATGGTGTCATCCCATGGGTGCTACAGAAAACAGTTCAGCCTAATGAGGTCATCTTACAACCCCCACACACGAATGCATTGTTCCGTATAACAGGGTATGACGAGGACACTAATGTCAACTTTGTAACTTCGGGATATCATCACACCATGCTCGAGCTTGAGTTGATGAAATGCAGATATATTGGTAGAAGAGAACACAAAAGTGACAAACTGTATTATCCCTATACAAATTTCTATGTGGCAAGTGCGTCGTCTCTTGGCTCTTGCATTCCGTATGAAACAAAATTGAATTGATTCTTTTGCTGAGATTCCTTCCGGAAATTACTTATGATACAGTGTTTGCTTAACAGTTGACTAGACATTTAAAGAAAAATCTAGGTGAATATGTTTCTTTGAACATCGGAACAGCCACAACATGTCCCTCTTTACTTGGGAAATAATTACTATCATTCTTCCTTGCCCCTAGCAATATAGGGGGCTTCATTTACATATTCGTGTGCTTGTAGTAAAATATAGCCTTTTCCTCTTTTTGCATCTTACGTTGAATATACAATGGTTTGCACATATACGTTCCTATTGATTAGCTTTTCTATTGGTTTTTTGGAAATCTTCTGCTTGTAGGTAGGAGCATTGCTTGGTGAGTTGAAAATATGAACACATAAGGGCTATGTTGGTTGAACAGGTGATTCAAATTTATCTTCTTGAGTCTCTAGGTTAATGCTTTGGGGACAAGCTATCAGTTTCCGGCCCACATTTGGCAAGCAACAAGTCAGACTGCCATTCCGGTTGCCAAGCTGCTGCTCTAACTAGTCTAAATATGTCTGTCCTGAAATCAGATTCAAGAGCTGCACTTATGTAGTTGCTGATAGTAGTTCTAACTTCTAACTTATTATAGTAGCTTTAATTGGATTGGTTAGTTAAGAATTGGGATACTATTTAACTGGAGCAGGTACTCCCATACAGCTATTGTACGTTACTATATGTGAGTTAGATTTTCATTGCATGTGGTTGAGAGGATGACAAACATGTATGCTGAACAGATCGGCTTGTGTGTTAAGTCTTGTAGCCTGTGACTTGTGGCATTCTGAGACTTATGTTTTAATTAGTGATGTGTAGATCTACTTTAACATTGAAAAACTGCTTCTTTGAGGCCATAGTCTATCTACTCTACAAGTAAAACCATGGGAAACTCCCTTTCCACCTGATTCTCGACCCTCGCGTCGCCTCGTCTGGCGACTCGGGGGTAAAAAACCCTAGCGCCGCCACCCTCTTCCCCTTCCCCCCAGCCGTCCTGCCGCCGCCAGAGGACGCCCCCGGCGAAGCTCGGGCCGGCCCCAAGGAAGGCGGCGGCGGGGCGCCAGGTCCTGGTCTCCGAGGCAGTGGCAGAAGGAGGCGCGGCGAGGCGCGAGGTGGGCGGCGCGCGGGCTGGACCCGATCTGGGGTTCCGTGGCGCCAACACTGTCAGCAGGGCCGCGTGCGGCGCGAGGCCGCTTCGCGACGCGGTGGCGCTGGGGTTTCCCGAGCCGATCTGCTGGGTTGGCCTTCCCGTGGCGCGGCTCTCCTCTCCCACGGGGCACCGCGGCTGGCGGCCCGCCTGCGGCTCGGATCCATGGCGGCGGCCATGGCCGGTGGCACGCGGCGCAGCTTGGCGGCGGGCGGCGTCGGCGTGGACAGGTGGGCCACTTCCCTGCCCATGTGGATGGCGGGGAGGTGGTGGGCTTCGGCTGCGGCGACGGATCCTCGCTGGATGTTGGTGGCCATGGTGATGTTTGTCCTCGACCCCGATCTACTCCGATCTGCAGGGGATCCGGCCCTTGGTGACTTCGGTCACGTTCTTGGTTGTTGGTCTTGCAGATCCGGTGGCTGGAAGTGTTCCGGGGGAATCTCTTGGCCGGCGTGGCGGCCACTCCGATGGCAGTGCCTTTGGGTGTTGCTTCCCTCGTTGGAGGCTTCGGAGAGGACCTCCTTCCTTCCACCCCTCCCAGGAGCTCAGGTGAAAACCTCAGACCCCCCTGTTCCAAGCGATGACGACACCACGGTGGCGTGCTCCTTCCTGAAGACGTTGCTCGGGGGCTGCTCAAGCGGCGGTGGAAGTGGCGGCGGTTCGGTGTCGACATATGCATTCTGGTCAGTTTCATCTTGGAGGCTGCGGCGACGTAGGCGGCGCTCGTCTGGTGGAGCTAATGCCGATGGTCGAGGCATCGTCGTAGCCTGCGCCATCAGGTTCGGGATGCTCAGGGGGAAACCCCAGATCTGGGTCTTCCGGATTGGATGATGATGGTGTTCTATCGCTTTCCCTTCTGGGGGCATCGTCTTGGAGCAAGTGCTGGCTGGAGGGATGGTGGAGCGGTGTTTCATCTCACACATTGGATGGCGGCGGAGATCAATGGCATGGCGCTGTGGAGACTCGGCGCCCGATGCGCGGAGATGGGCTCGCGCAGGAGGAGGTTGCTGTCTGGCGTCATGGTGACGTTGATGGCTGAGTGGCCAGACAAGGTAGAAGCCTCAATATGATCTGAAGACCTATGGAAGATGGCGGCGACGACACACGAAAGTGCGTCTGATCGGATTGTGCCCTGACCGGTATGTGGCACGGCTGGGGCTTCCGAATGAGTTTGACCCGGCTTTTGATGTTAGGCTTAGGTGAGTGGTTTGGGTAGTGGCCCAGCTAGCACCCCTTCATCATTTTGGATAGGAGTAGGGGCATATGTTGCCAAGATGGTGGACTCAGACACATTGTTTTAATACTTTGTAACGTCCTCGAGAATAATCAATAAAGTGGCCGTATGCATCTCCCAGATGCAGAGGCCGGAGGTCATCCTCCTTTTCTAAAAAAAAAGGAAACTCCCTGTAATGCACTTGTGTTGGTTTGATATGGATTTAGTTGATACAGCCAGTTGTGTTGGCTCTGGCTAGTGCAGCAGTAAGCTAGCCGCTAGCGCATCACGCTCAGGAGTGAGATAATTAAGTGCTGATGGTTAGTAGAAATGTTTTAATAGAAAACATACATGCTTCTAGTGGTTAGAGTAGACTGAAAAGAGTTGCAAGTGGAATTAATTATTCAAGACATAAACAATGAATGATGGTATTAACGCCAGATGAAGAGAGAAATAGTGCTAGATTTTCAAAGTTGACTACAGTGAGCAGAATGAAGTACAAAAAGGATGTGTTTGAAGATGAAAGTTTTGCAGTATACAAGCTTCCAAGTAATTCCACTCTCAAACTAACATTAAGAAATTCAGAACGGGACAGTGTGCAGTCACCCCAACAACAAGTAGATGAGACTTAGTTTGTTGTTGATGACCTCAGCACTTGAGTCTCGAAATGCAAAGTGCATGACCGTATTTAGAGATTGGTCATGCTGACGGAGACCAACAATGACCCCCCTCACCATGGCGGTCACCGTGACCTTCGCCGTGTCTAGATGTCCAGAAACAGAGGCATAACACTATATGTGAGGATGGGACGGACAGGGAGTCTTGGTAGGTGGATGAAAGAAGCATGTAGACGATTTGACATCAACTATGACTTTTTATTTCCCTTTGCCTCGCATGCCTACATGCTTGCAGTGATTTTGCCCTAAAGACAAACATGGAAAAAATGTCATGCCACCAAAATTCCCCCAAAGTTTTAGCGTGTGGTAGATGCTATTGGGGGACTTCAGAGAGTTTTTGCCAGAAATAATAGATACAACAATAGAGGAATATTTGTCTCGGTGGTGAATGGAAACTTTGAGATGTATATATGTAGCTCCGAGATTTGTTATGAAGTGGCTGGGGCGCACTATTTCCAAGCTAGTTGTTAGGTTGGATGAATGATGGAGCTAACTTCATTGGCAGCTTTAAATCAATAAATTCCTAAAGTTATTTCTTTCTAAATCATTCATCAAAACTGTGCTACCTTGATATGTACAATACTAACTTCTAGCTGCTTATTGTGGTAAACAAGTCTTTGCTAAATAAATTGGTTTTAGTTGCATTTTTTTCTAGGCACACCTGAAACATATGAGCCACAAAATTTGGAAAATATGGTATAATTAATACATATAAATCGGGAATAAGTTGCAATTGAGCTCAAGCGATCATTCATACACTTCATGTTTTAATGAATGGTAGATCTAGCTTAAAATTGAAGTTTCATCAAATAGCAAAACACATATTTGTTTTTTTTATGGGAACACCTCATGGCAATTTATTCAATTTGGGGTAAAGTAACATCATGGAGTACAAGAGGTAATAGAAAAGAAGGGGTTCCATCCACTCAGTCATCAATTTTAGATCATAGCATCTCCTAGCAAGGAAATGGACTATGACATTGGCTTCTCTTGGACAATGTTTGATGTTTATACCCGGAATGTTATGGCTAACATAAAGCAATCAGCTAGTATCGCAGAGTGGGGGCTCCAGATTTCAGTATCTCCATTGCATACTTGCACTAACTAAAGGAAATTAGGCTCTACATGTACATTACGGCAGCCCATTCTGTCCACCAGTTTTAGTCCACTCCTCAGTGCAATTGCCTCGGCCGCTTGCGGACTAATTGTGTTCATAATCAGTTCTAAAATCCCGGCCACAGCTTCTCCCCTGGAATTACAAAGAATCGCCGCTGCCGCACCACTGTCATCCTCGAAGAAAGATGCATCTGTGTTAAGTTTATATGTTCCTGTGCTAGACTGGCTTTTCAACACCCAGGTGTCTAGACACCCGGTTATCACAATCGTCGACACAGAAACATCTTGTTGGGATATGTGTGGGGTCCTTCACCACCGCTTGGGTTAGCAGGCTATTTGAACAGTAAAAGCGGGAGTAGTAAATTGTTCGTCATATACAAATTTCTCGTTCACATGTCGCACCACTCACTCGTTTTTTCCTTCTTTCCTGTGAGAGAGAGTGTGCAACATGCAAAAGTTTTCAGAAGATGCATGCAACAGGGACAGAGTGCTACCGCTTACAAAGCTTTTTGGATTTTTTAAGATGTATTCAAGAGACGAGGCAAAGTTTAAGCAGAGAGAGAAACGATCAACTATTCGAGTTTGACTGGTCAGGGGGAGACACAGGGCCTAAGTCACCTACCGGGAAAACCGAGTCTTTGACAACCTGTCCATCAACGCCTTTCACAAGTCTTGTCAGGCAGCCTACTGCTAACAACCTGATGCATCACTAGACAGTTGCTGCCTGACCCCTATAGCCTAATGGTCCCTAGGAGCATCACAATTAGAACAGTCAAATGGCTTGAATAAGCATGCAGCTGGAGAACAATGCGCGAATCTCAGTTGGGGCAGACGGATAGGATAAGCTGGGGTCCCGACCCCCGGGTGCTACCACACCTTTTCGTACATGTTATTCCCGTATGAATCTATGATTCCAGTTGGCATCGATACAAAAAGAGTCCGTGAGCGGCCCGATTCTTAGCTCACAGGCTATCTAATCTTTTCTCTCTTTTCTTCAACTTTTTGTAGCACTTGCAAAGTTGGATTCTCTAACACGGACGCTACACTAAACGCCGAACAATTATTTTCCCCTGAGCACATATTCAAGCAATTAGCATTGTAGATGTGCTTAACTAGCTCGCGGCAGATAGGAAGCGGAGATAGAAGTGGTGGAGGGAGAGGAGATTTTGGAAGAAGGTTGACATTGTTGCTACTGTGTCCTTGTGTATTATTCGAGCTATGTGTTTCTAGTTCTAGACACAGTGGAGGGTTGTGTGTTTTTTGGAAGAATGAATGAACTATAGAAGTTAAATACGTGTCAAAATACCATCTTGTTTGTATTATACAGAGTCGGGGAGGGAACGGCGGCACCTTACACGTTTCTTTTTTGATAAAGGGTGTTTTTTCATCGACTCATATCGTACCATCAAGCGATACAATCATGATGAGTACACACCCGGCCTCTGCATTACTAGGAAGCACACACCCAATACAACACACACACACTGTTGGGGAACGTAGCAGAAATTCAAAATTTTCCTACGTGTCACCAAGATCTATCTATACAGAAACTAGCAACGAGGGGAAGGAGAGTGCATCTACATACCCTTGTAGATCGCTAAGCGGAAGCGGTCAAGAGAACGGGGTTGAAGGAGTCGTACTCGTCGTGATCCAAATCACCGGAGATCCTAGTGCGAGCAGACGGCACCTCCGCGTTCAACACACGTACAGCCCGGTGGCGTCTCCCATGCCTTGATCCAGCAAGGAGAGAGGAGAGGTTGGGAAGACTCCATCCAGCAGCAGCACGACGGTGTGTGGTGATGAGGAGCGTGGCAATCCTGCAGGGCTTCGCCAAGCACCGCAGGAGAGGAGGAGGACTTGGGAGAGGGGGAGGGCTGTGCCAGGGGCAAGGGTGCAGCTCCCATGCGCCTCCCCACTATATATAAGGGTGGAGGGGGATTATTTCTTGCCCTCCAAGTCCATTGGGGCGTTGGCAAAGGTGGGAGGAAAGAAATCCCATCCTTTCCTTTCCCCACCGATTGTTATCCCCCCTTTTTAGGGATCTTGATCTTATCCCTTCGGGATATGATCTTATTCCTTCTAAGGGAGGATCTTGGTGCGCCTTGACCAGGGGTGTGGGGCCTTGCCCCCACTACCCACGTTCATGTGGGTCCCCCCATGCAGGTGGGCCCCACTCCGAAACCTTCTAGAACCTTCCCGGTACAATACCGAAAAATCCCGAACATTTTCCGGTGGCCAAAATAGGATTTCCCATATATAAATCTTTACCTCCGGACCATTCCGGAACTCCTCGTGACGTCCGGGATCTCATCCGGGACTCCAAACAACATTCGGTAACCACATATATCTATTACCTATAACCCTAGCGTCATCGAACCTTAAGTGTGTAGACCCTACGGGTTCGGGAACCATGCAGACATGACCGAGACGGTCTCCGGTCAATAACCAACAGCGGGATCTGGATACCCATGTTGGCTCCCATATGTTCCACGATGATCTCATCGGATGAACCACGATGTCAAGGACTCAATCAATCCCGTATACAATTCCCTTTTTTAACGGTATTGTACTTGCCCGAGATTCGATCGTCGGTATTTCCCTTGTTCAATCTCGTTACCGGCAAGTCTCTTTACTCGTTCCGTAACACATCATCCCGTGATCAACCCCTTGGTCACATTGTGCACATTATGATGATGTCCTATCGAGTGGGCCCAGAGATACCTCTGCATTTACACGGAGTGACAAATCCCAGTCTCGATTCGTGCCAACCCAACAGACACTTTCGGAGATACCTATAGTGTACCTTTATAGCCACCCAGTTACGTTGTGACGTTTGGTACACCCAAAGCATTCCTACGGTATCCGGGAGTTGCACAATCTCATGGTCTAAGGAAAAGATACTTGACATTAGAAAAGCTTTAGCAAACGAACTACGATCTTTGTGCTAGGCTTAGGATTGGGTCTTGTCCATCACATCATTCTCCAAATGATGTGATCCCGTTATCAACGACATCCAATGTCCATGGTCAGGAAACCGTAACCATCTGCTGATCAACGAGCTAGTCAACTAGAGGCTTACTAGGGACATGGTGTTATTTATGTATCCACACATGTATATGAGTTTCCTATCAATACAATTATAGCATGGATAATAAAAGATTATCATGAACAAGGAAATATAATAATAACCAATTTATTATTGCATCTATGACATATTTCCAACAGTCTCCCACTTGCACTAGAGTCAATAATCTAGTTCACATCGCTACGTGATCAACACTCATAGGTCACATCTCCATATGACCAACATCCAAGAGTTTACTAGTGTCACTAAACTAGTTCACATCATCATGTGATTAAGACTCAATGAGTTCTGGGGTTTGATCATGTTTTGCTTGTGAGAGAGGTTTTAGTCAACGGGTCTGCAACATTCAGATCCGTATGTACTTCGCAAATCTCTATGTCATATTGTAAATGCTGCTTCCACGCTCCACTTGGAGCTATTCCAAATGGTCGCTCCACTATACGTATCCGGTTTGCTACTCAGAGTCACTCGGATAGGTGTTAAAGCTTGCATCGACGTAACCCTTTACGCCGAACTCTTTATCACCTCCATAATAGAGAAAAATGTCCTTATTTACTCCAAGGACAATTTTGACCGCTGTCCAATGATCCATTCCTGACCCCGCCGCCTCGCCGGAGGTACCCGACCCCGCCGCCAGTTTTTTTTAAGAAAACCCTTCGGTTTTAAAAAAAACCCTAGATCGTTTTTTTATATATCGCTTTATTTTCGTCGGTTTATTTAATTAGTGAACGTCCGTTCGTCCGTTCGTTTTAACGAACGCGTTCACTGTTTAGGTTCTGTTAACGAACGTTCGTTCGTTTAGCAGTTCGTCGCTTTTCTTTTATCAGAATTATTCCGCGGTTATTCTGATCGCGATTTCTGATCCAATTTTCAAACCTGTTTATCTTTTCGCTCGTTTATCGGAATCAGGCGATTCAAGCGCCTGGAGTTTCATCTCGAAACCCTCTTTCCGAATAATCAACTCAAACCAGTTTTTATCATTGTAAAATTTTACTCTAGTTCAGAATAGTAAACGGACCCTATTTCTTTCGCCGTTTGAGTTTTGTTGATTCGTTTGGTTTGATTCTTTTTGCAAACCGGAGTTCTTAAGTTGAACTCTCCGGTCAACCTCTTCAGTTGAAGTTTCGTTTGCGCATCTTTGTTTGTTGCTTATGTATGTATTGTTTGCTTGCGATAGAATTCCCGGAGTGCGAAGCGTGTTACTACGAGTCTCTAGGATTCACGGATCGTCAGCAAGGCAAGTAACACTTGATCATATCTTTTCATACCCTGCTTTTATGCATTAGCTCAATCCTCAAACATTGCATGATTAGGATGTCATTAATTTGTGGGTTGGGAGTAGATGCTGAGGTAGGAACCTATTGCCTTATTACTTTCAAACCTTGGGAGTTACTTCTACGTTATGCCTATATTACCATGCTATGCTCGTAGACATGGTTTGGGTTTGAGAGATATTCACGACAGATGTGAGATTGTTAATTAATGGTTTACTTTAAGGTGGCAACTTAAATACACATCTGGGTGGATTGAGGCACCTGGGGAACCCAGTGTTGTCTGTTTTTTTTTGGAAATCCCGGGGTATCCGTGTGATCTTCCTATGGACCGCCACCCAGGCTCAAAGGGAACTGAGATTATTCATGGTAGAAAACTTCCGTGTGTAGCCACAAGCTATTATGGGCTCTAGCATAGTTGAGTAAGTTACGTGAAGCTCTCGAAGAGGTAGGTCAGCAGGTAGTGGGTTTTATAGGTTTGGTATGATCTATCCGGAGTAGAGAGTTAATGTTTACGAAGACGTGTCTCGGTCATCCGTCTCTCAAACACCATGCAGTGCGAGAAACCAACGGAGGCGATTGAGTCTTGTGGGGAAAAGTGCGCAAACCTCTGCAGAGTGTACAATCTAATCATGGTTAGCCGTGTCCTCGGTTATGGACAATTCTGAGTATCTAGTACTTGAGTATTCACATGTATCTCATCACCCTAAATTAATACTGCTGGGTTGTTAATCACTTTAATTGGGATTGAGTTGGGGTTACACCTTCTCAATGATGTTTCAACCACCATGATAGTTAAAGTAAAATTTATTCCTTTGATGTAGGAAAAAAAATTGGCTTTTCGCAAAACTGTAACCATAGAGCTTTCCACCAGCCATATATGCATGTAGTATAGCTTATTCTTTCACTACTCTATGTGTTACATTGCCAGCATATTCCATGTGTTGACCCATTCTCGGGCCGCAACGTCTTATGTTGCAGACTTTTCAGACGAGGAGTAAGGATTGTAGGTCATTGCCGTGCAGCTCAGTTTTGCCGTTGGAGTTGATGGACTCACTTTATCTTCCAAGCCTTCCGCTGTTATCGCATTAGATGGCCTTAAGCCATATTATTGTAATAAGTTCTCTTTTGAGACATTCGATGTAATAAGTGTGTGATTGCTACTCTGTTATAAATCCTTCGAGTACTGTGCGTGTCAGCATTACCGATCCAGGGATGACACAGAAGCACAGAGACTTGACCATCTGAGGTCGGGTCGCTACATGGTTGTATCACATACAACCTTTCCTCAATTATAACGTCGAGGAAACAATGTTTTCACATCCTATCTGCAAGATTTCATCAATCATGCAGTAGTTGCTAATCCAATTCCAACAGACTCTTAGCATCGCTACGAGTGAGAAAGCCTCACCGTAGTCAACTCCTTGAACTTGTCGGAAAACATCTTTAACGACAAGTCGAGCTTTCTTAATGGTGATACTTACCATCATTGTCTGTCTTCCTTTTAAAATCCATCTTTACCCAACGTCCTTACGACCATCAAGTATTTCTTCCAAAGTCATGGATCCTCTCTCGGATGTTATGGCCTTGAGCCATTTGTCGGAATCCGGGCCCACCATCGCTTCTTCATAGCTCGTAGGTTCATTGTTGTCTAGCAACATGACCTTCAAGACAGGATTACTGTACCACTCAGAAGTAGTACGCATCCTTGTCACCCTACGAGGTACGATGGTGACTTGATCCAAAACTTCATGATCACTATCATAAGCTTCTACTTCAATTGGTGTAGGCGCCACAGGAACAACTTCCTGTGCCCTGCTACACACTTGTTGAAGTGACGGTTCAATAACCTCATCAAGTCTCCACCATCCTCCCACTCAATTTTTTCGAGAGAAACTTTTCTCGGGAAAGGACCTAATTCTAGAAACAATCCTTTTTATTTCCGGAACTGAGACTGGAGGTATACCCAACTGTTTTGGGTGTCCTATGAAGAAGCATTTTATCCGCTTCGGGTTCGAGCTTATCAACCTGAAACTTTTTCACATAAGCGTCGCAGCCCCAAACTTTTAAGAAACGACAATTTAGGTTTCTCCAAACCATAGTTCAAACGGTGTCGTCTCAACGGAATTACGTGGTGCCCGATTAAAGTGAGTGTGGTTGTCTCTAATGCCTAACCCATGAATGATAGTGGTAATTCGATAAGAGACATCATGGTACGCATCATATCCAATAGGGTGCAACTATGATGTTTGGACACACCATCACACTATGGTGTTCCAGGCGGTATTTATTGTGAAACAATTCCACAATGTCTTAATTGCGTGCCAAAGCTCGTAACTCCGATACTCATCTCTATGATCATATCATAGACATTTTATCCTCTTGTCACGATGATCTTCAACTTCACTCTAAAATTACTTGAACCATTCAATAAATCAGACTTGTGTTTCATCAAGTAAGTACACTCAGTATCTACTCAAATCATCCGTGAAGTAAGAACATAACGATATTCACTGCATGCCTCAGCACTCATTGGACTGCACACATCAAAATGTGTTACTTCCAACAAGTTTCTATCTTGTTCCATCTTACTGAAACCGAGGCTTTTCAGTCATTTTGCCCATGTGGTATGATTTGCATATCTCAAGTGATTTAAAATCAAGTGAGTCCAAATGATCCATCTGCATGGAGTTTCTTCATGCGTATACACCAATAGACATGGTTCACATGTCTCAAACTTTTCAAAAACGAGTGAGTCCAAAGATCCATCAACATGGAGCTTCTTCAGGCGTTTTATACCAATATGACTTACATGGCAGTGCCACAAGTAAGTGGTACCATCATTGCTATCTTATATATTTTCGCATGAAAATGTGTATTGCTATGATCGAGATTCAATAAACCATTCCTTTAGGTGCAAGACCATTGAAGGTATTATTCAAATAAATAGAGTAACCATTATTCTCCTTAAATGAATAACTGTACTGCGATAGACATAATCCAATCATGTCTATGCTCAACGCAAACACCAAATGACAATTATTCTGGTTTAATACTAATCTTGATGGTAGAGGGAGCGTGCGATGTTTGATCACATCAAACTTGGAAACACTTCCAACACATATCGTCAGCTCACCTTTAGCTAGTCTCCATTTATTCCGTAGCCTTTTATTTCGAGTTACTAACACTTAGCAACCGAACCGGTATCTAATACCCTGGTGCTACTAGGAGGACTAGTAAAGTACACAATAACTTAATATATATCCAATATACTTCTATCGACCTTGCCAGCCTTCTCATCTACCAAGTATCTAGGGTGATTCTGCTCCAGTGGCTGTTCCCCTTATTACAGAAGCACTTAGTCTCGGGTCTGGGTTCAACCTTGGGTTTCTTCATTAGAGCAGCAGCTGATTTGCTGTTTCATGAAGTATCCCTTCTTGCCCTTGCCCTTCTTGAAACTAGTGGTTTCACCAACCATCAACAATTGATGCTCCTTCTTGATTCCTACTTTCGCGGTGTCAAACATCGCGAATATCTCAAGGATCATCATATTTATCCCTGATTTGTTATAGTTCATCACGAAGCTCTAGCAACTTGGTGGCAATGACTTTGGAGAAACATCACTATCTCCGGAAGATCAACTCCCACTCGATCCAAGTGATTGTTGCTCTCAAACAATCTGAGCACAAGCTCAACGATTGAGCTTTTCTCCCTTAGTTTGCAGGCTAAGAAAATCGTCGGAGGTCTTATACCTCTTGATGTGGGCACGAGCCTGAAATCCCAATTTCAGCCCTCGAAACATCTCATATGTTTCACGACGTTTCACAAAACGTCTTTGGTGCCTCAACTCTAAACCGTTTAACTGAACTATCACATAGTTATCAAAACGTGTATGTCCAATGTTCGCAACATCCACAGACGACGTTTGGGGTTCAGCACACTGAGCGGTGCATTAAGGACATAAGCTTTTTTCTGTCCGCATAATCGCTACTGTCAACTTTCAACTATATTTTCTCTAGGAACATATCTAAACAGTGGAACTAAAGTGCGAGCTTACGACATAATTTGCAAAGATCTTTTGACTATGTTCAGGATAATTAAGTTCATCTCATGAAATCCCACTCAGATAGACATCTCTCTAGTCATCTAAGTGATTACATGATCCGAGTCAACTAGGCCGTGTCCGATCAGCACGTGAGACGGACTAGTCATCATCGGTGAACATCTTCATGTTGATCGTATCCTCCATACGACTCATGCTCGACCTTTCGGTCTCTTGTGTTCCGAGGCCATGTCTGTACATGCTAGGCTCGTCAAGTTAACCTAAGTGTTTCGCGTGTGTAAATCTGGCTTACACCCATTGTATGTGAACGTAAGAATCTATCACACCCGATCATCACGTGGTGCTTCAAAGCATTTAACTTTCGCAAGCGGTGCACAGTTAGGGGAACACTTTCTTGAAATTTTAATGAGGATCATCTTATTTACTACCGTCGTTCTAAGCAAATAAGATGTATAAACATGATAAACATCACATGCAATCAAATAGTGACATGATATGGCCAATATCATTTTGCTCCTTTTGATCTCCATCTTCGGGGCTCCATGATCATCATCGTCACCGGCATGACACCATGATCTCCATCATCGTGTCTCCATGAAGTTGTCTCGCCAACTTATTACTTCTACTACTATGGCTACCGGTTAGCAATAAAGTAAAGTAATTACATGGCGTTTGTTCAATGACACGCAGGTCATACAATAAATTAAGACAACTCCTATGGCTCCTGCTGGTTGTTATACTCATCGACATGCAAGTCGTGATTCCTATTACAAGAACATGATCAATCGCATACATCACATATCATTCATCACATTCTTCTTGGCCATATCACATCACATAGCATACCCTGCAAAAACAAGTTAGACGTCCTCTAGTTGTTGTTTGCATGTTTTACGTGGCTGCTATGGGTTTCTAGCAAGAACGTTTCTTACCTACGCAAAACCACAACGTGATATGCCAATTGCTATTTACCCTTCATTAGGACCCTTTTCATCGAATCCGTTCTGACTAAAGTGGGAGAGACTGGCACCTGCTAGCCACCTTATGCACCAAGTGCATGTCAGTCGGTGGAACCTGTCTCACGTAAGTGTACGTGTAAGGTCGGTCCGGGCCGCTTCATCCCACAATACCGTCGAAACAAGATTGGACTAGTAACGGTAAGCATATTGAAAAAATCAACGCCCACAACTACTTTGTGTTCTACTCGTGCAAAGAATCTACGCAATAGACCTAGCTCATGATGCCACTGTTGGGGAACGTAGCAGAAATTCAAAATTTTCCTACGTGTCACCAAGATCTATCTATGCAGAAACTATCAACGAGGGGAAGGAGAGTGCATCTACATACCCTTGTAGATCGCTAAGCGGAAGCGTTCAAGAGAACGGGGTTGAAGGAGTCGTACTCATCATGATCCAAATCACCGGAGATCCTAGTGCCGAACGGACGGCACCTCCGCGTTCAACACACGTACAGCCCGGTGACGTCTCCCATGCCTTGATCCAGCAAGGAGAGAGGGAGAGGTTGGGGAAGACTCCATCCAGCAGCAGCACGACGGTGTGGTGGTGATGGAGGAGCGTGGCAATCCTGCAGGGCTTCGCCAAGAACCGCAGGAGAGGAGGAGGACTTGGGAGAGGGGGAGGGCTGCGCCAGGGCAAGGGTGCAGCTCCCATGCGCCTCCCCACTATATATAGGGGTGGAGGGGGATTATTTCTTGCCCTCCAAGTCCATTGGGGCGTTGGCAAAGGTGGGAGGAAAGAAATCCCATCCTTTTCTTTCCCCACCGATTGTTATCCCCCCTTTTTAGGGATCTTGATCTTATCCCTTCGGGATATGATCTTATTCCTTCTAAGGGGGGATCTTGGTGCGCCTTGACCAGGGGTGTGGGGCCTTGCCCCCACTACCCACGTTCATGTGGGTCCCCCATGCAGGTGGGCCCCACTCTGGAACCTTCTAGAACCTTCCCGGTACAATACCGAAAAATCCCGAACATTTTCCGGTGGCCAAAATAGGACTTCCCATATATGAATCTTTACCTCCGGACCATTCCGGAACTCCTCGTGACGTCCGGGATCTCATCCGGGACTCCAAACAACATTCGGTAACCACGTATATCTATTCCCTATAACCCTAGCGTCATCGAACCTTAAGTGTGTAGACCCTACGGGTTCGGGAACCATGCAGACATGACCGAGACGTTCTCCGGTCAATAACCAACAGCGGGATCTGGATACCCATGTTGGCTCCCATATGTTCCACGATGATCTCATCAGATGAACCACGATGTCAAGGACTCAATCGATCACGTATACAATTGTTGGGGAACGTAGCAGAAATTCAAAATTTTCCTACGTGTCACCAAGATCTATCTATGGAGAAACTAGCAACGAGGGAAGGAGAGTGCATCTACATACCCTTGTAGATCGCTAAGCGGAAGCGTTCATGTGAACGGGGTTGATGGATTCGTACTCGTCGTGATTCAAATCACCGGAGATCCTAGTGCCGAACGGACGGCACCTCCGTGTTCAACACACGTACAGCCCGGTGACGTCTCCCACGCCTTGATCCAGCAAGGAGAGAGGGAGAGGTTGAGTAAGACTCCGTCCAGCAGCAGCACAACGGCGTGGTGGTGGTGGAGGCGTGGCAATCTTGCAGGCATCGCCAAGCATCACAGAGAGGAGGAGGAGGAAGAAGAGACGCAGGCTGCACCAGAGAGATCGAATCGCGTGTTATGGGCAGCCCTAGGCCTCATATATATAGGGAAGGGGAGGAGGTGCGCCCCTCTAGGGTTCCCACCCCAGAGGGGCGGCAGCCCTAGATGGGATCAAGGGAGGCGGCCAAGAGGGGAGAGAGGGGAAGGCGCCCACTAGATGGGCCTTAGGGCCCATCTGCCCTAGGGTTTGCCCCCTCCCACTCTCCCTTGCGCCTTGGGCCTCTTGTGGGGGGGCGCACCAGCCCCCTTGGGGCTGGTTCCCTCCCACACTTGGCCCACGCAGCCTTCTGGGGCAGGTGGCCCCACTTGGTGGACCCCCAGGACCCTCCCGGTGGTCCCATGCGTTACCGATAAACCCGAAACTTTTCGGTGACCAAAACAGGACTTCCCATATATAAATCTTTACCTCCGGACCATTCCGAACTCCTCGTGACGTCCGGGATCTCATCCGGTACTCCGAACAATATTCGGTAACCACATACAAACTTCCTTTATAACCCTAGCGTCATCGAACCTTAAGTGTGTAGACCCTACGGGTTCGGGAGACATGTAGACAAGACCGAGACGTTCTCCGGTCAATAACCAACAGCGGGATCTGGATACCCATGTTGGCTCCCACATGTTCCACGATGATCTCATCGGATGAACCACGATGTCAAGGACTCAATCAATCCCGTATACAATTCCCTTTGTCTAGCGGTATTGTACTTGCCCGAGATTCGATCGTCGGTATCCCGATACCTTGTTCAATCTCGTTACTGGCAAGTCTCTTTACTCGTTCCGTAACACATCATCCCGTGATCAACCCCTTGGTCACATTGTGCACATTATGATGATGTCTTACCGAGTGGGCCTAGAGATACCTCTCCGTTTACACGGAGTGACAAATCCCAATCTCGATTCGTGCCAACCCAACAGACACTTTCGGAGATACCTGTAATGCACCTTTATAGTCACCCAGTTACGTTGTGACGTTTGGTACACCCAAAGCATTCCTACAGTATCCGGGAGTTGCACAATCTCATGGTCTAAGGAAAAGATACTTGACATTAGAAAAGCTTTAGCATACGAACTACGATCTTTGTGCTAGGCTTAGTATTGGGTCTTGTCCATCACATCATTCTCCTAATGATGTGATCCCGTTATCAATGACATCCAATGTCCATGGTCAGGAAACCGTAACCATCTATTGATCAACGAGCTAGTCAACTAGAGGCTTACTAGGGACATGGTGTTGTCTATGTACCCACACATGTATCTGAGTTTCCTATCAATACAATTATAGCATGGATAATAAACGATTATCATGAACAAGGAAATATAATAATAACTAATTTATTATTGCCTCTAGGGCATATTTCCAACAGTCTCCCACTTGCACTAGAGTCAATAATCTAGTTCACATCGCCATGTGATCAACACTAATAGGTCACATCGCCATGTGACCAACATCCAAAGAGTTTACTAGTGTCTGTAAACTAGTTCACATCATCATGTGATTAAGACTCAATGAGTTCTGGGGTTTGATCATGTTTTGCTTGTGAGAGAGGTTCTAGTCAACGGGTCTGAACCTTTCAGATCCGTGTGTGCTTTGCAAATTTCTAGGTCATATTGTAAATGCTGCTTCCACGCTCCACTTGGAGCTATCCCAAATGGTTGCTCCACTATACGTATCCGGTTTGCTACTCAGAGTCACTCGGATAGGTGTTAAAGCTTGCATCGACGTAACCCTTTACGCCGAACTCTTTATCACCTCCATAATCGAGAAACATGTCCTTATTCCTCTAAGGATAATTTTGACCGCTATCTGGTGATCCACTCCTTGATCACCTTTGTACTCTCTTGCCAGATATGTAGCAAGGCACACATCAGGTGCGGTACACAGCATAGCATACTGTAGAGCCTATGTCTAAGGCATAGGGGACGACCTTCGTCCTTTCTCTCTGTTCTGCCGTGGTCGAGATTTAACTCTTAACTTCATACCTTACAACTCAGGCAAGAACTCCTTCTTTGACTGATCCATCTTGAACACCTTCAAGATTATGTCAAGGTATGTGCTCATTTGAAAGTATTATTAAGCATTTTGATCTATCCTTATAGATCTCAATGCTCAATGTTGAAGTAGCTTAATCCAGGTTTTCTATTTGAAAAACATCTTTCAAATAACCCTATATGCTTTCCAGAAATTCTACATCATTTCTGATCATCAATATGTCAACAACATATACTCATCAGAAATTCTATAGTGCTCCCACTCACTTCTTTGGAAATACAAGTTTCTCATAAACTTTGTATAAACCCAAAATCTTTGATCATCCTATCAAAGTGCATATTCCAACTCCGAGATGCTTACTCCAGTCCTTAAAAGGATTGCTGGAGCTAGCATACCTTTTAGCATCCTTAGGATTGACAAAACTTTCGATTGTATCACATACAACCTTTCCTTCTAAAACTGATAAGGAAACTCGTTTTGACATCCATCTGCCAGATTTCATAAATGCAGCTTATGCTAACATGATTCCGACGGACTTAAGCATCGCTACGGATGAGAAAATCTCATCGTAGTCAACTCCTTGAACTTGTGAAAAACTCATCGCCACAAGTCGAGCTTCATAGACGGTGATATTACCGTCCACGTCCGTCTTCTTCTTAAAGATCCATTTATCTCAATGGCTTGCCGATCATCGGGCAAGTCCACCAAAGTCCATGCTTTGTTCTGATACATGGATCCTATCTCGGATTTCATGGCTTCTAACCATTTGTCGGAATATGGGCCCACCATTGCTTCTCCATAACTCGTAGGTTCATTGTTGTCTAGCAACATGACCTTCAAGACAGGATACTGTACCACTCAGAAGTAGTACGCATCCTTGTCACCCTACGAGGTACGTTAGTGACTTGATCCGAAACTTCATGATCACTATCATAAGCTTCTACTTCAATTGGTGTAGGTGCCACGAGAACAACTTCCTGTGCCCTGCTACACACTAGTTGAAGTGATGGTTCAATAACCTCATCAAGTCTCCACCATCCTCCCACTCAATTCTTTCGAGACAAACTTTTTCCTCGAGAAAGGACCCGATTCAAGAAACAATCCCTATTGCTTTCGGATCTGAATTAGGAGGTATACCCAACTGTTTTGGGTGTCCTATGAAGATGCATTTTATCCGCTTTGGGTTCGAGCTTATCAACCTGAAACTTTTTCACATAAGCGTCGCAGCCCCAAACCTTTAACAAATGACAGCTTAGGTTTCTCTAAACCATAGTTCATACGGTGTCATCTCAACGGAATTACGTGGTGCCCTATTTAAAGTGAATGTGGTTGTCTCTAATGCCTAACCCATGAACGATAGTGGTAATTCGATAAGAGACATCATGGTACACACCATATCTAATAGGGTGCAACTATGATGTTCAGACACACCATCACACTATGGTGTTCCAGGCGGTATTAGTTGTGAAACAATTTCCACAATGTCTTAATTGTGTGCCAAAGCTCGTAACTCAGATATTCATCTCTATGATCATATCATAGACATTTCATCCTCTTGTCACAATGATCTTCTACTTCACTCTGAAATTAGTTGAACCATTCAATAATTTAGACTTGTGTTTTATCAAGTAAATATACTCAACATCTACTCGAGTCATCTGTGAAGTGAGAACATAACGATACTCACTGCATGCCTCAGCACTCATTGGACTGCACACATCAAAATGTGTTACCTTCAACAAGTTGCTATCTTGTTCCATCTTACTGAAAACGAGGCTTTTCAGTCATCTTGCCCATGTGGTATGATTTGCATATCTCAAGTGATTCAAAATCAAGTGAGTCCAAATGATCCATCTGCATGGAGTTTCTTCATGCGTATACACCAATAGACATGGTTCGCATGTCTCAAACTTTTCAAAAACGAGTGAGTCCAAAGATCCATCAACATGGAGCTTCTTCATGCGTTTTACACCAATATGACTTACATGGCAGTGCCACAAGTAAGTGGTACTATCATTACTATCTTATATCTTTGGCATGAAAATGTGTATCACTACGATCGAGATTCAATAAACCATTCCTTTAGGTGCAAGACCATTGAAGGTATTATTCAAATAAACAGAGTAACCATTATTCTCCTTAAATGAATAACCGTATTGCGATGGACATAATCCAATCATGTCTATGGTCAACGCAAACACCAAATGCAATTATTTAGGTTTAACACCAATCTCGTTGGTAGAGGGAGCGTGCGATGTTTGGTCAAATCAAACTTGGAAACACTTCCAACACATATCGTTAGCTCACCTTTAGCTAGTCTCCGTTTATTCCGTAGCTTTTATTTCGAGTTACTAACACTTAGCAACCGAACCGGTATCTTAATACCCTGGTGCTACTAGGAGTACTAGTAAAGTACACATTAACATAATGTATATCCAATATACTTCTATCGACTTTGCCAGCCTTCTCATCTACCAAGTATCTAGGGTGGTTCCGCTTCAGTGTCCGTTCCTCTCATTCTGAAGCACTTAGTCTCGGTTTGGGTTCAACCTTGGGTTTCTTCTTTGGAGCAGCAACTGATTTGCCATTTCATGAAGTGTCCTTCTTGCCCTTGCCCTTCTTGAGACTAGTGGTTTCACCAACCATCAACAATTGATGCTCCTTCTTGATTTCTACCTTCATGTGTCAAACATCGTGAATACCTCAAGGATCATCATATCTATCCCTGATATGTTATAGTTCATCACGAAGCTCTAGCAGCTTGGTGGCAATGACTTCGGAGAAACATCACTATCTCATCTGGAAGATCAACTCCCACTCGATTCAAGTGATTGTTGCACTCAGACAATCTGAGCACAAGCTCAACGATTGAGCTTTTCTCCCTGAGTTTGCAGGCTAAGAAAATCGTCGGAGGTCTTATACCTCTTGACGTGGGCACGAGCCTGAAATCCCAATTTCAGCCCTCGAAACATCTCATATGTTCCGCGACGTTTCGAAACCGTCTTTGGTGCCTTAATTCTAAGCCGTTTAACTGAACTATCACGTAGTTATCAAAACGTGTATGTCCGATGTTCGCAACATCCACAAACGACGTTTGGGGTTCAGCACACTAAGCGGTGCATTAAGGACATAAGCTTTCTACTGTCCGCATAATCGCTACTTTCAAGTTTCAACTATATTTTCACTAGGAACATATCTAAACAGTGGAACTAAAGTGCGAGCTTACGACATAATTTGCAAAAGGTCTTTTGACTATGTTCAGGATAATTAAGTTCATCTTATGAACTCCCACTCAGATAGACATCCCTCTGGTCATCTAAGTGATTACATGATCCGAGTCAACTAGACCGTGTCCGATCATCACGTGAGACGGACTAGTCATCATCGGTGAACATCTTCATGTTGATCGTATCTACTATACGACTCATGCTCGACCTTTCGGTCTCTGTGTTCCGAGGCCATGTCTGTACATGCTAGGCTCGTCAAGTTAACCCTAAGTGTTTTGCGTGTGTAAATCTGTCTTACACCCGTTGTATGTGAACGTAAGAATCCATCACACCCGATCATCACGTGGTGCTTAGAAGCGACGAACTTTAGCAACGGTGCACAGTTAGGGGAGAACACTTCTTGAAATTGTTGTAAGGGATCATCTTATTTACTACCGTCGTTCTAAGTAAACAAGATTCATAAACATAATAAACATCACATGCAATTATATAGTAGTGACATGATATGGCCAATATCATATTGCTCCATTGATCTCCATCTTCGGGGCTCCATGATCATCATCGTCACCGGCATGACACCAAGATCTCCATCATCATGATCTCCATCATCGTGTCTTCATGAAGTTGTCTCGCCAACTATTACTTCTACTACTATGGCTACCGGTTAGCAATAAAGTAAAGTAATTACATGGCGTTGTTTAATGACACGCAGGTCATACAATAAATAAAGACAACTCCTATGGCTCCTGCCGGTTGTCATACTCATCGACATGCAAGTCGTGAATCCTATTACAAGAACATGATCAATCTCATACATCATATATCATTCATCACATTCTTCTTGGCCATATCACATCACATAGCATACCCTGCAAAAACAAGTTAGACGTCCTCTAATTGTTGTTTGCATGTTTTACGTGGCTGCTATAGGTTTCTAGCAAGAACGTTTCTTACCTACGCAAAACCACAACGTGATATGCCAATTGCTATTTACCCTTCATAAGGACCCTTTTCATCGAATCCGTTCCGACTAAAGTGGGAGAGACGGCACCGCTAGCCACCTTATGCACCAAGTGCATGTCGATTCGGTGGAACCTGTCTCACGAAGAGTACGTAAGGTCGGTCTGGGCCGCTTCATCCCACAATACCGTCGAAACAAGATTGGACTAGTAACGGTAAGCATATTGAACATCATCAACGCCCACAACTACTTTGTGTTCTACTCGTGCAAAGAATCTACGCAATAGACCTAGCTCATGATGCCACTGTTGGGGAACGTAGCAGAAATTCAAAATTTTCCTACGTGTCACCAAGATCTATCTATGGAGAAACTAGCAACGAGGGAAGGAGAGTGCATCTACATACCCTTGTAGATCGCTAAGCGGAAGCGTTCATGTGAACGGGGTTGATGGAGTCGTACTCGTCGTGATTCAAATCACCGGAGATCCTAGTGCCGAACGGACGGCACCTCCGTGTTCAACACGTACAGCCGGTGACGCCTCCCACGCCTTGATCCAGCAAGGAGAGAGGAGAGGTTGAGGAAGACTCCATCCAGCAGCAGCACAACGGCGTGGTGGTGGTGGAGGCGTGGCAATCTTGCAGGCATCGCCAAGCATCACAAGAGAGGAGGAGGAGGAAGAAGAGACGCAGGCTGCACCAACGAGAGATCGAATCGCGTGTTATGGGCAGCCCCTAGGCCTCATATATATAGGGAAGGGGAGGAGGTGCGCCTCTAGGGTTCCCACCCCAGAGGGCGGCAGCCTAGATGGGATCAAGGGAGGCGGCCAAGAGGGAGAGAGGGAAGGCGCCCACTAGATGGGCCTTAGGGCCCATCTGCCCTAGGGTTTGCCCTCCCACTCTCCCTTGCGCCTTGGGCCTCTTGTGGGCGCACCAGCCCCTTGGGGCTGGTTCCTCCCACACTTGGCCCACGCAGCCTCTGGGGCAGGTGGCCCCACTTGGTGGACCCGGGACCCTCCCGTGGTCCCAGACGTTACCGATAAACCCCAAACTTTTCGGTGACCAAAACAGGACTTCCATATATAAATCTTTACCTCCGGACCATTCCAGAACTCCTCGTGACGTCCGGGATCTCATCCGGACTCAACAACATTCGTAACCACATACAAACTTCCTTTATAACCCTAGCGTCATCGAACCTTAAGTGTGTAGACCCTATGGGTTCGGGAGACATGTAGACATGACCGAGACGTTCTCCGGTCAATAACCAACAGCGGGATCTGGATACCCATGTTGGCTCCTACATGTTCCACGATGATCTCATCGGATGAACCACGATGTCAAGGACTCAATCAATCCCGTATACAATTCCCTTTGTCTAGCGGTATTGTACTTGCCGAGATTCGATCGTCGGTATCCCGATACCTTGTTCAATCTCGTTCGCAAGTCTCTTTACTCGTTCCGTAACACATCATCCCGTGATCAACCCCTTGGTCACATTGTGCACATTATGATGATGTCTTACCGAGTGGGCCCAGAGATACCTCTCCGTTTACACGGAGTGACAAATCCCAATCTCGATTCGTGCCAACCCAACAGACACTTTCGGAGATACCTGTAATGCACCTTTATAGTCACCCAGTTACGTTGTGACGTTTGGTAAACCCAAAGCATTCCTACAGTATCCGGGAGTTGCACAATCTCATGGTCTAAGGAAAAGATACTTGACATTAGAAAAGCTTTAGCATACGAACTATGATCTTTGTGCTAGGCTTAGTATTGGGTCTTGTCCATCACATCATTCTCCTAATGATGTGATCCCGTTATCAATGACATCCAATGTCCATGGTCAGGAAACCGTAACCATCTATTGATCAACGAGCTAGTCAACTAGAGGCTTACTAGGGACATGGTGTTGTCTATGTACCCACACATGTATCTGAGTTTCCTGTCAATACAATTATAGCATGGATAATAAACGATTATCATGAACAAGGAAATATAATAATAACTAATTTATTATTGCCTCTAGGGCATATTTCCAACAACAATTCCCTTTGTCTAACGGTATTGCACTTGCCCGAGATTCGATCGTCGGTATACCGATACCTTTTTCAATCTCGTTATCGGCAAGTCTCTTTACTCCTTCCGTAACACATCATCCCGTGATCAACCCCTTGGTCACATTGTGCACATTATGATGATGTCCTACCGAGTGGGCCCAGAGATACCTCTGCGTTTACACGGAGTGACAAATCCCAGTCTCGATTCGTGCCAACCCAACAGACACTTTCAGAGATACCTATAGTGTACCTTTATAGCCACCCAGTTACGTTGTGAAGTTTGGTACACCCAAAGCATTCCTACGGTATCCGGGAGTTGCACAATCTCATGGTCTAAGGAAAAGATACTTGACATTAGAAAAGCTTTAGCAAACGAACTACGATCTTTGTGCTAGGCTTAGGATTGGGTCTTGTCCATCACATCATTCTCCAAATGATGTGATCCCGTTATCAACGACATCCAATGTCCATGGTCAGGAAACCGTAACCATCTGTTGATCAACGAGCTAGTCAACTAGAGGCTTACTAGGGACATGGTGTTGTTTATGTATCCACACATGCATCTGAGTTTCCTATCAATACAATTATAGCATGGATAATAAAAGATTATCATGAACAAGGAAATATAATAATAACCAATTTATTATTGCATCTAGGGCATATTTCCAACACACACACAGAGAGAGAGAGAGAGAGAGAGAGATGATCAAGTCGGCAAATAGCAAAGTCATACAAGACCAAAGCTATGCCTAGGCGGAGGGGGGAAATAACCAAAGTAATGAAAACAACGATTGACTTAAATACAACAATGACCATCGACATCAAGCATCTCTTGATAACATCTGGACTACGAGAAAGGTTCTTCAAAAATGACGCCTTACATGTTTCTATGGGGATGCTAATAGAAGTATCCATTATATCACTTGGGACATGATGAAGTATCTTCGCAGCACAAGCACTTTGCATCGGTGACTTCAATGAGTGTTTGCGGGTGGAGCAACAGTTTGGCCCTAATGAGCACAATAGTTCTCAGCTCACGGCCTCTAGGGATGCATGCATTGGACATTGATGAATTATTATACATGGGATATAAGGAGTGGATTGGACATTTGGGAAGAGAATACATTTGATGCTCAAGCACAATGGGTACCGACGCTAACTTATTCATTAGCTTTCTATTATCTCAGTCACATCAGAGCCCTTCAACATTGGTTTCACATTTCTTGTTTCTTCATTCTCTAATATTTTCTTTAAAGCGTTATTTCGCACTTTTGCCAGTCATTTGTCTGAAACACTCCACACTACGTTTGGTACTGGAAGGAGTCGTTTCTTATTGTTCAAGTTTTACTTGCTAGCGATATGCTGATAATTGTTTACAACATATATGAGTAATCCATTTTCCTCTTCTAGCTTCTGATACAAAGCTCCAATTTTCTCCACTTTTCAAGCTAGGTTGGCGAGACAGAGTATAATACATAGTATAATATTTTGTGCTTGCAAAGAAGAATGTTTTCATCAGGAAGATATTTCTGCTAGTGGGAATATCTGGCGTGTTCTTTGCTTTTGGTGACTATGATTAGAATAACAAGGGAAATGGCAGTGCAGCTTGTTGCTTGTCAAAGAGAAGAATGGCATGCGAAGACATGAAGAAACTGCTGCCCTCCTTTTTCAAGCTTTAACTATTCAGCCTACTAGTACATGTTTCTCATCACTTGATTGAATCATGCCAGCTTTCCATTGCGTACTTGCAGGTAACGACACTTGACAGAACTCTGTATCCTTAGCTTTCATTTGTCTGACCCACTGGAATATGTGAAGATGATGATGCAAGGCTGGAGATGACCAGAAAACCGGCCCAAGGTTTTTTCACAAAATCACAAGTGTGTGTATATATTTATTTTTTTGGTGGTATAGGATCCATATTCCTTCTCCTACGGTATCGACAACACAACGCTTTAGGCCAACTCTTTCCTCTCTAATCCTCTTACACTCCTTCCCTTTAGGCATCATCCTTTCCTCTCATCTCCCTCGCCTGCATGCGATGGCGCTGCATCCTCCCCGACCCCTAGCTTATCCACCCATTTACAAGCACCATTGGAGATCCCTCGCTTCTCAGCAAAGAATTTGAGCAAGTCCCCTGTCTCCAGTCCCATCCTAGCCGCAATCACATCCCAGTTGTGCATTTCGCCCTGCCATGACGTCATCGTCCTCTTCAACCACACCTACCATGAGGCAATTTTACGCAGAGGCGCCGTACACAGGTTCAACCATAGGGGCGCACAGGACACCGGATTCAAGAACTTTCTTTGTTATGTGTCATCTATAGTATAGTGTGTGACGCCCCATATTTAAGTGAGAAAATGAGTAATTTACATATGGAACATCAGGTCTTTTTTTCTGGGTCCACCCCCGATTATAAGGGAAGAAATCATGGGCCACCACCTCCGTAATTGTTTTTCATATAGGAGGGCCAAGATGACCACTCCAATGGATTCAGGTGTTGTGTGTGCATCCGGCATCAACGAGGATCACGTGCACGGTAGTTTCCACCTTAACCCCTCTAAAATAGGGTGTGCTACCATGACGTTGGTGAGCATTCACTCTTAAACAAGTTTACTAATTGTCACCAAGTTTGTGGGTAAAAATATTGATAGCTACTATATGTAAGAAATAAATTATAAAAATATATTTCATGAAAGATGTAATGATATTTATTAAGTTTTATAGAAATAGATTTTTTTATTTTGGTATACATTTTCAAACTTAGAAAATGTTGATTTTTGGGAAAAAATATGTCATATATTTTTGATTGGTCGGATTCATTAAGGAAATTTGAATGCAATAAACTCTTAATTACTTTTCCATATCTTTTTTGCAGACATTCGACGCGTCGGATCTTTTTAATGTTCAGGATTTGATAATATATTGAATCTTTATGAACCAAATCGCGGGGGAGAGTTGTATGAGATCTCACATTTAGGTGAGATCAACCCAATTTTTTTCCATATTTAGACATTTCAAAAGAATCTAACATTATTTGACAACATTCATATGGGGTATGTCTAAAACTCCATGCACATTTAGAGATTCAGAAAACACAAATTCGAACGTGAATAGTGGCAGTTTTGGGTGAATAGTACCTTGACAGTATTCACATCTGATTTTGTCTTGTTATTTCTATTAATGTAACTCGAATTAGAGCATAAACTTTTTAAGGTTGCACTTCAAACATTGATGTGTATCTACAAAAAAATTGAGAATGTTTGAACATGTATTTCTTTTGAAAAAAATCGACCTCATAAATCTCACCTAAATGTGAGATCTCTCATACAAGTCTCCCCCACCAAATCGCAGCTCGTATTTTTAGAATAAATCACAGGTAGTATTACAATATTTATAGGGGCCTGACATGGAAACATGAGCTTTTGCATCACAAAGAAAATGTTGACTTGGGAAAAATTATATGCCGTATATTTTGCATTTGATGGATTAATAAGGGAAATTTGAGTGGAATAAATCCATAATTATTTTCCATATCTTTTGGAGTCATTCAATGCATCGGATCTGTTTAATGTTCGGATTTGATAATTTATTGACTCATTATGAACCAAATCGCAGGTCATAATTTTCAGAATAAATCACACGTAGTAGCAGAGTATTAATAGTAGTACAATATTTTCATCGGCGAATAAGAAAATAGCGAAGGCATAGACTCCTTTTAATTGCCCTTTGCCTAGCTCAGCTCCCCAATCTGCACCGGCAACTATGTTAGAGCCGAGTGAGAGAAAGGCAACCAGATTCAGATGCTGCACGCGGCAAATGTGCGCGTGAGTGAATTGACGACCACCACTCTATGCCTAACTACAGAACGACATGTTTCCAATAGCTGGATGTTAGGGCAGCGACTACGTGGGCGCTAGACGGCGGCGCGGTGTACATGCCAGGTGCGTGAATCATTATCCATGGAGTATGTAGATGTGCACGCGGTCCGGGAGGGGGAGCAGACGTTGAGCAGGGCATGTCCGCACTAGTGGTGGAGTGAGATCACGAACCAGCCGCTCGGAGAGGAGCCACAAAAACGCTGCCCGTGGCCATCTGCGGAGAGGGATGGTGGTGGACCATGCATGGAATCCGCTGAAGATGAGTAGCAGGATGTCCGGGCCGTGGACGGCCTGAGAAGCCATGGGAGCGACGGCGGGTTCTGCTGCAGTACGATGCGGCACGAGTGCTCGTTGACATCGGACAACCTGACGCGGTCGGTGATGCATGCGAGCAAACAAAAGATGCTGGTGTGTATTTCTTGGTGGTGGCTCGACCAGTCCGCCACCGCTGCCGTGGCAAGCCTGGGGTAAGAGGGTATGTGAGAGAATGATAGGGATATCAATAGATTCAGTTTTAGTCTGATGTCTGCGATTAATCCTGAGAGAGAGAACAGATAAGATTTTTTTCTCCAGCGGGATTAAGTGTTGCATGCATGAGGTTAAAGCTGAATCTCCCATAAACCCTTCACTCTCTTTTCATAACCCTCAATTTTTACCCCGAAACCGGGACTACCATGGTCGCGGCGGTGGCGCACTGGTTGAACTTCCACCAAGACATCCTCGAGCGCATCTCCTCTTGCTCGCATGCATCCCGATCGCTCTAGGTTCTCCACCGTTAACGAGCACTGAAGCCACATCACGTTACAACACAAAATCGCTCCCACATCCCTGGCCCCTCATGTCGTCCATGGCTCGAACCTCCTGATATCGAATCTTTGGCGGGATCGAGGGTCCATATCTCTCCCTCTCTGGTGTCGGTCGTGGGTCCTATTTCTGCAACTCCTCTCCAGACAGCTGGTTCGTGGTCTCACTCCACTACTGGCACTCCCATGCCCTGCACAACCTCCTATCCAGTGAGCATCTCACCATCCTGGACAACGTGGACATCCCACTCAACTCTGATGTACATAATTAGGTGCCCCATGAATAATGATCCACACAGGGACATATCCCCGCGCCACCGTCTATTGCATGCTTCGTCGCTCCCTTAACATCCGACCACATCAACATGACTGTAGGCGTGAATTCTGACAGACCCTCGGTATGGTGCCGAACTAGCTGGAAACCCCAGAGGGAGCATGGAGATTAAACAACACTCCTACTCTTGCTATTGATTTGATTGGGGGTACAAAGTACAAGGCAGATCTCGGGGTCGTAGGTATACATGTGATGATTAGTGCCCTAGCTACTAGCGTGGCCTCGGCTTATAAAGGTTATGAGCCCTAGAGTTTACAAGAATCCTACTCTACTATTGCGGTTGGAAAGTCTTCATGGAGATCCGTCTTTCTATTCTTGCACAATAAGGATGTCGGTTCGTTCCTTCTATTGGTCCCATAGGACGGGATGATGCCAGGGGCAATGTAGCGACCTGGGGTCTCTTGGGCCGCCCTGGTTGGCAGACTTCAGGTGGCCTAAGGTACCCCTGGGTATTAACACCGTCAATAGCCCCTAAACGGCTCCATGGACTTGGCAACTTCTAGGCCAAAATTTTGTTATAGGGGATCCAAGCCAAAAGGGCGCTCACGATGGTGACAAGGTCGACAACGAGGGAGAGGAGTGATTGATACGACTCCAACGTATCTACAATTCATGAAGTATTCATACTATATTTACATCAATTATATATTGTTTTGGTGCACTTTTATATTATATTTATGGACTAACATATTAATCCATTGCCCAGTCCCAGGTCCTCTTTTTCTAATGATTTTTGTTTCGCAGAAAAACCATATCTAGGAAGGTCCAAACGCGATGAAAATTTATTGTGCTCTTCTATGTACCGAGATGGACCATACAAGCTTCGCAAGGCAACCAGAAGAGGGACGAGGGGCCCACAAGCCACCAGGTGAAGCTTCTGGATAGAATGGATTGTTTTAACAATGTTTTGTCACGACAAAAAAAAATTATGGCCAAGAAGTTTACACATAGTTTGAACAGGGCTTCTAGACTAGCATGTACTTAGCAGAACTGTTGTATCCAAGCTCAGAAAAAAATTCCAAAAAGATAGAACCCATCCATCTCCCCATGAGTATAGTAATAATAGGGTATTACAGATATTCCTACCAAACAAACGCAAAGAGCAGCAGGAGATGTGTTGAGTTACTTGATTAACTAAGGTTCACATGGATATATTATCTCCACCAGTAGCTAGTAAGCTGCCACAAAGACATATACTAACGTGCAACTTGCTTCAGATTTAAGTATTTAGTTGAACAAAACTGGAAAGTGATGCATCCTGGAATATAGGGAAAACGTGGGTGCAGAATAATCCCCATCGAACATATTTCTATTAACAAATCATAACTGTGCACTATTAAAAATAACCTACCAATGGTAGTTGATCATTTACTGGGTCACTTTCATGTTCCATAAATACAGATTCAAGACTAGAAGTACCTAATAAGGTCAATGGATTATCTCCAGTTCATTGAACTAGATCTGGAAGAAAACAATTGGTTTGCAAGAAAAGAACATCCATAGACGGATCTATATATAGTAATCTTATTGCATCCCTGGATATGTAGTGACATTAGTGATGCCTCCCATGGATCCCATTGAGTGAAACTAGCTCTCGGCAATCCCATATGGATAAGTTTTCATGATTTGTCAATCTTGCGAAGGCCTAAGCTAAGGGAAGAGATGTAATTGCACAATTATCAAACACCATATTTGTTAACCCTGCCAAACATGCGGACACTTCTGATGGGAAAAAGTGATAAATCACAACCATCTAAAAATAACATTACCAATGAATCAAGACCTTTCATTGAATGAACTAGTGGATGTTCAGCTTCTCCGCACAATCCTATCATCACTTCAAGGGTTTCCAGGGAGGCATGTGAACCAAATGGATCCTCAGGTAGACCTGACAAGCTTGTGCATTGTTGGATGGACAACTCCTCGACTACAGATAGAGAGCACCCCTGCCATAAAGTTTCTAAATTTTGACGGTGGGAAATCATGAGCTTAGAGAGAGCCAGGTCCAATGATGGTGACGAGCTTGTATCAGAATTCCCCAAAAAATGGCATGGCCAATAGAGGAACATTATGGATTTCATCACGTTGAATACTGGTAGGTACATTTGGCATTGTTCTGAGCACCTTACACAGTCACAAACTTTTAGCATCTCAAGCCTAGGGAATACATTCTTACCCTCCAATCCAACACATTCCAGACATTTTGGCATGCTTTCTATCTATAGCACTTTCAGATATTGCAATCCACAAGGCTTTTCACTTTCATAAAATGAAGAATCCACACCCTCTACTAATTCCAAATTAATTATGTTAAGATACTAGCCGTCAACCCATGCAACAACACGGGCTAGTTATGTCAGTATAAGTTTAGTAGTATTTTTCCAAAACAATATTTTCAATATAAGAAAATAACTAATTATGAGTTCACATACTTTGTATTAAGCCCTTCAATTATTATTTATTTAAAACATTAAACATTTTTCATTTATCCATAAACCCACATAAAAATTTACATTATCTAAAAGCTTAATAGTGTTATTTGCTCCGCGAATTATTAAGATATTCTTTTTGACATGTGCCAAATGCTCATGCCGAAACCACAATGTGGAAACTTTCTTATAACCTGGAGAAGATCTTCCCTTGTGGTAACTCTCCCAACTATATTTAATCTAAATGTGTTTAAAGCAAAGAAGATCAGACAATCAGTAGACTTGACAATACTCTTGCACCTCTGGTAGTTGTATGTAATGAAATGCAAAAAGAATTAACTCCAGAAATCTTCCACAACACAAAAAGAATCAAATGGAAGAGACCAACTACCAGAATCTTCACTACAAAATACAATTTCAGCAAACCTTTTAGTAACATAGCTCTGCTAATGCGAGAGACCAACTATTTCTATAACGCCGAAGATCAAATGGAAGTACTATCAAATACTGAACTTGTTATGCAAATCAGACGATCAAAGTGGATACCAGTGTCATGATATTCACACCACTTTGTAAAGTATAAAATAAAAGATGATTATATAGCTGCAATAAAAGGAAATAGACTAGGCCAAGGTTAATAAAATTATTTTTCTAAATGACATCTAGGAAGTGTTAGAATTTAAAAGTAATTTGAGAAATATTTTTTCTCATCCACTCACATCCAAACGTTTATATCCTTTCTCATAGAAGGAGAAACAAGAGTGAAGGTACACCTGGCCTGGCTTTCTAAATCAGGAAATAACATTGTAATGCACACAACTAAGGTGTATACCAAAATGCAGCTCCTCCCCTGCCAAAACGCAGCAACAACTTATATTGACTGGCTGCTATGTACTCTACTTTTGTGTTGCGATGTTGATGATTCTTACTAGGAATAAAATGGTCATTTGCCAACAAATTTTTTCAGCAATGGTTACAAGGTATGGTAACCAAAAAAATAGAGTAGTTTAGTACATAACAGTTATGCCAAACGTATTTACATTAATCTGGTATTCTGGTGTCAAAACATATGTTGTATGACAGAAGTTGAGGCTAGAATGGATCCTTCACGAGAAAATATACCTCACTTTGATCAAAGAAAATACATGCCTTTGAGTAAAGAATCAGGATGACTTGGGACATTACAGAACAACTGATAATAGAAGAGATTGGACTATGGACTCCTCTAAAAGAAGATAATATGAAATTCTGAACCACCCAGTCCTTTAAAAGATGGCCACATGAGACATGTATCCCTGAGTCCAAGACTGTTCTCTTGTAATTCGTTACATAAAAACAATAGACAGTAACATTGATTGCCAATGACCGGAGAGCAAAAGGTCATTGCGTAAAAGTATATATGATCACAATAAAGATGGAATAAGTATTATCTAAGCTAGAATTTTCTTATTCAAATGCCAATTCCATTTGTTCTCGAGGTTAATATTTAGAAGGACTATTCTCATAGTTCTATGCTACATTGCTCTCCCAAAAAAAAAGTTCTATGCTACATTGCCATTTGTATATGGTAGCAGCTTTTAGGATGCCGCATATTTCTCCTAGAACATGTACTACTTGGCAACATGGGCATGCTGCAGCATACTACTTTGTTGTTTATGGATCGGGGAGATAGGATTTATGTTAACATGCATGGTGTTGCACCGCTATAACCTTGAATTATGCGCCATTGTCCCATCCTGAACCTGTTCATGAATACAACAACCAATTAACAGAAATACAGAAGATTGATAGAAAACATCGACCTTGTTTAATATCCCCAATAAAATATCTTGTCATCCTTATTCCGTAAACTACGCTAGTGCTAGCCTCATCTCCAAGATTTGAGTAGTTACATAATTGACTATAGATAAATACAACAAACCGGGTTAGCAACGATATGTGGTGACATCAATTACAATTAAACAAATGGCATTAGTCGACTCAAACCATACGGAGGGCCTGACCTGAGATCATGGAGAGTGATGTCAGAGCCGAGTTGGGCGCACGACCAACAGTGAGGTGGGGGATTGTGTTTTCTCTTACTCGGGGAGGCACATGTGGTTTCTCCGCTTTGCACCAACATAACATGAGCCAATCCGGTGAAGGTTAGAGGGTAGGACTCATATATCCATCTGGTAGAGGAGGGAGCAGAGATGTCGCGGTGATGTTAAAGAGGAGGGGGTGGCATCCGACGGCAAGCTAACTACAGCACCATATTGCTGGGCTAAATCTATTCCAGCCAGCTGCCTTGTGTCAGTGGCTGGCGTTTATGGCTGCGCTTAACTTTTACGTCTTAAAAAGCTAACCTTCTGTAAGTAGCAACTCGACCAATCAAACCGATGAATTTCATTGAAATTATGTCATACAGGGCTACATGATGGTGTAATACTGGAGTTAAGTCGATCAATTTTGGCAGACAGTTATATATCTTGCTTTAATTAAGTTGCCATAGCCAGTAGATCGGAAGTGCTAATGAGAGTGTGGTTTTGTGTAGATTGAGCTACACGGTACCCCTTATCTTAGCCATCCATTTTGACATCAACATACGCACAGGCACATTTGTCATTTTTGTTTCTCTCAAATGAAACAACTTATAAACTTCAAACTTTGCAGGACAACAAAACATTCTAATTACTACGTGGGAAAAAACTTTTAAAAAATGCTAAAATTTATTTTTTTAATCAAAAAATCCTCATTCTGTATATTTATGTTGGTCAAAAAAATCTTTAAAAAAATCACACATTGAAGTTGTAAAGTTTGTTTGATTTGCAAAGTTTGAAGTCCATATGTTTTTTCATTTGAGAGAAAAAAAAGAGAAATCTGCTTGTTGCAAGTTAGTTGGAGAGTACGGATCTCAAAGCGATGTTGAAGGGCTGAACATAAGAGGTTCCATGTAGGACGAGCTACAAAGGAACTTTGTGAATGAATAGATACTACATCATAGTTCTTGATGTTGATTATTAAACCTATTCCTAGGCCCATAGCAGGCCATATAATCACACTTAGATGTTGGAGAATAAACAGTTAAATACCTTACCTGGAGCGACCAACAACGATCCATTACTATCGACCACTGCTTTATGGACGCTGGAAGAAGTATATCTTTATCCGAGATTGCTGTTACGGCGTCGATGATAGAAGCTCCTGAGGTCTTCCTTATCATACTCGCATATTCATTGCGAGATATCCTTGCATCCTTACAACACGGGACTTGAGCCGCCGCAAGTAGTGCATCCTGATCGGAAGCTCAACTTCAGTTCAATGACGATATCGCCCTGGATATGGTGGCAAAGGCAGCCTGTCCATTCACACGATCAACAATTTATTGTGCTTCTTCTAGAGCCCAGCGCTGATCATGAATATATTGCCCATCAAAAGGCTGTGCCGCTTCATAATGGTGTCGACGTGGTCGATAAATTTGGCCACCTCGTGTACTACCTCCGTCCTGGTTTATAGGTCCTCTTTGTAGTTTGTGCCAAATTTTGACTAAAGATGTAACTAACAAAATGTTAATGCATGTCACGAAAAATTATCTCATTGCATTCGTATTTGAACATAGTTTTCAAAAATATAATGTTTTGTGATATGCGTGAATATTTTGTTAGTTTAATCTATGGTCAAAATTTGGCATGAAATACAATGAGGACCAATAAACCCGGACGGAGGTAGTACTGAAAAAAATTATTTCGAAACGTAATTACTTGAGCATGTCTACTGTTTTGGTCATGTCCCTTATTGTGGAGGCGAACTTAATTACTTGAGCATGCAATGCATGGTTCAGCCCGTCATCTATTAGCTATGCATTTATAGCTGTTCCTAAATTATTTCCAGCTGCTTCTTGGTCATAGACACAGAAAAAAAAAACGTGCTCCTGAAATGAAAGGCTGTCACTTTGCATCTAGAGGAGGTCATTTCTCTCCTTTGACGCGCCTGTCAGCTGTCGGCTGGGGTTGTGTTGGCTGTAATTCCAATTTGTATGTGCAGAGCTGAGGACTTAAATATATATTTCGTTATCAGTTCTAAATTTGATCAATAGATGGCTATATACTCTGTACTGGACTAGCATACGCAACAGAGATCTTAAATTTTCCAACATTTCTCCCTCGCCTGATCTTCTTGTGTTGCAGGCCTGCTTGTGGTTCCACTTCTTCTGCAGATTGATGCAATTTGTTATGGCACTTGTACAAGTGTCCTGCTCATCATTCCTAGCTGTATTGCAGCAGTAATTTACATGCCACACACTGCCTCTAAAATTAGGTGTGCTAGTTCCGTAGCCTCATCTCATAAATGTCCCAAACATACCAGCAATAAGGGAGAATTCTGTAATACTCCCTCCGTCCCAAAATAAGTGTCTCAACTTTGTACTAACTTTAGTGCAAAGTTGTACTAAGGTTGAGACACTTATTTTGGGACAGAGGGAGTCGTAAACTTATATGTGTGCAGCTAGTAGTTGGAATGAACAATAAAAAAAAGGAGGAAATCGTGAGTGGAATTTCCAGTTAATGATTGACCCGATCTTCATCCATTATTGAAAGCGGTGATTCGAGAATGCTAAAATGATATGTTATTGTGTTCATAATGAAAAAATAGGCAGAATATTTATTTCTTGTCGACAGTTTGAAGCATGTTCGGTAGCTATTGATCAGTGCTTGCTCCAGACGGAGCTCATGGCTGAAGAAATTTTCGAAACAATGCTGAAGATCCCTACAGGCAATCAGCTCACCGCATAGACACTTCAGTGGTGACTTCCTAGATGAGCCTGACGTATCGCTTCAGGACAGTAAGTTGACCTACCTCAGTGTGTTGTCCATCTCTGAAGATCAACATGATTCACGCAAGATGGAAATGTCATGCGCCCAAACCATGGAGTTCAACATGATTTATGACACTTTCTTTCCCCGTGTCTCACATGCCTAAAGGAGGAAGGAGTCATGTGCATGTTTTACTTCAATTGAAGTAAGCATGAGATTCAAGAAAAAGGGATGGGGGGAATCTACTCGACGTTTGAGAAAAGAGGATCACGAGGAGTGGATGGAGTCAAGCAGAGAGGTATGCATATATGCTCAGTTCTCACACATGTCTGGGGTACTATACTAGTCTGTCTAGCCAAGTCCCACTTGTCATCCTTAACCAACATCAATCAATCATGTGGCATATCCAACTACCTCTACTACTCTCTTCTGTTGTTTTGACATGTGTTGGACGATGACATTCGCCCTCCGTAGAGTGCTACATTTGCGATGCTCCTTCACTTTATTTTAATGGTTCATAAACCATCACAATGTTTGGCAGCACCGTGGAATATGAGCTCTTTTTTGGTGCAATTTACTACTCCTACATGCTAGTATATGGATTAATAGACAATTAACCTAAGGTATCGAATTTTAAATTTTGTTTTCGTGATGATAATTTAATCCAGGTTAGATGATCCGCATACATCCTAGTCTAGTCATGCCTATTTATATTCTTAACACATCCTCTAGCAGTCCATTCTACCTAGCCTTTTTCTGATATCTTCACATGGTAGCTGTCACCAATACATCGGCATATGATATATCCCTTGCTCTTTCACCCTTAAATTTCTCGCCACTCATTTTCAAGTCCACCTATTGCATTCTACTGCTTTCGTATTCTAACTCTCCTCTGGTATCCTGATATAACTAGGAGAGAGAAAACTACTAAGCGAGACGGTGAGATAGCAACAAATGAAGTTGACTGCAGGGCATTGCACGCCCTCTTCGACAACCTAGGGATTGCTCTTTGAGGTCTGAAACTTGAAGAATAGTGTGAATAGGGAAGGGAAAGTCATTTTGGGCCACTAGGCGTGGGAGGCATTGGTAAAAGAAGAGTAGCAAGCAGTCTCGTATCCACTACAGATATCCAGCATCGATCTTCTTGGCAACATGTAACGATTTCTTTAAGGACTATTTGGATAGATACCATTTCAATTTCCGCATATTCAAAAACTTATGTAGATACCAGTCGAGGTACTCGAAGCCATGTATTGTAAAATATGAACCCCATATCGATTTCATATTTTTCACATGGACGCAAATGCCCTGCACCCATAAGATCAAAAATATGGTTGAAAGAGCGTCATACTACTACTTGTTCATCCATAATTACATGCATGTATGTATGGGAATTACATAGGAGCACCTAGGTGCTCCACACTCCCACATCACCACCATTCACACGCATATAGATTCGAACCCCCATGTTTAAATGCTTTTATTAACTTTCTGTATCTTTGAACTACATCTAACAAACTGCTTGTATATTGATGTACCGTCCTACGAGGTGGACCCACCAGCTGCTCTAATTCAAAGCGCCACATTGATAGATATTTTTCATATGGGCGCACTGTTTCTCTTTCTCAAGGGTCAATCCATTCCCCTCTTTTAGCTCCTTCCCCATCTAAACATCGTTCTACTAGATCATGTGCCATGTGTGCCTCCTCGTCCTCCTACCAATCACTTGCCCCCTACATACTGGAGCATGCTCTTCTCCAAGTCATTTTGAGCCTTCGACATGTCACTGCAGATCCTCACACCAATGCCTATTTTTATTATAAGTGTTCTTTGTCTCAACATGATTCCGACTCTGCCAAAAGCTGAAACTAATACTCTTGCAAAAACTTGGTATGATAACTCTGGGTCGCCTCTCGAAGAAAAAGGCAAGAATCCTTTCTGCTTCTTTACTGGATAACAAAATTGATTAATCACCGGAGCGCTGCATGTACAAGCAGGCAGCAAGGGGAGGTCATCGTCTTGTCAAGTCGCAATGGAGACAAAAGGGGCAACAAAGGCATCATCTTCAACGGCGGCATCATCTTCGACGAGGGCGACTCCGACTCCACCATGCATGACAACCGAAGAAGCCCTCACTGCAAACAAGCGTCGACGCTTGTGCCTGTCGACGCCAAACAGTTAGTCTGTCAGGGGAAAAGCGTTGATCTTGCGCCGAGGTAACGCCAGAGCTGACCACCAGTCTTGTGTGATCTTCACCACAAGGGCCCCTCCTCAGCAGCTCCGACATTAGGCAGACAAAGGGAGGCATGGCGACCCCTCAAACACATCGGAAGAGACCGACTACCAAGACCCATCAACAAGCCAGCTCTGCTCCAAGCCGTTGCTACACAAGAAGCCACACGATCATCCACATCGCCGGACGGACACCAGCCAACCACAAGGTCATGAGCGTACATACCATGGACCGTGCAATCGGGATCCAATGCTCTTCGTCTAAAGTCCAGCCTCGTAAAGTCCAGCCATATAAATTTGAGTAGTAACTTGAAGAATGAAAATGTGCGATAGCACCCGAGAGTCCTGACGCCCCCTATCTGTCCGTTCAGCCTTGGTGAGAATCCTCGCCCATTCAATGAGCGCTTCACGGGAGGCGGTCGATCGGCCATTCATTGCTCTCGATGCACATGCCCACGCCGGGGGTTATCCTCCTTCTCGAGAAAAAAAAAATACTTCGCCGCCCATTCATCGCTCCCAATGCACACGCCGGGGGTTATCCTCCTACTCGAGAAAAAAAAGAATACTTTCCCGCCCCTTCTCGTGTTATATTTCCTGCGAATCTCATTTCTCGAACCCTTTTTTCTTCTCCCATCGATGCGTACCGCTCGCACACATACACATATGGAACCACTACCGTACGACTTTTTTGTTACATTATGAGATATAAAAATATTCAATCTTGAGATTTTGCGTCTGCAAATCTCAAGCTCCATTGTTTTATGTGCAACTATATTATAGTGCGGCCCCGCATGTCGCAATTGCCTAGGATGATCTTTCGACAAATAAGTTTCTTCCATGCATACTCCCTCCGTCCGCGAATAAGTGTACTTCTAGCTTTTGTCCGAAGTCAAAGTTTTGAAATTTTGACCAACTATATACAAAAGAGTAGTAACATATATGACATCAAATTGATATATTATGAAAGTATATTTCAAAACGGATCTAGTGATACTAATTTAGTGCCATAAATGTTGCTACTTTTCCCTATAAAGTTGGTCAAACTTTTAAAACTTTGACTTAAGACAAAAGCTAGAAGTACACTTATTCGCGGACGGAGGGAGTACATTCAATGAATTTTTTTAATGGAACGCTTGCATGTTTCACGTCTCCTCCCACTGAATGCGCATCGCCGAAAATCCTGAAATTAATCCAAAAATAAATGCGAGCACCAGGATTTGAACCCTGATGGGCTGGGGATACTATAGTCCCTCTAACCATTCAACCACAGGTTGGTTCACTTCCTTGATCAAATATTAACATGTGATATCCACACGCACGTGGCAAGGTTGAAGATCCATTGTGATAAAAACACGATTTTCTTTGCACGACAAGATCAATCGTTCACATAGTTTCCTCCGGTATTAGCAATCCTTCCAATTAACGCGGGTAATTAGGAAGGCAACTGAAGCGACGTAAAGGCCCACGGAAAAACTTTCCGATTATTCATGCGCCTATTAGAGGTGGAGATAGAAGGTATGCATGCGGTCATCATTAATTTGCTTAATTAGGGGCTATTAATTTAGTGGCTATTATGCGGACGTCACACGTTGCAAGACGATGCTTGCACGGCATTGCTAATCACGCCGTTCATACGTATGAGCAAACCGCGGTACGCCAATGGATACACCATCTTGGATTTATTTATATAATAATGTAATATAATATGGATGAAGAGAAATCTAGGGTAGAATTAATTGTTGAGTTTTTAGCACGAATCTTATGGAGGGACGAGATCCAAAGATTATAGACTTAGATGTGAGGTAGTTATTTCACATCTAGATGTGAAATAGCAAAACTGTAGAAAATAGCAATCCTGTAGCTTTAGAAATACTAGCAAAAGAAACTGTAATGAGGAGCTAAGGACCAAGATTCAGAAAATTTTATTACAGGTGAATCTGCTGGTGGTTAGCTAGGTAAGCTATAGCTAAGCTAGTTGAGATTCTAAAAACAGGTCGATGCAAGAACCCGTTACGTGTGGCAACAGCACTTCTGGCCGAACCCCTCAAGAATTTGTCTCAGGTGTCTAATCTTATTCTTCCAGCGTTCCATGTGGGATCTACCTACAACAGGTCTAGCCCACTCTCTCTCCACCATCTCTATAAAATTCTCTTTTTCGAACCAACTAAGCTCGAAAGAGAAAATATTTTTATTGCAAACATGAGTTGCTTCACCCCGAGTCAACTAACAAGGGTGTGTGGTCGAAAATCGCCCTCTGCATCGTGTCCACCGATATCAGTGGGTATTTCTGCTCCCATTCCACGCTCGCAGGCACCCTGTCTAGCTTCTCGTAACTAGTAGGAAGAGTGTTTTCCCAGGTAAACTGTCTACCCGTGAGTTCTATCTCGCTAAGATTAAGGCTTTCAATGATCATATTGAACATAAATGGCCACCGTACATAAAAATGATCATTGTTTTTTTCTTCCTTCCTCGTAACGATGTTAAAATCACACCCTACTAATATTGGCAATCTCTCATCCCCACAAATCCTAACCAGATCCGCTAAGAAATCCGGTTTAAATTTGGGTTGGGCTGTGCCATAAACCGCCTCTACGGCCCATCGGAAACCATCTAATTTAGACCTAACCTAGAACTTAACCGCATAATCTCCTCGTACCATGTTTAGTACCTCAAGAGTTACGCACTTCACCCCCAAGAGAATCCCACCAGATCGTCCTCTTGGCGGTAGGCAGTGCCAATCAAAATCAATGGCACCAATAAGTGAACCGAGGAATTGTGAAGTGAAGTTATCTCTACCAGTTTCAAGAAGTCCGATGAAATCTAGTTTGTCTTCGATGGCTGTTTCAGCCAAGAAGCTTTTCTTAGCCAAGTATGCTAGACCTTTGCTATTCCAAAAGATCCCTTTCATAATTGATCATGGAATATTTTCTTGAGTTTCACTCTAGCCCATCTACGGACCGCCGATGTTGGATAAATCTTCCTCTTCCAGGAACGTTTAGGTTTATCTAATGCCGACACCTCCTCCACACAATTTATAGAATGGTGTACCCCCGCCTGCAATGACGGGAGATAAACTGGTTGCACAGACTCTGCATCTTTGGCCTCTCCTTCGGCATTGGAAGAAGGCATCATTCCGTCACAAAAGTTCTCTAGCGTAGAGATACCCAAGTTATTAATATCAGCATCTGACATCGGCTTAACTGCCCCTAACGCGCGGATCAACTCGAAAGCTCTCTCAGCCTCTAAGTCTAAAATATCATTAACTGATTTAGCAATTTCTTTCCCATTAGACCCAAGTGAGACTCCTATGTCATGTGCCTTACTAATGATCTCATGTGCAAAAAAATGCAAAATAGAGCATTGCTTATTAACCGACATACCTATCTGAGTCTCGTCGTCCCTTAGCCTAGCGGCCCTCATAGCATGTCCAAGATGAAAGTCGTCGGCGTCTGGCTGGTCCTGAACCCGGCTGCTGGCACGCCTGCCAGACAGCACCTGGCCGGATGTCCACCAAACGTGATCACCTCCTCCGTAGTCCAGACCCGTGGTGACTGGACCGTCTCCACGAGGCCTTCAGGCCTGACAAGTTCAGGTGAAGGGGAGGAGGGGGTTCTGGTGCCTCCAGAGCCTCCTCCCATATCTCCCACCGCCTGCAAACCCGCTCCACCTAATGTCAGAGAGGACGGTGCCGGAGAAGAACGCGCGGGTGAATCAGGGGCCACCTGCCCATAACTCACCCTCGCTGGGGAATCCTCCAGATGTCTCGCCGTGGTCCGAAGTGCGTACACCTGCGTAGGCGTGGGACTCACCCGGGCCTCCTGCCCAGTCATGTCCGTCCGACCCTCGTCGTCTATCCTCGGCCTCGGGCTGCACGCTGAACTCCACTAACCAGATACACCAACAACTCCGCTGTCAGGGACCCCTCGACAACAAGAGAGGCCATCTGGACAGGTGGCAACACCTGCTCACCTGCATCGTCACTCTCAACCCGATCACCCTATAGGCGAGGAGGCGCGGATGATGGCAAACCGAAAGACCCAAATCTCAAAGTGTGCATGGGTGTAGAATATGTCAGTGCCACACCCTTCCCCGGCGCCTGTGGGGTGGACTTTCCACCCGTCAAATGAGAACCATTCCGTGAACCACTATCATCTCGCTTCTCCTGATTTCCCATACCATCATCCTTGTCAGACATGTCAACATCTCCACCTCCCTGGAGTGCCTCCCGAAACATCTTAGCATCCTTTAACTCAATGTCCAATTTGTACACCATGCCCGCATGTGCCCATGGAACCACATCCTGTATATGCTCAATATCCACAACACTGACAAGCAGCCTGGCCACCCGGTGAGCACGTGTAAAACACATATCAACCCGCTCAGTCTTGCCTCTTGGTGTCGCAAGGCTGCTGACCACCATGGCATCATTGAGAGGCTTAGAAGGTGCCCCTGAAAAGCGAACCCATAAAAGGCGTGCCCTTTGGTTCTGTCTGCTTCCAAGCCTCAAACTCAAGTATACACTCTGTACTCGGCACACGCGCGATACCAAACTTAAGGAGTTTCTTTAGCTCTTCCGCCGAGGAAAATCAACCTTATACAGATTATCATCAAGCTTGATAAGCTCTCAATGAGAATTCCCGGGGGCAAGCTCATTTAGCCTCTGCATGATCTGTGCCTCTGACAAGTATCCCTTCGTAACTTTGACCACTCCTGTAGCCAAATTATGCGGTGCATCCGGGATAGCAGAAGGAGTAGGTGACTCAAAAAACATCAACTCGGCACAGCATACCCCTTATATGGTGACCGCCGGCATTGGGTGTAACAACAACGGACAATCACCCGAGTCTGTGTTGCATTCTGCAATAAAGTGCCCCTCTTCACCACATCGATAGCACAACATTTCTCCTTCTTGCGAGCCCACTTTGTGGCCCTTTCACCATCAGACTTGTCGGAAAGCTTGTTAGAATCCTGCTCACGTCCTTTAGCCCCAGCTGGCACGGTCGCCAGAACCTTTGTAGTGGCAAGAGCAGTCACCACCGCCATGGCCTCACCCGACAAATCCGTGGTCCAAGCCACCTCTACCGTCTCCGACGACTGCACAGCACCCAAGGGGGCCTCAGTCTCGGCAGTGCTCTGCGGCAGTGGTGGAGGGCGATGGCGATATTGGGAAGGATGTCTGATCCTCCCCGTCCAAAGCCTCCTGCAAGCAATCTAAAACAAGGATTTCAAAAACATCGATATTCAGATGCGTACCTGTGTGGATCTTCTCGTCAACACCCAAGTACCGTCCGGCAAGGATATCATGATCCTGATGTCGCACCGTCGTCCATCGCTACGGTCAGTGCTCGTATAGAAAATCCATCCCTCCATGTCCCGGCCGTCCTCGAAGCGGATACGCCATCTGGCCGGATCCAAATGCCCCTCGGATGACAGTGACGATCCACCCAAGAGCTTCATGATACCCATGTTGTTCATGGAAATTCTGTTTTCAAAGAACAAGGTAAGGGATCAGGATAGTGCAACAGTAGTTACAATATTACGTGTACTCAAAATTCAAAGTAATGCATTTGTTCCCCGCTTTCACAAACGGTTCGTATTCTTTCGACATTACAGCAAACTGACATGATTCGGCATGATTCCGCAACAACAAAAACATGTTCCTCCGTGATGATACCAGCTCATTGCACCGTTTCACACATGCACAAAGAGGAATTTCACTGAGGTGCTACAAATGAAGTGAGTACTTTCATGAACTAGCAAAGACAAGCAAACATCATCAGGGATCACCTGCTCGGGAAAACAACCCAGCCAACAGACACCTCGACGGAGGGAAACGACAAGTCAAAATTATCTAGAAAGGCTATAAAAAACTGAGAATGACTTGAAAATATCCTTGAAAAGGATCTCTGATAGAGACATGAATACATAATTATTTTCACAACAAATATAGCAAAAGAGCACCTCCTGATCTAGTCCAAAATTCTGCTATCTAACAAACAAAAATTTCGGAGCATGAACATGATCTTGATAGGAGTATGAAATCCTGTTCTTCCTGGTCGCCGGCCATCCGAAATCTTGATAACAAGACTAATAGTATTTTTGTAGGCCCAATTTGTAATTCGCATTGACACTTCAGAAAATAGTGATTCAACAAACTAGAAGTCCATGCTCTAAACACTCAAAAATCAAAAGAATCAACTCAGGCAAAAAGCATATGTTTTTCGTACCAAAAGTTACAGCCAGTACAACTTGAATGCCCTCATATTGCAGACCAACTTCTTTCCATTTCATACTTTGTATTTCAGTAAAAAGAAAACTAATCATACAAGGTGAAGTGACACACAAGCAGACCACCCACTATTAGCTTGCAATAGCCACTAGTTGTTACAAAGGAAAAAATTTCATGGTCGCAACAAGAGCAATATAGAAATGTTTTGAAGTCCAAAAAACAAACCTTGAGCACGGGGAATATGGGCGGCCAAATCATCATAAAAGGCTTGGCATCACTGAAATGTCGATCATTGTCTCTCTTCTCATGCAATTTACACAGTGTCTTGCTCGTGACGTCCATTAGAATGTGCATCCACCCTGTTAGATAATAACGAGAATAAACGAGACAAAGAGACACGGATTTTTACGTGGAAACCCTTGCGGGAGAAAACCACGGACGCACAAAGGCGCAATCACTGTGATGAAGGAGTATTACAAGCACGAGACGACAGACCGTCTGAGGTGCGACTACATGGGGTATATAAGAGGGCAATACATGAGAGTCCTTGGAGGACAAGTAAACGAGTTGTACTCAGATGCGCGTCGACGATCAACATAAAAGCCCACACCGGTTGTACTACGTCTAGTCAACCCGGTACTAGAATTTGGATCACAATTTAACAATCTCCACCTTGAGGCAAATTCCTCCAAAGAGTCGATGAAAGTGAAATAACTCCATCCAAATCAGCATAAACACCTTGTGCGTCAAAGTCCATAGGACTAGTGAGAAATACCAACTAAGCCTGAGCAAAGCTCAAACTTATTGGTAGGAACTGGCTTTGTCATCATATCAGCAGGATTATCATGAGTACTTATCTTGCATACCTTCAAATCACCTTCAGCAACAACATCTCGAATATAGTGAAATCTGACATCAATGTGCTTTGTCCTCTCATGATACATTGGATTCTTTGTAAGATATATGGCACTTTGACTGTCACTAAATACGGCAGGGCAAGATGAATCTCCACAAAGCTCAGTGTATAAACCTCTCAACCAGATAGCTTCTTTGCATGCCTCGTAAATAGCCATATACTCGGCATCGATGAGTGGAACAAGCCACAATAGACTGCAAAGTTGCTCTCCAACTCACAGCACAACCACCAATGGTGAAAACATAACCTGTGAGTGATCTTCTCTTATCCAAATCACCAGCAAAATCAGAATCAACAAAACCAACAAGTCCATCTCCAGTTTTCCCAAACTGTAAGTAAGCATTAGAAGTACCACGCAGGTATCTGAAAATCCACTGAACTGCTTTCCAATGCTCTTTTCCAGGATTAGCCATGTATCTACCGACAACACTCAATGCATATGATAAGTCAGGACGAGAACAAACCATGGCATACATAAGTGAACCAACTGCACTCGAATAGGGAACTCTAGACATGTACTCAATATCTGCATCTGACTTAGGACATAAAGCTGATGATAATTTGAAGTGTGCAGCTAACGGAGTACTCACCGGCTTGGCATTATGCATATTAAAACGACGAAGAACTTTATCAATATATCCCTTCTGACTGAGATACACTTTTCCAGACGGTCTATCTCTGGATATTTCCATGCCAAGAATTTTCTTTGCTGCACCCAAATCCTTCATCTCAAATTCATTACTCAATTGCTTCTTTAGTTCATCAATCTCTAACATACTCTTTGCAGCAATAAGCATATCATCAACATAAAGGAGCAAATAAATAGTTGAATCATTGACAGTTTTCAAATAAACACAACTATCATAATTAGACCTTTTGAATCCTTGAGAGAGCATAAAGGTGTCAAATCTCTTGTACCACTGTCTAGGGGATTGCTTCAATCCATAAAGAGATTTCTTTAACTTGCAGACAAGCTTTTCTTTTCCAGGAATAACAAAACCTTCAGGTTGTTCCATATAAATATCCTCTTCTAATTCTCCATGTAAAAATGCAGTTTTAACATCCAATTGTTCAAGCTCAAGATTATGCATGGCAACAATACTGAGTAAAGTGCGAATAGAGCTATGCTTCACAACAGGAGAAAAGACTTCGTTATAGTCAATACCTGGAATCTGGCTATAACCTTTAGCAACTAACCTTGCTTTATATCTTGTCTCATCATTTGGAGAAACACCTTCTTTCCTCTTGAAAATCCACTTGCAACGAATAGGTTTCTTCTCTCTAGGCAATTTTACTAAATCCCAAGTGCCATTCTTTTCAAGTGATTCCATCTCATCATGCATAGCGGTCATCCACTTATTACTATCACCAGAAATAATAGCCTCGGAATATGAAGAAGGCTCAGCATTACCTTCAATTTCTTCTGCAACAGATAAAGCAAAAGAAACAATATTGCACTCTTCAATTAACCTATCAGGTTTATTAATACCCCGTCTAACTCTGTCACGTGCAAGATTCCAACTAGGTGGAACAATAGGCTGATTTGGAGTGGGAGTGACATGATCATCATTAACGACGGGTTCATCATGTGCAACAATTTCATTACCAGATATATCACCTGAATTAATAACATGCTCCACCTGAACAGTAGGCTGCTGAATAGTAGGCTGCTGTTCACTCTCAACGGGAACATTAGTAGATGAAACATCATGTAACATAGCAGATTCATTAAAGATAACATTTCTGCTAATAACAACCTTCTGGGTTTCAGGATTCCACAATTTAAAACCTTTAACACCAGACTTATGACCAAGAAAGATGCACTTAACAGCCCTAGGCTCCAACTTTCCATTATCAACATGAGCATAAGCAGTGCAACCAAAAACTCTCAACAATGAATAATCAGCAGGTGAACCAGACCATACCTCAATTGGAGTTTTCTTATTAAGAGCAATAGATGGTGAACGATTAATGAGATAACAAGCGGTGGAAGCGGCCTCAGCCCAAAACGCCTATGCAAACCTGCATTGGACAACATGCAACGGGCTCTAGAAATAATGGTCCTGTTCATCGCTCAGCAACACCGTTTTGTTGAGGAGTATAAGGAACGGTGTAATGTCTGACAATGCCTTCAGACTTGCAATAATTCTTAAATTGCTTAGAACAGAATTCCATACCATTATCAGTGCGAAGTATCTTTACCTTCCTTTCAGTTTGTGTCATAATCTTCCACTCCTTAAATGCTGAAAATGCTTCATATTTATGCTTCAAGAAATAAGGCCAAACTTTTCTCGAATAATCATCAATAATAGTCAGCATGTAACTTGCACCACCTAATGACTTCTTGCGAGATGGTCCCCATAAATCAGAATGCACATAATCAAGAATACCTTCAGTTGTATGGGTCGAAGTATTGAACTTCACCCTCTTGTGCTTGCCGAAGATACAATGCTCACAAAATTTCAATTTACCAGGTTCATATCCATCAAGAAGACCTCTCTTATTTAACTCTGCTAAACCAAGTTCACTCATATGTCCAAGACGCATATGCCAAAGATTAGCAGCATCACAATCAGAATTCTTTAAAACAACTGGAGTAGCGTTACCTGAAACAGTAGAACCTCGAAGGTAATAAAGACCATTGGTCGAACTTAAGTCACCTTTCATCACAATAAGGGAGCCTTTGGTGACCTTCAAAACACTATCTCCACCTGAATACTTGTATCCCTTTGCATCAAGGGCACTCATAGAAATAAGATTTCTCTTCATCTTCGGAATATACCGAACATCAGTCAAAGTTCTGATTATGCCATCAAACATCTTGATTCGAATAGAACCTATGCCTTCAATCTTGCATGGTGAATTATCAAAACCCAAAACGGAACCAGCAGAAGTAGTGGAATCAAAAGTATTAAACCAATCTCTATGTGGACACATATGAAAAGTGCATGCAGTGTCAAGTACCCACTCATCATTGGTCTCAGCACATCCAGCAATAACGACAAGAGCATCATCGGAACTATCATCACGAGCAACGTTAGCAGAATTTTCACCTTGTTTGTTACCTTTCCTCTTTTCCTTGTTCTGCAACTTGAAACACTCAGAGATGTCATGCCCGTCTCTCTTGCAATATCTGCAATACTTCTTGTCTCTGGATTGCGACCGGCCCCTGTAGCCGTTTTTACTTTTGCCTCTGTTTCCATTATTGGAGTTCTTCTCCTTTGTCCTGCCACGAACAGATAATCCCTCGGCTTGGGTTGAACTCGAACCATCATGAGGCACCATTAATTTCATCTTCTCCTTAGAGTTCAAAGCTTCATAAACTTCATTAAGTGTGAGGGTATCACGACTGTATAATATGGTGTCTCTAAAATTTGTATAAGAACTTGGCAGTGAACAAAGTAGCATTAAAGCAGTATCTTCCTCTTCATACTTAACCTCCATTGCAGCTAGATCGGATATGATCTCTTTAAATTCTGAAATATGATTCAAAACATTACCTCCCTCGGGTAACCTGTGCAGGAATAATTTTTGCTTCAGATGCATCTTGCTGGTGAGATCCTTAGTCATGCAAATCCCTTCCAGCTTTAACCATAGAGCGGCGGCAGTTTTCTCGCTCAAAACTTCCTGCAAAATATTATTATGCAAATGGAGTTGAATTTGTGACAAAGCCTTACAATCAATTCTTTTCTCCTCAGCAGTCCAGTCCTCAATTCGGTTCTTCCCAAAACTATCCATTGCTACATCATAGTCGGCTGTGCCAACAACGCCGCATCTTGACTTGCCATAGGGTAAACCTTGTGTCACGATCCAGCAGCGGAAAATCGTACTTCATGGATGCCATGAGTTGATAAACTGTGCACAAAGTAGTACAAGTCGTAGAAAAATTCTTGATAGATTTAATTAATGCGAGCAACGGAGTTGAAAAATAGCACCTGGAAACTCTCGGTGGCTGTAGCAATTGAGAAGTAAAATATTTGGACTAGTAATTCAGCCTTGTCTTCACGTGAGGAGTAGAGATCAATCAAATCTCGATTTGTGTGCGTGTAGCACAAGTAGTACTCACCACCGATGTGGATTTGGTCTTCACGTGGAGGAAAAGTAGTACTAGCAGCAGCAACGACGGTTGATTTTTCAGAGCAGCACACGGGCCTGCGTCTTTGGATCAGCAGCGGCAGCAGGTCGCGTCGGGACTTGAGTAGACGGAAGACGTGGCAGCGAGGAACTCCTGTCGCCTGTCGGTTTCGGCGACGTGCGGCAGCAGTAGAAATCGATGCGGCTTCGAATCGGCGGATCGCCTGAAGTCGCGTGCGGCGGCGCGCACGACAGAACCCTAATCTCCTGTCTCTCAAATCTCGTATCTCAAACCTCAGCTCTGTATACCACTTGTTAGATAATAACGAGAATAAACGAGACAAAGAGACACGGATTTTTACGTGGAAACCCTTGCGGGAGAAAACCACGGACGCACAAAGGCGCAATCACTGTGATGAAGGAGTATTACAAGCACGAGACGACAGACCGTCTGAGGTGCGACTACATGGGGTATATAAGAGGGCAATACATGAGAGTCCTTGGAGGACAAGTAAACGAGTTGTACTCGTACGCGTCGACGTCAACGCAAAAGCCCACACCGGTTGTACTACGTCTAGTCAACCCGGTACTAGAATTTGGATCACAATTTAACACACCCATCCTCAAGAAAACAAACTCTGCATTGTTTCTGACCTGGCTTATCTGGACATTTGCATTGTGCTCATCCTCAAGCGTGTGATCTAACATCCTTAAGCAAATGGTATCGATCAACAACTAGTTGTTCCCCTTGGAGAGCCACATGCGAAGTTCAAATTCGTTGACATGCATGAGATAAACACTAGAAGCGTCATCGGCCGGTGACAACATGGTCCTAAAATAATTATAGCTTGCTCCTTGTGGGAGTTGGATTGTGGAGAAACTTGAGGTCGTCAAATCCAAGACAAAATTGTTGTCACTGTTGATGGTCGGGATATAGATTTTGTTGTCAACAAGCACAACTTTTGGTTCTCAATGGAGAAGAGAGGGCTGGCATGTGGCCAAGGTATGCAAGCACCAAACACCATCTTGCAACACATACACACGCACCAGGAACTTCCCCGAGCCCTTGGTGCCCAACACATACAGGTACGACAGGCCACCGTCGCTGCTTTCTTTGGAGTGCATTGCATCGAACCATTGGAGATTCGTTCCACGTGCAGGAATGGTGGGATGATGGGCATCCCTCTCTCAGTCTGGCGGGCAGTGCATTCCTAAATGTCGTTTTGTTCCTCCTCTGTCTTGTTGGGTGAAGACAGTGTCGTTTTGGCACTTTGCTTGATCGGTATAGTGCCATCATAGACACCGAACCTGTAGTCAGCAAGGTGATGGATGACGGTGGCAAGATCTGGGGCTGAGGTAGCATTAGCATCGGGACAAAGCGTGGAGCGAGCGGTGGCTGGTGAGCGGGTAGGGTTAAAAACACTGGGAGCAGGGGCAGGGGCTGAGGCAACTTTACGTGAAAGGGTGGAGCACCTGGCTGCTCCAACGCAACTGACTGCTCAGAGATGTAGTAGCCTAGGAGGCAGGGTGAGCTTGCAGAAACGGTAGAGTAAGGCGGGGTCGACAGCATGCCCGCACACGAGGGCGGCACGGACAAGGGTGGTGGGGAAGCCGACTCGGACGATGATTTCCCTGAGGAGATTGTCGTCGCCGAGGACCGTGGATACCGCATCGACTGCCCGCTCTGTCTTGGCATCCACACATGGTTCGACCCTGCAAAATGGGCAGCAGCCACAAAACAAATGTAGATGGGCATCAGACCCAAGTTCTTGACCCAATAATGCTGCTGACAACAAGCTGCAGCCGACATTCGACAGACAACAGCATTAGTGCATCCATGAGACAATCAAGCACAAGCATAACAGCCACAAGCACAAACAGAGTACACCGACCGTGAAAACAGAGTGCACAACAGCTGAAACAGAGTGAACTTATCGTTGTTGCGCGGCAGGGCGAACCTCCTCAAAGCAGCAACATCCATCTTCTATCTTTCCAGCAGGGGGGGGGGGATTTGTAGGTAGGGTTTGATCCCCATCCACAGAAGAGAAGAGAGGAGAAAGAAGAATAGATCAGGCTGGGGAAGGAGAAAGACTAACCTCGGATCTGGAAATGGAGATGAACGCCGCCGTGGAGTGGCCCAGATCGCCGGCGGAATCCCAGCGCCCGTCGCTTCTTCCGGCCGCTGCTTTGCTTTGCAGTGTGGCTTGGAGCGAGTGAAGTGAGTGAGAAGGTAGAGGAGGCAGGGCAGTGTCGGTGTGACTGTGACCATATCAGTCAGGTGGTTGCAGACAAGATGCAGAGCAGACCATGGTACGAGCCCATCTGGAAAATAAAATCTACACCATATGTAACAAGATGGTTACGCCAAATTCAGCTGCCATACTTATCAACCAGAATTTTTCAAAAAAATATAGTTATCATCCAGTAAACAAACATCTCACAATTTTTTGTAAGTAAATCTCCGAGAACTATTTCTATCCACTGCAACAAAAGCTCATGGGGCTTGGCAGCTAAGAGCAACCATACTAGCATATCATACAATTGCCTGATGCTCCGGTTACACAAGTACGATCGTAATTAATCGAGTACACGTTATAGTGAAGGCAAATATTATTAGGAAGAACCTGGAGCTGCTGCTATAAGAAAATCCAGCTCTGTCATCTCCTTGATCACAGTGACCATCCACCCAAAAGATTTAGGAGATATCCTTGCTGTCCATAGAGATTTTGCTTCCGAAGGACAGAGCAAGGGATCAGAATAGTGCAACAGTAGTTACAACATTACGTATACTCAAAATTCAAAGTAATGCATTTGTTCCCCGCTTTCACCTACGGTAAGTATTCTCTGGACATTCGAGCAAACTGCCTTGATTCGGATGATTCTGCGACGACAAAAACATGTTCCTCTGTGATGATACTGGTTCATTGCGCCGTTTCAAGCATGCTCATACAGGAATTTCACTGAGGTGCTACAAATGAAGTGGGTACTTTCGTGAACTCAGTTGTTTAAGTAGATTATTTCTGCATTTAGTATCGCTCACATATACTGCAGCTGTTAATATCAAAGGTGAAATCGATTACACAAACTGAACAAGCAATTCATTCCTGAATAATTTCATTCAAGAATGATTCAATCTATATATTCACCAAACCTGTATCTTTTTTCAGGTTAACTCTTGAAGCATTCATGTCAGAATCAAACCATGGACTTACCTTCTGTACCAGGGCATTTTTTGTATTCCACGGAGATTGAGATTAAAGCATATTCTGCAGCCCCACCTTCTTTTTGAAAGGATGGTAACATGTATCTCATTGTTTTTCCACTGCACCAGACAGGAATGCTCTGATTGCAGATGGAGCATCTGGTTTGTTGTTTCAGACTGATTACAATTGCTACTAGAGGAATTACAAGTGACTGAGAATCTGGTTTGTTATTACCAAGTGATCTTTCTGATTCTCGGAGCAGTGCACGCTAAACGTGTTGAGCGCTCGACATTGAAGCAGTCTAGATCATTGGACTGACATGATTTGTTGGCAGAGATTAATTGGATCTGCCCATTTGGGTCTTTTTATATTGGTATAGATATAGATATCACTGAAGCATTCATGTCCCGAATCTAAGTTTTAACTTGCCATATTGCAAATTTATGCCGTAAGGACAATCAATGGAACTCTGGGATACTGTACATGAATCGAGTTCCCATAATCAGTCTACAAACTATTAGATGCATATTTGTTTCCTAGTATTCTTACTACTGAAACTGAATACACCAGCGCTTCAAGCTCTTAGCAGAGCCAATCGCTAAACCGAGAAAAGGTTTTCTTAATGTAGTTGGATGTCTAAATCACTCCGCTGTGCTAAGCCCCAACAGCGATGGCGAGAATCCATTGAAAAATCATTAACCGAGAAGGACAACTCTAATATCTCTAGCTGCAACCAATCGCTTCTAATGAGTGCTGCACTTACTCAGCCATTTTTTTAACTCTAGGCCATACATTCATCATTGCCGAAACTAGATTTTTTTTTTTGAAAAGATTGCCGAAACTAGATGCAGCTTCGAAATGGAGTTCATGTGAACGGGGTTGATGGAGTCGTACTCGTCGTGATTCAAATCACCGGAGATCCTAGTGCCGAACGGACGGCACCTCCGTGTTCAACACACGTACAGCCCGGTGACGTCTCCCACGCCTTGATCCAGCAAGGAGAGAGGGAGAGGTTGAGGAAGACTCCGTCCAGCAGCAGCACAACGGCGTGGTGGTGGTGGAGGAGCGTGGCAATCTTGCAGGGCATCGCCAAGCATCACAAGAGAGGAGGAGGAGGAAGAAGAGACGCAGTGCTGCACCAACGAGAGATCGAATCGCGTGTTATGGGCAGCCCCTAGGCCTCATATATATAGGGGAAGGGGAGGAGGGTGCGCCCCCTCTAGGGTTCCCACCCCTAGAGGGGCGGCAGCCCTAGATGGGATCAAGGGGAGGCGGCCAAGAGGGGAGAGAGGGGAAGGCGCCCACTAGATGGGCCTTAGGGCCCATCTGCCCTAGGGTTTGCCCCCTCCCACTCTCCCTTGCGCTTGGGCCTCTTGTGGGCGCACCAGCCCCTTGGGGCTGGTTCCTCCCACACTTGGCCCACGCAGCCTTCTGGGCAGGTGGACCCACTTGGTGGACCCCAGGACCCTCCGGTGGTCCCGATGCGTTCTCGATAAACCCCAAACTTTTCCGGTGACCAAAACAGGACTTCCCATATATAAATCTTTACCTCCGGACCATTCCGAACTCCTCGTGACGTCCGGGATCTCATCCGGACTCGAACAACATTCGTAACCACATACAAACTTCCTTTATAACCCTAGCGCCATCGAACCTTAAGTGTGTAGACCCTACGGTTCGGAGACATGTAGACATGACCGAGGCGTTCTCGGTCAATAACCAACAGCGGATCTGGATACCCATGTTGGCTCCCACATGTTCCACGATGATCTCATCGGATGAACCACGATGTCAAGGACTCAATCAATCCCGTATACAATTCCCTTTGTCTAGCGGTATTGTACTTGCCCGAGATTCGATCGTCGGTATCCCGATACCTTGTTCAATCTCGTTACTGGCAAGTCTCTTTACTCGTTCCGTAACACATCATCCCGTGATCAACCCCTTGGTCACATTGTGCACATTATGATGATGTCTTACCGAGTGGGCCCAGAGATACCTCTCCGTTTACACGGAGTGACAAATCCCAATCTCGATTCGTGCCAACCCAACAGACACTTTCGGAGATACCTGTAATGCACCTTTATAGTCACCCAGTTACGCTGTGACGTTTGGTAAACCCAAAGCATTCCTACAGTATCCGGGAGTTGCACAATCTCATGGTCTAAGGAAAAGATACTTGACATTAGAAAAGCTTTAGCATACGAACTATGATCTTTGTGCTAGGCTTAGTATTGGGTCTTGTCCATCACATCATTCTCCTAATGATGTGATCCCGTTATCAATGACATCCAATGTCCATGGTCAGGAAACCGTAACCATCTATTGATCAACGAGCTAGTCAACTAGAGGCTTACTAGGGACATGGTGTTGTCTATGTACCCACACATGTATCTGAGTTTCTGTCAATACAATTATAGCATGGATAATAAGCGATTATCATGAACAAGGAAATATAATAATAACTAATTTATTATTGCCTCTAGGGCATATTTCCAACAACAATTCCCTTTGTCTAACGGTATTGTACTTGCCCGAGATTCGATCGTCGGTATACCGATACCTTTTTCAATCTCGTTATCGGCAAGTCTCTTTACTCGTTCCGTAACACATCATCCCGTGATCAACCCCTTGGTCACATTGTGCACATTATGATGATGTCCTACCGAGTGGGCCCAGAGATACCTCTGCGTTTACACGGAGTGACAAATCCCAGTCTCGATTCGTGCCAACCCAATGCAGACACTTTCAGAGATACCTATAGTGTACCTTTATAGCCACCCGATTCGTTGTGACGTTTGGTACACCCAAAGCATTCCTACGGTATCCGGGAGTTGCACAATCTCATGGTCTAAGGAAAAGATACTTGACATTAGAAAAGCTTTAGCAAACGAACTACGATCTTTGTGCTAGGCTTAGGATTGGGTCTTGTCCATCACATCATTCTCCAAATGATGTGATCCCGTTATCAACGACATCCAATGTCCATGGTCAGGAAACCGTAACCATCTGTTGATCAACGAGCTAGTCAACTAGAGGCTTACTAGGGACATGGTGTTGTTTATGTATCCACACATGCATCTGAGTTTCCTATCAATACAATTATAGCATGGATAATAAACAATTATCATGAACAAGGAAATATAATAATAACCAATTTATTATTGCATCTAGGGCATATTTCCAACACACACACAGAGAGAGAGAGAGAGAGAGAGATGATCAAGTCGGCAAATAGCAAAGTCATACAAGACCAAAGCTATGCCTAGGCGGAGGGGGGAAATAACCAAAGTAATGAAAACAACGATTGACGAAATACAACAATGACCATCGACATCAAGCATCTCTTGATAACATCTGGACTACGAGAAAGGTTCTTCAAAAATGACGCCTTACATGTTTCTATGGGGATGCTAATAGAAGTATCCATTATATCACTTGGGACATGATGAAGTATCTTCGCAGCACAAGCACTTTGCATCGGTGACTTCAATGAGTGTTTGCGGGTGGAGCAACAGTTTGGCCCTAATGAGCACAATAGTTCTCAGCTCACGGCCTCTAGGGATGCATGCATTGGACATTGATGAATTATTATACATGGGATATAAGGGAGTGGATTGGACATTTGGGAAGAGAATACATTTGATGCTCAAGCACAATGGGTACCGACGCTAACTTATTCATTAGCTTTCTATTATCTCAGTCACATCAGAGCCCTTCAACATTGGTTTCACATTTCTTGTTTCTTCATTCTCTAATATTTTCTTTAAAGCGTTATTTCGCACTTTTGCCAGTCATTTGTCTGAAACACTCCACACTACGTTTGGTACTGGAAGGAGTCGTTTCTTATTGTTCAAGTTTTACTTGCTAGCGTATATGCTGATAATTGTTTACAACATATATGAGTAATCCATTTTCCTCTTCTAGCTTCTGATACAAAGCTCCAATTTTTCTCCACTTTTCAAGCTAGGTTGGCGAGACAGAGTATAATACATAGTATAATATTTTGTGCTTGCAAAGAAGAATGTTTTCATCAGGAAGATATTTCTGCTAGTGGGAATATCTGGCGTGTTCTTTGCTTTTGGTGACTATGATTAGAATAACAAGGGAAATGGCAGTGCAGCTTGTTGCTTGTCAAAGAGAAGAATGGCATGCGAAGACGTGAAGAAACTGCTGCCCTCCTTTTTCAAGCTTTAACTATTCAGCCTACTAGTACATGTTTCTCATCACTTGATTGAATCATGCCAGCTTTCCATTGCGTACTTGCAGGTAACGACACTTGACAGAACTCTGTATCCTTAGCTTTCATTTGTCTGACCCACTGGAATATGTGAAGATGATGATGCAAGGCTGGAGATGACCAGAAAACCGGCCCAAGGTTTTTTCACAAAATCACAAGTGTGTGTATATATTTATTTTTTTGGTGGTATAGGATCCATATTCCTTCTCCTACGGTATCGACAACACAACGCTTTAGGCCAACTCTTTCCTCTCTAATCCTCTTACACTCCTTCCCTTTAGGCATCATCCTTTCCTCTCATCTCCCTCGCCTGCATGCGATGGCGCTGCATCCTCCCCGACCCCTAGCTTATCCACCCATTTACAAGCACCATTGGAGATCCCTCGCTTCTCAGCCAAGAATTTGAGCAAGTTCCCTTTCTCCAGTCCCATCCTAGCCGCAATCACATCCCAGTTGTGCATTTCGCCCTGCCATGACGTCATCGTCCTCTTCAACCACACCTACCATGAGGCAATTTTACGCAGAGACGCCGTACACAGGTTCAACCATAGGGGCGCACAGGACACCGGATTCAAGAACTTTCTTTGTTATGTGTCATCTATAGTATAGTGTGTGACGCCCCATATTTAAGTGAGAAAATGAGTAATTTACATATGGAACATCAGGTCTTTTTTTCTGGGTCCACCCCCGATTATAAGGGAAGAAATCATGGGCCACCACCTCCGTAATTGTTTTTCATATAGGAGGGCCAAGATGACCACTCCAATGGATTCAGGTGTTGTGTGTGCATCCGGCATCAACGAGGATCACGTGCACGGTAGTTTCCACCTTAACCCCTCTAAAATAGGGTGTGCTACCATGACGTTGGTGAGCATTCACTCTTAAACAAGTTTACTAATTGTCACCAAGTTTGTGGGTAAAAATATTGATAGCTACTATATGTAAGAAATAAATTATAAAAATATATTTCATGAAAGATGTAATGATATTTATTAAGTTTTATAGAAATAGATTTTTTTATTTTGGTATACATTTTCAAACTTAGAAAATGTTGATTTTTGGGAAAAAATATGTCATATATTTTTGATTGGTCGGATTCATTAAGGAAATTTGAATGCAATAAACTCTTAATTACTTTTCCATATCTTTTTGCAGACATTCGACGCGTCGGATCTTTTTAATGTTCAGGATTTGATAATATATTGAATCTTTATGAACCAAATCATGGGGAGAGTTGTATGAGATCTCACATTTAGGTGAGATCAACCCAATTTTTTTCCATATTTAGACATTTCAAAAGAATCTAACATTATTTGACAACATTCATATGGGGTATGTCTAAAACTCCATGCACATTTAGAGATTCAGAAAACACAAATTCGAACGTGAATAGTGGCAGTTTTGGGTGAATAGTACCTTGACAGTATTCACATCTGATTTTGTCTTGTTATTTCTATTAATGTAACTCGAATTAGAGCATAAACTTTTTAAGGTTGCACTTCAAACATTGATGTGTATCTACAAAAAAATTGAGAATGTTTGAACATGTATTTCTTTTGAAAAAAATCGACCTCATAAATCTCACCTAAATGTGAGATCTCTCATACAAGTCTCCCCCACCAAATCGCAGCTCGTATTTTTAGAATAAATCACAGGTAGTATTACAATATTTATAGGGGCCTGACATGGAAACATGAGCTTTTGCATCACAAAGAAAATGTTGACTTGGGAAAAATTATATGCCGTATATTTTGCATTTGATGGATTAATAAGGGAAATTTGAGTGGAATAAATCCATAATTATTTTCCATATCTTTTTGGAGTCATTCAATGCATCGGATCTGTTTAATGTTCGGGATTTGATAATTTATTGACTCATTATGAACCAAATCGCAGGTCATAATTTTCAGAATAAATCACACGTAGTAGCAGAGTATTAATAGTAGTACAATATTTTCATCGGTGAATAAGAAAATAGCGAAGGCATAGACTCCTTTTAATTGCCCTTTGCCTAGCTCAGCTCCCCAATCTGCACCGGCAACTACGTTAGAGCCGAGTGAGAGAAAGGCAGCCAGATTCAGATACTGCACGCACGCGCGAGTGAGTGAATTGACGACCACCAACCATGCCTAACTCCAGAACGACATGTTTCCAATAGCTGGATGTTAGGGCAGCGATGACGCGGGTGCTTGATGGCGGCGCGGTGTACATGCCAGGTGCATGAATCATTATCCATGGAGTACCAGAGTATGTTGATGTGCACGCGGTCTGGGAGGCGGAGCGGACAATGAGCAGGGCATGGCCGCACTAGTGGTGGAGTGAGATCACGAACCAGCCGCTCGGAGAGGAGCCACAAAAACGCGGCCTGTGGCCGACTACGGAGAGGGATGCTGGTGGACCATCGAATCCGCTGAAGATCAGTAGCAGGAGGTCCGGGCGGTGGACGGCCCGAGAAGCCATGGGAGCGACGGCGGGTTCTGCTGCAGCATGATGCATCACGAGTGCTGGTTGACATCGGACAACCTGACACGGTCGGTGATGCATGCGAGCACCAAAAAGATGCTGGTGAGTATTTCTTGGTGGTGGCTTGACAAGTCCGCCACCGCTGCCGTGGGAAGCCTGGGTAAGAGGGTATGAGAAAGAATGATAGGGATATCAATAGATTCAGTTTTAGTCTGATGTCTGCGATTAATCCTGAGAGAGAGAACAGATAAGATTTTTTTTCTCCAGCGGGATTAAGTGTTGCATGCATGAGGTTAAAGCTGAATCTCCCATAAACCCCTTCACTCTCTTTTTCATAACCCTCAATTTCTTACCCCGGAAACCGGGACTACCATGGTCGCGGCGGTGGCGTACTGGTTGAACTTCCACCAAGACATCCTCGAGCGCATCTCCCTCTTGCTCGCATGCATCCCCGATCGCTCCAGGTTCTCCACCGTTAACGAACACTGAAGCCACATCACGTTACAACAAAAAATCGCTCCCACCTCAATGGCTCCTCATGTCGTCCATCTCTTGAACCTCCTGCTATAGAATCTCTGGCAGAATCGAGGGTCCATATCTCTCCCTCTCTGGTGTCGGTCGTGTGTCCTATTTCTGTAACTCCTCTCCAGACAGCTGGTTCGTGGTCTCACTCCACTACTGGCACTCCCATGCCCTGCACAACCTCCTATCCAGTGAGCATCTCACCATCCTGGACAACGTGGACATCCCACTCAACTCTGATGTACATAATTAGGTGCCCCATGAATAATGATCCACACAGGGACATATCCCCGCGCCACCGTCTATTGCATGCTTCGTCGCTCCCTTAACATCCGACCACATCAACATGACTGTAGGCGTGAATTCTGACAGACCCCTCGGTATGGTGCCGCAACTAGCTGGAAACCCCAGAGGGGAGCATGGAGATTAAACAACACTCCTACTCTTGCTATTGATTTGATTGGGGGTACAAAGTACAAGGCAGATCTCGGGGTCGTAGGTATACATGTGATGATTAGTGCCCTAGCTACTAGCGTGGTCTCGGCTTATAAAGGTTATGAGCCCTAGAGTTTACAAGAATCCTACTCTACTATTGCGGTTGGAAAGTCTTCATGGAGATCCGTCTTTCTATTCTTGCACAATAAGGATGTCGGTTCGTTCCTTCTATTGGTCCCATAGGACGGGATGATGCCAGGGGCAATGTAGCGACCTAGGGTCTCTTGGGCCGCCCTGGTTGGCAGACTTCAGGTGGCCTAAGGTACCCCTGGGTATTAACACCGTCAATAGCCCCTAAACGGCTCCATGGACTTGGCAACTTCTAGGCCAAAATTTTGTTATAGGGGATCCAAGCCAAAAGGGCGCTCACGATGGTGACAAGGTCGACAACGAGGGAGAGGAGTGATTGATACGACTCCAACGTATCTACAATTCATGAAGTATTCATACTATATTTACATCAATTATATATTGTTTTGGTGCACTTTTATATTATATTTATGGACTAACATATTAATCCATTGCCCAGTCCCAGGTCCTCTTTTTCTAATGATTTTTGTTTCGCAGAAAAACCATATCTAGGAAGGTCCAAACGCGATGAAAATTTATTGTGCTCTTCTATGTACCGAGATGGACCATAGAAGCTTCGCAAGGCAACCAGAAGAGGGACGAGGGGCCCACAAGCCACCAGGTGAAGCTTCTGGATAGAATGGATTGTTTTAACAATGTTTTGTCACGACAAAAAAAAATTATGGCCAAGAAGTTTACACATAGTTTGAACAGGGCTTCTAGACTAGCATGTACTTAGCAGAACTGTTGTATCCAAGCTCAGAAAAAAATTCCAAAAAGATAGAACCCATCCATCTCCCCATGAGTATAGTAATAATAGGGTATTACAGATATTCCTACCAAACAAACGCAAAGAGCAGCAGGAGATGTGTTGAGTTACTTGATTAACTAAGGTTCACATGGATATATTATCTCCACCAGTAGCTAGTAAGCTGCCACAAAGACATATACTAACGTGCAACTTGCTTCAGATTTAAGTATTTAGTTGAACAAAACTGGAAAGTGATGCATCCTGGAATATAGGGAAAACGTGGGTGCAGAATAATCCCCATCGGAACATATTTCTATTAACAAATCATAACTGTGCACTATTAAAAATAACCTACCAATGGTAGTTGATCATTTACTGGGTCACTTTCATGTTCCATAAATACAGATTGAAGACTAGAAGTACCTAATAAGGTCAATGGATTATCTCCAGTTCATTGAACTAGATCTGGAAGAAAACAATTGGTTTGCAAGAAAAGAACATCCATAGACGGATCTATATATAGTAATCTTATTGCATCCCTGGATATGTAGTGACATTAGTGATGCCTCCCATGGATCCCATTGAGTGAAACTAGCTCTCGGCAATCCCATATGGATAAGTTTTCATGATTTGTCAATCTTGCGAAGGCCTAAGCTAAGGGAAGAGATGTAATTGCACAATTATCAAACACCATATTTGTTAACCCTGCCAAACATGCGGACACTTCTGATGGGAAAAGTGATAAATCACAACCATCTAAAATAACATTACCAATGAATCAAGACCTTTCATTGAATGAACTAGTGGATGTTCAGCTTCTCCGCACAATCCTATCATCACTTCAAGGGTTTCCAGGGAGGCATGTGAACCAAATGGATCCTCAGGTAGACCTGACAAGCTTGTGCATTGTTGGATGGACAACTCCTCGACTACAGATAGAGAGCACCCCTGCCATAAAGTTTCTAAATTTTGACGGTGGGAAATCATGAGCTTAGAGAGCCAGGTCCAATGATGGTGACGAGCTTGTATCAGAATTCCCCAAAAATGGCATGGCCAATAGAGGAACATTATGGATTTCATCACGTTGAATACTGGTAGGTACATTTGGCATTGTTCTGAGCACCTTACACAGTCACAAACTTTTAGCATCTCAAGCCTAGGGAATACATTCTTACCCTCCAATCCAACACATTCCAGACATTTTGGCATGCTTTCTATCTATAGCACTTTCAGATATTGCAATCCACAAGGCTTTTCACTTTCATAAAATGAAGAATCCACACCCTCTACTAATTCCAAATTAATTATGTTAAGATACTAGCCGTCAACCCATGCAACAACACGGGCTAGTTATGTCAGTATAAGTTTAGTAGTATTTTTCCAAAACAATATTTTCAATATAAGAAAATAACTAATTATGAGTTCACATACTTTGTATTAAGCCCTTCAATTATTATTTATTTAAAACATTAAACATTTTCATTTATCCATAAACCCACATAAAATTTACATTATCTAAAAGCTTAATAGTGTTATTTGCTCCGCGAATTATTAAGATATTCTTTTTGACATGTGCCAAATGCTCATGCCGAAACCACAATGTGGAAACTTTCTTATAACCTGGAGAAGATCTTCCCTTGTGGTAACTCTCCCAACTATATTTAATCTAAATGTGTTTAAAGCAAAGAAGATCAGACAATCAGTAGACTTGACAATACTCTTGCACCTCTGGTAGTTGTATGTAATGAAATGCAAAAAGAATTAACTCCAGAAAACTTCCACAACACAAAAAGAATCAAATGGAAGAGACCAACTACCAGAATCTTCACTACAAAATACAATTTCAGCAAACCTTTTAGTAACATAGCTCTGCTAATGCGAGAGACCAACTATTTCTATAACGCCGAAGATCAAATGGAAGTACTATCAAATACTGAACTTGTTATGCAAATCAGACGCATCAAAGTGGATACCAGTGTCATGATATTCACACCACTTTGTAAAGTATAAAATAAAAGATGATTATATAGCTGCAATAAAAAGGAAATAGACTAGGCCAAGGTTAATAAAATTATTTTTCTAAATGACATCTAGGAAGTGTTAGAATTTAAAAGTAATTTGAGAAATATTTTTTCTCATCCACTCACATCCAAACGTTTATATCCTTTCTCATAGAAGGAGAAACAAGAGTGAAGGTACACCTGGCCTGGCTTTCTAAATCAGGAAATAACATTGTAATGCACACAACTAAGGTGTATACCAAAATGCAGCTCCTCCCCTGCCAAAACGCAGCAACAACTTATATTGACTGGCTGCTATGTACTCTACTTTTGTGTTGCGATGTTGATGATTCTTACTAGGAATAAAATGGTCATTTGCCAACAAATTTTTTCAGCAATGGTTACAAGGTATGGTAACCAAAAAAATAGAGTAGTTTAGTACATAACAGTTATGCCAAACGTATTTACATTAATCTGGTATTCTGGTGTCAAAACATATGTTGTATGACAGAAGTTGAGGCTAGAATGGATCCTTCACGAGAAAATATACCTCACTTTGATCAAAGAAAATACATGCCTTTGAGTAAAGAATCAGGATGACTTGGGACATTACAGAACAACTGATAATAGAAGAGATTGGACTATGGACTCCTCTAAAAGAAGATAATATGAAATTCTGAACCACCCAGTCCTTTAAAAGATGGCCACATGAGACATGTATCCCTGAGTCCAAGACTGTTCTCTTGTAATTCGTTACATAAAACAATAGACAGTAACATTGATTGCCAATGACCGGAGAGCAAAAGGTCATTGCGTAAAAGTATATATGATCACAATAAAGATGGAATAAGTATTATCTAAGCTAGAATTTTCTTATTCAAATGCCAATTCCATTTGTTCTCGAGGTTAATATTTAGAAGGACTATTCTCATAGTTCTATGCTACATTGCTCTCCCAAAAAAAAAGTTCTATGCTACATTGCCATTTGTATATGGTAGCAGCTTTTAGGACGCCGCATATTTCTCCTAGAACATGTACTACTTGGCAACATGGGCATGCTGCAGCATACTACTTTGTTGTTTATGGATCGGGAGATAGGATTTATGTTAACATGCATGGTGTTGCACCGCTATAACCTTGAATTATGCGCCATTGTCCCATCCTGAACCTGTTCATGAATACAACAACCAATTAACAGAAATACAGAAGATTGATAGAAAACATCGACCTTGTTTAATATCCCCAATAAAATATCTTGTCATCCTTATTCCGTAAACTACGCTAGTGCTAGCCTCATCTCCAAGATTTGAGTAGTTACATAATTGACTATAGATAAATACAACAAACCGGGTTAGCAACGATATGTGGTGACATCAATTACAATTAAACAAATGGCATTAGTCGACTCAAACCATACGGAGGGCCTGACCTGAGATCATGGAGAGTGATGTCGAGCCGAGTTAGGCGCACGACCAACAGTGAGGTGGGGATTGTGTTTTCTCTTACTCGGGAGGCACATGTGGTTTCTCCGCTTTGCACCAACATAACATGAGCCAATCCGGTGAAGGTTAGAGGGTAGGACTCATATATCCATCTGGTAGAGGAGGGAGCAGAGATGTCGCGGTGATGTTAAAGAGGAGGGGGTGGCATCCGACGGCAAGCTAACTACAGCACCATATTGCTGGGCTAAATCTATTCCAGCCAGCTGCCTTGTGTCAGTGGCTGGCGTTTATGGCTGCGCTTAACTTTTACGTCTTAAAAGCTAACCTTCTGTAAGTAGCAACTCGACCAATCAAACCGATGAATTTCATTGAAATTATGTCATACAGGGCTACATGATGGTGTAATACTGGAGTTAAGTCGATCAATTTTGGCAGACAGTTATATATCTTGCTTTAATTAAGTTGCCATAGCCAGTAGATCGGAAGTGCTAATGAGAGTGTGGTTTTGTGTAGATTGAGCTACACGGTACCCCTTATCTTAGCCATCCATTTTGACATCAACATACGCACAGGCACATTTGTCATTTTTGTTTCTCTCAAACGAAACAACTTATAAACTTCAAACTTTGCAGGACAACAAAACATTCTAATTACTACGTGGGAAAAAACTTTTAAAAAATGCTAAAATTTATTTTTTTAATCAAAAAATCCTCATTCTGTATATTTATGTTGGTCAAAAAAATCTTTAAAAAAATCACACATTGAAGTTGTAAAGTTTGTTTGATTTGCAAAGTTTGAAGTCCATATGTTCTTTCATTTGAGAGAAAAAAAAGAGAAATCTGCTTGTTGCAAGTTAGTTGGAGAGTACGGATCTCAAAGCGATGTTGAAGGGCTGAACATAAGAGGTTCCATGTAGGACGAGCTACAAAGGAACTTTGTGAATGAATAGATACTACATCATAGTTCTTGATGTTGATTATTAAACCTATTCCTAGGCCCATAGCAGGCCATATAATCACACTTAGATGTTGGAGAATAAACAGTTAAATACCTTACCTGGAGCGACCAACAACGATCCATTACTATCGACCACTGCTTTATGGACGCTGGAAGAAGTATATCTTTATCCGAGATTGCTGTTACACGGCGTCGATGATAGAAGCTCCTGAGGTCTTCCTTATCATACTCGCATATTCATTGCTAGATATCCTTGCATCCTTACAACACGGGACTTCGAGCCGCCGCAAGTAGTGCATCCTGATCGGAAGCTCAACTTCAGTTCAATGACGATATGCGCCCTGGATATGGTGGCAAAGGCAGCCTGTCCATTCACACGATCAACAATTTATTGTGCTTCTTCTAGAGCCCAGCGCTGATCATGAATATATTGCCCATCAAAAGGCTGTGCCGCTTCATAATGGTGTCGACGTGGTCGATAAATTTGGCCACCTCGTGTACTACCTCCGTCCTGGTTTATAGGTCCTCTTTGTAGTTTGTGCCAAATTTTGACTAAAGATGTAACTAACAAAATGTTAATGCATGTCAAGAAAAATTATCTCATTGCATTCGTATTTGAACATAGTTTTCAAAAATATAATGTTTTGTGATATGCGTGAATATTTTGTTAGTTTAATCTATGGTCAAAATTTGGCATGAAATACAATGAGGACCAATAAACCCGGACGGAGGTAGTACTGAAAAAAATTATTTCGAAACGTAATTACTTGAGCATGTCTACTGTTTTGGTCATGTCCCTTATTGTGGAGGCGAACTTAATTACTTGAGCATGCAATGCATGGTTCAGCCCGTCATCTATTAGCTATGCATTTATAGCTGTTCCTAAATTATTTCCAGCTGCTTCTTGGTCATAGACACAGAAAAAAACGTGCTCCTGAAATGAAAGGCTGTCACTTTGCATCTAGAGGAGGTCATTTCTCTCCTTTGACGCGCCTGTCAGCTGTCGGCTGGGGTTGTGTTGGCTGTAATTCCAATTTGTATGTGCAGAGCTGAGGACTTAAATATATATTTCGTTATCAGTTCTAAATTTGATCAATAGATGGCTATATACTCTGTACTGGACTAGCATACGCAACAGAGATCTTAAATTTTCCAACATTTCTCCCTCGCCTGATCTTCTTGTGTTGCAGGCCTGCTTGTGGTTCCACTTCTTCTGCAGATTGATGCAATTTGTTATGGCACTTGTACAAGTGTCCTGCTCATCATTCCTAGCTGTATTGCAGCAGTAATTTACATGCCACACACTGCCTCTAAAATTAGGTGTGCTAGTTCCGTAGCCTCATCTCATAAATGTGCCAAACATACCAGCAATAAGGGGAGAATTCTGTAATACTCCCTCCGTCCCAAAATAAGTGTCTCAACTTTGTACTAACTTTAGTGCAAAGTTGTACTAAGGTTGAGACACTTATTTTGGGACAGAGGGGGTCGTAAACTTATATGTGTGCAGCTAGTAGTTGGAATGAACAATAAAAAAAAGGGGGAAATCGTGAGTGGAATTTCCAGTCAATGATTGACCCGATCTTCATCCATTATTGAAAGCGGTGATTCGAGAATGCTAAAATGATATGTTATTGTGTTCATAATGAAAAATAGGCTGAATATTTATTTCTTGTCGACAGTTTGAAGCATGTTCGGTAGCTATTGATCAGTGCTTGCTCCAGACGGAGCTCATGGCTGAAGAAATTTTCGAAACAATGCTGAAGATCCCTATAGGCAATCAGCTCACCGCATAGACACTTCAGTGGTGACTTCCTAGACGAGCCTGACGTATCGCTTCAGGACAGTAAGTTGACCTACCTCAGTGTGTTGTCCATCTCTGAAGATCAACATGATTCACGCAAGATGGAAATGTCGTGCGCCCAAACCATGGAGTTCAACATGATTTATGACACTTTCTTTCCCCGTGTCTCACATGCCTAAAGGAGGAAGGAGTCATGTGCATGTTTTACTTCAATTGAAGTAAGCATGAGATTCAAGGAGAAGGGATGGGGGGAATCTACTCGACGTTTGAGAAAAGAGGATCACGAGGAGTGGATGGAGTCAAGCAGAGAGGTATGCATATATGCTCAGTTCTCACACATGTCTGGGGTACTATACTAGTCTGTCTAGCCAAGTCCCACTTGTCATCCTTAACCAACATCAATCAATCATGTGGCATATCCAACTACATCTACTACTCTCTTCTGTTGTTTTGACATGTGTTGGACGATGACATTCGCCCTCCATAGAGTGCTACATTTGCGGTGCTCCTTCACTTTATTTTAATGGTTCATAAACCATCACAATGTTTGGCAGCACCGTGGAATATGAGCTCTTTTTTGGTGCAATTTACTACTCCTACATGCTAGTATATGGATTAATAGACAATTAACCTAAGGGATCGAATTTTAAATTTTGCTTTCGTGATGATAATTTAATCCAGGTTAGATGATCCGCATACATCCTAGTCTAGTCATGCCTATTTATATTCTTAACACATCCTCTAGCAGTCCATTCTACCTAGCCTTTTTCTGATATCTTCACATGGTAGCTGTCACCAATACATCGGCATATGATATATCCCTTGCTCTTTCACCCTTAAATTTCTCGCCACTCATTTTCAAGTCCACCTATTGCATTCTACTGCTTTCGTATTCTAACTCTCCTCCGGTATCCTGATATAACTAGGAGGGAGAAAACTACTAAGCGAGACGGTGAGATAGCATAGAAATGAAGTTGACTGCAGGGCATTGCACGCCCTCTTCGACAACCTAGGGATTGCTCTTTGAGGTCTGAAACTTGAAGAATAGTGTGAATAGGGAAGGGAAAGTCATTTTGGGCCACTAGGCGTGGGAGGCATTGGTAAAAGAAGAGTAGCAAGCAGTCTCGTATCCACTACAGATATCCAGCATCGATCTTCTTGGCAACATGTAACGATTTCTTTAAGGACTATTTGGATAGATACCATTTCAATTTCCGCATATTCAAAAACTTATGTAGATACCAGTCGAGGTACTCGAAGCCATGTATTGTAAAATATGAACCCCATATCGATTTCATATTTTTCACATGGACGCAAATGCCCTGCACCCATAAGATCAAAAATATGGTTGAAAGAGCGTCATACTACTACTTGTTCATCCATAATTACATGCATGTATGTATGGGAATTACATAGGAGCACCTAGGTGCTCCACACTCCCACGTCACCACCATTCACACGCATATAGATTCGAACCCCCATGTTTAAATGCTTTTATTAACTTTCTCTATCTTTGAACTACATCTAACAAACTGCTTGTATATTGATGTACCGTCCTACGAGGTGGACCCACCAGCTGCTCTAATTCAAAGCGCCACATTGATAGATATTTTTCATATGGGCGCACTGTTTCTCTTTCTCAAGGGTCAATCCATTCCCCTCTTTTAGCTCCTTCCCCATCTAAACATCGTTCTACTAGATCATGTGCCATGTGTGCCTCCTCGTCCTCCTACCAATCACTTGCCCCATACATACTGGAGCATGCTCTTCTCCAAGTCATTTTGAGCCTTCGACATGTCACTGCAGATCCTCACACCAATGCCTATTTTTATTATAAGTGTTCTTTGTCTCAACATGATTCCGACTCTGCCAAAAGCTGAAACTAATACTCTTGCAAAAACTTGGTATGATAACTCGGGGTCGCCTCTCGAAGAAAAAGGCAAGAATCCTTTCTGCTTCTTTACTGGATAACAAAATTGATTAATCACCGGAGCGCTGCATGTACAAGCAGGCAGCAAGGGGAGGTCATCGTCTTGTCAAGTCGCGATGGAGACAAAAGGGGCAGCAAAGGCATCATCTTCAACGGCGGCATCATCTTCGACAAGGGCGACTCCGACTCCACCATGGATGACAACCGAAGAAGCCCTCACTGCAAACAAGCGTCGACGCTTGTGCCTGTCGACGCCAAACAGTTAGTCTGTCAGGGGAAAAGCGTTGATCTTGCGCCGAGGCAACGCCAGAGCTGACCACCAGTATTGTGTGATCTTCACCACAAGGGCCCCTCCTCAGCAGCTCCGACATTAGGCAGACAAAGGGAGGCATGGCGACCCCTCAAACACATCGGAAGAGACCGACTACCAAGACCCATCAACAAGCCAGCTCCGCTCCAAGCCGTTGCTACACAAGAAGCCACACGATCATCCACATCGCCGGACGGACACCAGCCAACCACAAGGTCATGAGCGTACATACCACGGACCGTGCAATCGGGATCCAATGCTCTTCGTCTAAAGTCCAGCCTCGTAAAGTCCAGCCATATAAATTTGAGTAGTAACTTGAAGAATGAAAATGTGCGATAGCACCCGAGAGTCCTGACGCCCCCTATCTGTCCGTTCAGCCTTGGTGAGAATCCTCGCCCATTCAATGAGCGCTTCACGGGAGGCGGTCGATCGGCCATTCATTGCTCTCGATGCACATGCCCACGCCGGGGGTTATCCTCCTTCTCGAGAAAAAAAAAATACTTTGCCGCCCATTCATGGCTCCCAATGCACACACCAGGGGTTATCCTCCTACTCGAGAAAAAAAAAGAATACTTTCCCGCCCCTTCTCGTGTTATATTTCCTGCGAATCTCATTTTTCGAACCCTTTTTTCTTCTCCCATCGATGCGTACCGCTCGCACACATACACATATGAAACCACTACCGTACGACTTTTTTGTTACATTATGAGATATAAAAATATTCAATCTTGAGATTTTGCGACTGCAAATCTCAAGCTCCATTGTTTTATGTGCAACTATATTATAGTGCGGCCCCGCATGTCGCAATTGCCTAGGATGATCTTCCGACAAATAAGTTTCTTCCATGCATACATTCAATGAATTTTTTTAATGGAACGCTTGCATGTTTCACGTCTCCTCCCACTGAATGCGCATCGCCGGAAATCCTGAAATTAATCCAGAAATAAATGCGAGCATCAGGATTTGAACCCTGATGGGCTGGGGATACCATAGTCCCTCTAACCATTCAACCACAGGTTGGTTCGCTTCCTTGATCAAATATTAACATGTGATATCCACACGCACGTGGCAAGGTTGAAGATCCATTGTGATAAAAACACGATTTGCTTTGCACGACAAGATCAATCGTTCACATAGTTTCCTCCGGTATTAGCAATCCTTCCAATTAACGCGGGTAATTAGGAAGGCAACTGAAGCGACGTAAAGGCCCACGGAACTTTCCGATTATTCATGCGCCTATTAGAGGTGGAGATAGAAGGCATGCATGCGGTCATCATTAATTTGCTTAATTAGGGGCTATTAATTTAGTGGCTATTATGCGGACGTCACACGTTGCAAGACGATGCTTGCACGGCATTGCTAATCACGCCGTTCATACGTATGAGCAAACCGCGGTACGCCAATGGATACACCATCTTGGATTTATTTATATAATAATGTAATATAATATGGATGAAGAGAAATCTAGGGTAGAATTAATTGTTGAGTTTTTAGCACGAATCTTATGGAGGGACGAGATCCAAAGATTATAGACTTAGATGTGAGGTAGTTATTTCACATCTAGATGTGAAATAGCAAAACTGTAGAAAATAGCAATCCTGTAGCTTTAGAAATACTAGCAAAAGAAACTGTAATGAGGAGCTAAGGACCAAGATTCAGAAAATTTTATTACAGGTGAATCTGCTGGTGGTTAGCTAGGTAAGCTATAGCTAAGCTAGTTGAGATTCTAAAAACAGGTCGATGCAAGAACCCGTTACGTGTGGCAACAGCACTTCTGGCCGAACCCCTCAAGAATTTGTCTCAGGTGTCTAATCTTATTCTTCCAGCGTTCCATGTGGGATCTACCTACAACAGGTCTAGCCCACTCTCTCTCCACCATCTCTATAAAATTCTCTTTTTCGAACCAACTAAGCTCGAAGAGAAAATATTTTATTGCAAACATGAGTTGCTTCACCCGAGTCAACTAACAAGGGTGTGTGGTCGAAAATCGCCCTCTGCATCGTGTCCACCGATACCAGTGGGTATTTCTGCTCCCATTCCACGCTCGCAGGCACCCTGTCTAGCTTCTCGTAACTAGTAGGAAGAGTGTTTTCCCAGGTAAACTGTCTACCCGTGAGTTCTATCTCGCTAAGATTAAGGCTTTCAATGATCATATTGAACATAAATGACCACCGTACATAAAAATGTTCATTGTTTTTTTCTTCCTTCCTCGTAACGATGTTAAAATCACACCCTACTAATATTGGCAATCTCTCATCCCCACAAATCCTAACCAGATCCGCTAAGAAATCCGGTTTAAATTTGGGTTGGGCTGCGCCATAAACCGCCTCTACGGCCCATCGGAAACCATCTAATTTAGACCTAACCTAGAACTTAACCGCATAATCTCCTCGTACCATGTTTAGTACCTCAAGAGTTACGCACTTCACCCCCAAGAGAATCCCACCAGATCGTCCTCTTGGCGGTAGGCAGTGCCAATCAAAATCAATGGCACCAATAAGTGAACCGAGGAATTGTGAAGTGAAGTTATCTCTACCAGTTTCAAGAAGTCCGATGAAATCTAGTTTGTCTTCGATAGCTGTTTCAGCCAGGAAGCTTTTCTTAGCCAAGTATGCTAGACCTTTGCTATTCCAAAAGATCCCTTTCATATTAGATCATGGAATATTTTCTTGAGTTTCACTCTAGCCCTTCTACGGACCGCCGACGTTGGATAAATCTTCCTCTTACAGGAACGTTTAGGTTTATCTAATGCCGACACCTCCTCCACACAATTTATAGAATGTTGTACCCCTGCCTGCAATGATGGGAGATAAACTGGTTGCACAGACTCTGCATCTTTGGCCTCTCCTTCGGCATCGGAAGAAGGCATCATTCCGTCACAAAAGTTCTCTAGCGTAGAGATACCCAAGTTATTAATATCAGCATCTGACATCGGTTTAACTGCCCCTAACGCGCGGATCAACTCGAAAGCTCTCTCAGCCTCTAAGTCTAAAATATCATTAACTGATTTAGCAATTTCTTTCCCATTAGACCCAAGTGAGACTCCTATGTCATGTGCCTTACTAATGATCTCATGTGCAAAAAAAAAAATGCAAAATAGAGCATTGCTTATTAACTGACATACCTATCTGAGTCTCGTCGTCCCTTAGCCTAGCGGCCCTCATAGCATGTCCAAGATGAAAGTCGTCGGCATCTGGCTGGTCCTGAACCCGGCTGCTGACACGCCTGCCAGACAGCACCTGGCCGGATGTCCACCAAACGTGATCACCTCCTCCGTAGTCCAGACCCGTGGTGACTGGACCGTCTCCACGAGGCCTTCAGGCCCGACAAGTTCAGGTGAAGGGGAGGAGGGGGTTCTGGTGCCTCCACAGCCTCCTCCCATATCTCCCACCGCCTGCAGACCCGGTCCACCTAATGTCAGAGAGGACGGTGCCGGAGAAGAACGCGCGGGTGAATCAGGGGCCACCTGCCCATAACTCACCCTCGCTGGGGAATCCTCCAGATGCCTCGCCGTGGTCTGAAGCGCGTACACCGGCGTAGGCGTGGGACTCACCCGGGCCTCCTGCCCAGTCATGTCCGTGCGACCCTCGTCGTCTATCCTCGGCCTCGGGCTGCACGCTGAACTCCACTAACCAGATACACCAACAACTCCGCTGTCAGGGACCCCTCGACGACAAGAGAGGCCATCTGGACAGGCGGCAACACCTGCTCACCTGCATCGTCACTCTCAACCCGATCACCCTATAGGCGAGGAGGCGCGGATGATGGCAAACTGAAAGACCCAAATCTCAAAGTGTGCATGGGTGTAGAATATGTCGGTGCCACACCCTTCCCCGGCGCCTGTGGGGTGGACTTTCCACACGTCAAATGAGAACCATTCCGTGAACCACTATCATCTCGCTTCTCCTGATTTCCCATACCATCATCCTTGTCAGACATGTCAACATCTCCACCTCCCTGGAGTGCCTCCCGAAACATCTTAGCATCCTCTAACTCAATGTCCAATTTGTACACCATGCCCGCATGTGCCCATGGAACCACATCCTGTATATGCTCAATATCCACAACACCGACAAGCAGCCTGGCCACCCGGTGAGCACGTGTAAAACGCATATCAACCCGCTCAGTCTTGCCTCTTGGTGTCGCAAGGCTGCTGACCACCATGGCATCATTGAGAGGCTTAGAAGGTGCCCCTGAAAAGCGAACCCATATCTGAGATAAAAGGCGTGCCCTTTGGTTCTGTCTGCTTCCAAGCCTCAAACTCAAGTATACACTCTGTACCCGGCACACGCGCGATACCAAACTTAAGGAGTTTCTTTAGCTCTTCCGCCGAGGAAAATCAACCTTATACAGATTATCATCAAGCTTGATAAGCTCTCAATGAGAATTCCGGGGAGCAAGCTCATTTAGCCTCTGCATGATCTGCGCCTCTGACAAGTATCCCTTCGTAACTTTGACCACTCTTGTAGCCAAATTATGCGGTGCATCCGGGATAGCAGAAGGAGTAGGTGACTCAAAAAACATCAACTCGGCACAGCATACCCCTTATATGGTGACCGCCGGCATTGGGTGTAACAACAACGGACAATCACCCGAGTCTGTGTTGCATTCTGCAATAAAGTGCCCCTCTTCACCACATCGATAGCACAACATTTCTCTTTCTTGCGAGCCCACTTTGTGGCCCTTTCACCATCAGACATGTCGGAAAGCTTGTTAGAATCCTGCTCACGTCCTTTAGCCCCAGCTGGCACGGTCGCCAGAACCTTTGTAGTGGCAAGAGCAGTCACCACCGCCATGGCCTCACCCGACAAATCCGTGGTCCAAGCCACCTCTACCATCTCCGACGACTGCACAGCACCCAAGGGGGCCTCAGTCTCGGCAGTGATCTGCGGCAGTGGTGGAGGGCGATGGTGATATTGGGAAGGATGTCTGATCCTCCCTGTCCAAAGCCTCCTGCAAGCAATCGAAAACAAGAATTTCAGAAACATCGATATTCAGATCCGTACCTGTGTGGATCTTCTCGTCAACACCCAAGTACCGTCCGGCAAGGATATCATGATCCTGATGTCGCACCGTCGTCCATCGCTATGGTCAGTGCTCGTATAGAAAATCCATCCCTCCATGTCCCGGCCGTCCTCGAAGCGGATACGCCATCTGGCCGGATCCAAATGCCCCTCGGATGACAGTGACGATCCACCCAAGAGCTTCATGATACCCATGTTGTTCATGGAAATTCTGTTTTCAAAGAACAAGGTAAGGGATCAGGATAGTGCAACAGTAGTTACAATATTACGTGTACTCAAAATTCAAAGTAATGCATTTGTTCCCCGCTTTCACAAACGGTTCGTATTCTTTCGACATTACAGCAAACTGACATGATTCGGCATGATTCCGCAACAACAAAAACATGTTCCTCCGTGATGATACCAGCTCATTGCACCGTTTCACACATGCACAAAGAGGAATTTCACTGAGGTGCTACAAATGAAGTGGGTACTTTCATGAACTAGCAAAGACAAGCAAACATCATCAGGGATCACCTGCTCGGGAAAACAACCCAGCCAACAGACACCTCGACGGAGGGAAACCACAAGTCAAAATGATCTAGAAAGGCTATAAAAAACTGAGAATGACTTGAAAATATCCTTGAAAAGGATCTCTGATAGAGACATGAATACATAATTATTTTCACAACAAATATAGCAAAAGAGCACCTCCTGATCTAGTCCAAAATTCTGCTATCTAACAAACAAAAATTTCAGAGCATGAACATGATCTTGATAGGAGTATGAAATCCTGTTCTTCCTGGTCGCCGGCCATCCGAAATCTTGATAACAAGACTAATAGTATTTTTGTAGGCCCAATTTGTAATTCGCATTGACACTTCAGAAAATAGTGATACAACAAACTAGAAGTCCATGCTCTAAACACTCAAAAATCAAAAGAATCAACTCAGGCAAAAAGCATATGTTTTTCGTACCAAAAGTTACAGCCAGTACAACTTGAATGCCCTCATATTGCAGACCAACTTCTTTCCATTTCATACTTTGTATTTCAGTAAAAAGAAAACTAATCATACAAGGTGAAGTGACACACAAGCAGACCACCCACTATTAGCTTGCAATAGCCACTAGTTGTTACAAAGGAAAAATTTCATGGTTGCAACAAGAGCAATACAGAAATGTTTTGAAGTCCAAAAAACAAACCTTGAGCACGGGGAATATGGGCGGCCAAATCATCATAAAAGGTTTGGCATCACTGAAATGTCGATCATTGTCTCTCTTCTCATGCAATTTACACAGTGTCTTGCTCGTGACGTCCAGATAGAATGTGCATCCACCCATCCTCAAGAAAACAAACTCTGCATTGTTTCTGACCTGGCTTATCTGGACATTTGCATTTTGCTCGTCCTCAAGCGTGTGATCTAACATCCTTAAGCAAATGGTATCGATCAACAACTAGTTGTTCCCCTTGGAGAGCCACATACGAAGTTCAAATTCGTTGACATGGATGAGATAAACACTAGAAGCGTCATCGGCCGGTGACAACATGGTCCTAAAATAATTATAGCTTGCTCCTTGTGGGAGTTGGATTGTGGAGAAACTTGAGGTCGTCAAATCCAAGACAAAATTGTTGTCACTGTTGATGGTCGGGATATAGATTTTGTTGTCAACAAGCACAACTTTTGGTTCTCAATGGAGAAGAGAGGGCTGGCATGTGGCCAAGGTATGCAAGCACCAAACACCATCTTGCAACACATACACACGCACCAGGAACTTCCCCGAGCCCTTGGTGCCCAACACATACAGGTACGACAGGCCACCGTCGCTGCTTTCTTTGGAGTGCATTGCATCGAACCATTGGAGATTGCGTTCCACGTGCGGGAATGGTCGGATGATGGGCATCCCTCTCTCAGGTCACAGCGGGCAGTGCATTCCTAAATGTCAGTTTTGTTCCTCCTCTGTCTTGTTGGGTGAAGACAGTGTCGTTTTGGCACTGCTTGATCGGTATAGTGCCATCATAGACACCGAACCTGTAGTCAGCAAGGTGATGGATGACGGTGGCAAGATCTGGGGGCTGAGGTAGCATTAGCATCGGGACAAAGCGTGGAGCAGAACGGTGGCTGGTGAACGGGGTAGGGTTAAAAAACACTGGGAGCAGGGGCAGGGGCTGAGGCAACTTTACGTGAAAGGGTGGAGCACCTGGCTGCTCCAACGCAACTGACTGCTCAGAGATGTAGTAGCCTAGGAGGCAGGGTGAGCTTGCAGAAACGGTAGAGTAAGGCGGGGTCGACAGCATGCCCGCACACGAGGGCGGCACGGACAAGGGTGGTGGGGAAGCCGACTCGGACGATGATTTCCCTGAGGAGATTGTCGTCGCCGAGGACCGTGGATACCGCATCGACTGCCCGCCTGTCTTGGCATCCACACATGGTTCGACCCTGCAAAATGGGCAGCAGCCACAAAACAAATGTAGATGGGCATCAGACCCAAGTTCTTGACCCAATAATGCTGCTGACAACAAGCTGCAGCCGACATTCGACAGACAACAGCATTAGTGCATCCATGAGACAATCAAGCACAAGCATAACAGCCACAAGCACAAACAGAGTACACCGACCGTGAAAACAGAGTGCACAACAGCTGAAACAGAGTGAACTTATCGTTGCCGGCGGCAGGGGCGAACCTCCTCAGCAGCAACATCCATCTTCTATCTTTCCAGCAGGGGGATTTGTAGGTAGGGTTTGATCCCCATCCACAGAAGAGAAGAGAGGAGAAAGAAGAATAGATCAGGCTGGGGAAGGAGAAAGACTAACCTCGGATCTGGAAATGGAGATGAACGCCGCCGTGGAGTGGCCCAGATCGCCGGCGGAATCCCAGCGCCCGTCGCTTCTTCCGGCCGCTGCTTTGCTTTGCAGTGTGGCTTGGAGCGAGTGAAGTGAGTGAGAAGGTAGAGGAGGCAGGGCAGTGTCGGTGTGACTGTGACCATATCAGTCAGGTGGTTGCAGACAAGATGGAGAGCAGACCATGGTACGAGCCCATCTGGAAAATAAAATCTACACCATATGTAACAAGATGGTTACGCCAAATTCAGCTGCCATACTTATCAACCAGAATTTCTCAAAAAAATATAGTTATCATCCAGTAAACAAACATCTCACAATTTTTTGTAAGTAAATCTCCGAGAACTATTTCTATCCACTGCAACAAAAGCTCATGGGACTTGGCAGCTAAGAGCAACCATACTAGCATATCATACAATTGCCTGATGCTCCGGTTACACAAGTACGATCGTAATTAATCGAGTACACGTTATAGTGAAGGCAAATATTATTAGGAAGAACCTGGAGCTGCTGCTATAAGAAAATCCAGCTCTGTCATCTCCTTGATCACAGTGACCATCCACCCAAAAGATTTAGGAGATATCCTTGCTGTCCATAGAGATTTTGTTTCCGAAGGACAGAGCAAGGGATCAGAATAGTGCAACAGTAGTTACAACATTACGTATACTCAAAATTCAAAGTAATGCATTTGTTCCCCGCTTTCACCTACGGTAAGTATTCTCTGGACATTAGAGCAAACTGCCTTGATTCGGATGATTCTGCGACGACAAAAACATGTTCCTCTGTGATGATACTGGTTCATTGCGCCGTTTCAAGCATGTTCATACACGAATTTCACTGAGGTGCTACAAATGAAGTGGGTACTTTCGTGAACTCAGTTGTTTAAGTGGATTATTTCTTCATTTAGTATCGCTCACATATACTGCAGCTGTTAATATCAAAGGTGAAATCGATTACACAAACTGAACAAGCAATTCATTCCTGAATAATTTCATTCAAGAATGATTCAATCTATATATTCACCAAACCTGTATCTTTTTTCAGGTTAACTCTTGAAGCATTCATGTCAGAATCAAACCATGGACTTACCTTCTGTACCAGGGCATTTTTTGTATTCCACGGAGATTGAGATTAAAGCATATTCTGCAGCCCCACCTTCTTTTTGTAAGGATGGTAACATGTATCTCATTGTTTTTCCACTGCACCAGACCGGAATGCTCTGATTGCAGATGGAGCATCTGGTTTGTTGTTTCAGACTGATTACAATTGCTACTAGAGGAATTACAAGTGACTGAGAATCTGGCTTGTTACTGCCAAGTGATCTTTCTGATTCTCGGAGCTGGAGGTCTCCTTTGTTACCGATGCCCTGCTTCTTCTGCATTTCTTCCAACTAGTCAATGTGTACGTGCAGTGCACGTTAATTTAGAACTATATTAAGTGCATGCGGATATTAAGCAAGATATTATTTGCATGTTATTATGTAATTAGCACTATATTTGGAATGAAATTAACTGCACGCTAAACGTGTTGAGCGCTCGACATTAAAGCAGTCTAAATCGATAGATTGACATGATTTCATGGCCGAGATTAATTGGATTTCTCGATTTGGGTCATTTTATATTGGTATAGATATAGATTCTTCCAACTAGTCAATGTGTACGTGCAATGTACGTTAATTTGGAAGTATATTAAGTGCATGGCGGAAATTAAGAAGGATATTATTTGCATGTTATTATGTAATTAGCACTATATTTGGCATGAAATTAACTGCACGCTAAACGTGTTGAGCGCTCGAAATTGAAGCAGTCTAGATCATTGGACTGACATGATTTGTTGGCCGAGATTAATTGGATCTGCCCATTTGGATCTTTTTATATTGGTATAGATATAGATATCACTGAAGCATTCATGTCCCGAATCTAAGTTTTAACTTGCCATATTGCAAATTTATGCCGTAAGGACAATCAATGGAACTCTGGGATACTGTACATGAATCAAGTTCCCATAATCAGTCTACAAACTATTAGATGCATATTTGTTTCCTAGTATTCTTACTACTGAAACTGAATACACCAGCGCTTCAAGCTCTTAGCAGAGCCAATCGCTAAACCGAGAAAAGGTTTTCTTAATGTAGTTGGATGTCTAAATCACTCCGCTGTGCTAAGCCCCAACAGCAGTAACTGAGAATCCATTGAAAAATCATTAACTGAGAAGGACAACTCTAATATCTCTAGCTGCAACCAATCGCTTCTAATGAGTGCTGCACTTACTCAGCCATTTTTTTAACTCTAGGCCATACATTCATCATTGCCGAAACTAGATTTTTTTTTTTTTTTGAAAAGATTGCCGAAACTAGATGCAGCTTCGAAATGCCCCGATCTCTTTTTGCCGCTGAGAAGCATAAATGACCAAGCCCTCCTGGATGGCTGCTGGAATAATACCCTCCCTGATTACCATCCCCGCCCTGAATAAATGGCGTCAGTGCAGACTTCGTGGCTACCAGAGTGAAGTCGCCTGCAACCACCAATCCCATATGCACATAGCTGAATGTAAAAAGGATTTGCAAATGGGCAAGACACTTGAAATCAAATAACATAACTAGGGGCACTGGAATGTTGTGACAGATGGAGCACAGTGCACAGATATACAAAATTTTCAAACAGTGATAGGAGCACCTTATCCAGCTCAATCTAACATCCTAACCAAAGAGCCCAGCAAACTTGTAACTGACTGAAAACAAAAAGAAATTAGACCAAAAGGGGAGGAGCCCCGCGGCATTATTATTAAGAAGGAAGATGTGAGACACCAAGTTTTAAATCCCTGGAAGAGCGAACAGATACTTGCACTTGCTTCTCTTCTCTAAGACGGGTTTTCGACTACCACACATCAAGCTGCTAGCAAGAAATACAGATCAGCTTACTCTGCTTCAATCCAAGACCTGCCTCTTCTAGTGGCGGCTCTATTTCAAACAGAACAAACAAAGAATCAGGATTGAGATAATTAAGCATCAAAAGATCAAAACAGACGAAAAGAGAACTAGTTATACAATGTTGGTGAAATATATCACACGACACTTAAAAGCCAAATTGCTGGACGAAGAGGCTGACAACAAGAAGTGAAATTGCAAAGATCGCACGCCTCTCTTTGGTTACTCTTAACATAAAATATATGGGTTTTATTCACATTTGGAGCCTTGGAACTTCTTTGCTTAAAGGACTAGGAATGCCCACGAAACAAGGTCCTACAATTACAACCAATACACGTACATGTATATATACAACACGTTACAACTTTCATACAAAAACTACATAAAAGAGGCGTCGAGGATGAAGTATGAACCAATGATACAAAAGTGGTCCGACATTTGTCTCACATCAGACATATCAGAGGAAGTCTTTCCCTATTGAAAAATCTAAACTAGCTAGCACCTACCGTAGTCAGTGATCGGCTCCAAGCCCGTACTAGACAGCCACAGTACATCCTGGTTCATTCCCATAGAGATGATGCCGAGATTGGCAGTGGTGCAGGATGAGCTGACATCGCATCGTGCCGCAATTTACAAGGACTCCGACTGTCTCAGATCTGATGATGCCGCTGATGGGGCCCCCGTCTTGTCTTGGCCAGTGCAATTAAGATGAGAGTAGAAGTTTTGGCAGTGTACCCGACACTTCCTTTCCCCATGCCTCCCATGCCAAGAAGGCTCAAAATTGTTCTCCCTTCATGCAAAACAAAGATAGAACACCATGATCTTGACATGCAGCTCAATCAAGTCACAATTGACACCATCACAAGAGTAGCTACTTCCATCGTTACGGCCTTATCCTTGAGGTACTGATCCATTATCCACATCTTCTTATGGTTATATTCCTTAATGAGAGGATTTCTCAATTGTCATTAAAGCGTGCCAAATGCCCTCGTGGTTAGCCCTATGACCATGACGTTCCACTTTCCCCATTTGCTTTGCTCACTATCTGCACTCCCGCCTAGGCAACTATCACAATGGGTAGAGATAGCTATCGTAGCCCGAGTAGAGGTTTATATCTCTCACATGCACCGCATCAATGCACGGACGGCTATGCATTTATGCCCAGTTCTTGCACATGCACATAGTACGAGTCTGGTCCCATGTATCATCCTAGGCAAACATTAATCAATCCTGCTGCATGAGACAGTCTTTTCTATTATGTTGTCTTGGCTTGAACGATGTCATGCCCTCCATTACACCTCAAAGGTGTAAGAGCTTCAATTCCATTAGAGCATCTCCAACATACGTGCTATATAAGCGGTGCACTGGAAAATATTCCTATATAGCGTGCGCGCAAACAAAAATAGAGCTCTAGCAGAAGCTGTAAAATAGAGCACGCACAAAAACGAGGCTGTAAATTTAGCGCACGCGGGCTGCGGGGCTGCAAATTTGAGGCACCCGCTTTTGCGTGCGGACTGCTGCATGCGGGGCCGCAGGATTGGGTGCCGGGTTTCTGTGTGTCTGGTAAACCTTCCGCGCCTAAAAACACTTTTTCTCAGTGCTGTAAAACTTTTTTAGCACGCGGTCGCGCGTCTGTTGGAGATGCTCTTAGAAGAAGAGTGTGTAGCCCAGTTCTGGATGAGGTGTTGAGAATCAAGTTAAATGCAATTAAGGTCTTTAATAGGAAGAAATTAGCTGCGGCTACCTTGGGAATACATGTGCCAGAGAACCCTTTAATTTGGTTTTCCTTCGCTAGTAATCGAGTGGGGCAGTTGCCGCTTGCGTATGTGAGGAATCAATCTGTACGTTTGTTTCGCCTGTACGAATCCAGCAACTAGCTTGCGTAGCGCAGCTCCTATACGCCAGAATCTGGCTGGGAAGAACCGAAAGAACCCATCCCCCGCCATAGCTTGTGTACGGTGCATCTCTGCCGGGAATGAAACGGCAAGCCCTAGAGTGACCGAGCGAGGTAGTCGGGATATGCTTCCTCCAACAGATGAGGTGGATAGAGAGACCACGTGAGGCATCAAGGACGTGTGATGGCCGATGAAACGAGGCGGAGAGACACATCAGCAACCATATTTTTTTTCCTGAGGTATAGTGCACATTCTTTTTCTGAAAAGGAGAATGGCCCCTGCCGCTACATCTCGGAGATGCATGCAACCACTTTATTAATTATTCACAAATACCTTACAAAGCAATACACCAATATGTCTTGAAGCCGTCATCTTGGCAACATCTGTCACTACTTATATCCATTGACGAAGAGGTGCAGAAAGTGTGAGCCGAATACCTTGACCTCCCACCTAAGCCTAACATTTAAAGCCGGATGCCCCACTCAAGCCACATATCAGGTCTCGAGCACAAACCGGTCCGACGCAGTCTTATAGGTCATCACCACCATATTCCATCGATCCATCTTCAGAGCAGATATTGACGCATCGACCTTGTCAGGCCTGCTATCGATGCCACCATGGCACCAGACAACACCTCGTCCCTACGCCCGTTCATCATCACGCATTCGTCACCGAAGCCCTGCCAGGCCATGCCGTTGAGACTCCATGTCGTCTATGCGTCACATGGAACGCCGCTCCACCGTAAATGTTGTCCATTGGCCCCTCAAGCCTATGCATATCTCCAAGAATGAACGATCCCAAGAAGGATACAACACAAGCACGCAGCTGTCATCCAATCGACCAATCTAGGGTTTCCCCCAGAGGTGGTGGATAGGGGTCTAGAGCTTCTCCACGGCGATGTCTTTAAGAAGGGGGCAACGCAGAAAACGCCCCTATTGTCGACCATGGCACCGAGCCAAGAATAGGGTTTTTATCGGGATCCACTCGTGGAACCTCTATCCGGCCTCGTATGCACGGGACCTCCACCGATCACCCCCGCCGCGCATGGAGCTGGCAGCACTGGCCAGAGCAGATCTATCCGGAAACCTACCCACACGTACAACCGATCCATCCACCTGGCCCTCCATTGCCGCCGCCGCCTATCCGAGATCCGACCGGTCGCAGAGTCGAGCAGGGCCGCTCCTCCAATGCCAGGGGCTTAGCCAGGCGGCGTCACGTGGCAGCGAAGGGTGGACAGGTGGTTGTAGATTGGGGCCTGGCGGCGGCTAGGATAGCGACCCACCGGAGTGGCCTGACGCGGGAGCGTTGTGGGGGGCAGCAGCCTAGGAATGCTATACATGTGGATGAAAATTAAGTATCAAAACTAAGTGGATGACGTTGGCAGCATCTAATTGGAGATTGAAGGGACTCACAAGGTGAAATTATGTGGGAGATTAATTATAAGGAGTGGACACGTACGTCTAACTATACGTAAAAATATGTAGCTCCACTCTGTATGTTTGTCAAGTATCACTGAAATGCTCAGCCTCGCCCTACTGATAACATGTGCGAGAGGGCCGCATCCACAACCGTCCGGCCAGTTTTGATCATGCCGCCGGCATGGGGCACCCTCCTGAGTCCTGATTATGCATACCTGCTTTTGCAACATGGGCTATGTTGGAGACAGCCTAGCGTCAGACGAGGCGTGTTGAAATGCATTGATTGGGTTTTTTCATAACATAGAGTCATCAACCACTTGTTTGGTGGACTTCCTAGACCTGTTACGCAGATACGATCTATGATCCCGCACACAATCCAACCGTTCTTAAGCTGGTAAAAATATAACATATAATGTGTGCATATGAGGCGATGCAAAGCGGCCAGGACCTGAAGTTATTAGATCCTTCTGACATACCAAGCAAGCGAAGCAACCACCAGATCGTGACACAAGAGGGTACCAGGCAGTAAGTGTTGACGCTCAAAAGTGGGTAACTAATAGTAGAATGCATAACAAACGGAGTCTTGTCCACAAAACAAAATATATCAGTCGTCAAACAATCATTGGTACTGTAGGATAGGAGGGCCTACTCTGGTTACTTTGCATAATTGATCCACTACAAGTTATAACAAAGATAGATAGAGCAGCTACTGATAAAGGTAATACAGCTCTCCACTCTCCCTGGTCACCGACCATCCAAAAGGTTGGTGATATGTTCCTTCACAAGGCATATCTCTTTCAAAGAAACAAGAGGAAGGATCATGATGAAAATAATTAAACATCACAATAATTTTCTGCCACATTATACATCACAAAATGAAATGACCTAACAAGAAAAGTGTCTAATAGAACAATTCTCAAATGTTAAGCGCACTCAGATTCTAATAATGCATCTTCTACCACAATATAGTTTTTTTTTCATCCAAAACTGATGTGAAACTAATGTTAGAGAATGCTTTCTGTGATATTAAGTGATATTAGACTTGTCCTCGGCCACACAACCTGACATCCTCAAATCAGCAACTATCTCACGCAAACTAATGTTGTGCACCAGCAACCAAGAGTCCCCCTTGTGGATCCATATGCAAAGTCGAAGCTTTTTCGGTATGGATGAGATACATACCAGAAGCATCATCAGCCCGTACCAACCTGGTGTCACTATTACCATACTCCACCCCTCGTGGGAGCTGAATCCTGGAGATGCTTGAGGCCGTCAAATCAAAGACAACAATGTCATCATCATAGGCACCTGCTTGAGGCCGTCAAAACAAACTGCACGAAATCCTTAAAAAAAAGAGCATGAAACCAAACATGGGAAGAATGATTGATTTCAGTGATAATGTTGCAACTGGGCGTCAATGCAATGCAATATGGGATAATTTCTTTGATTCTGTTGCAGGACAATTAACAGTAGACATATTTTGGAGGGATCGGGACAACCATCTATACAGCAGGATGAGATGAATTGGTGTGAGAGAATGGAAAGTCTCACCATCGGGGAATCACCTTCTGAGCATCCATCGACAATTTTCCTTCCAACTTCGGCTGCCGCAGCAAACAAATCCAGTTAGGGTATAGTTTGGTAGAAAAAGTATGTCTAGCTCAGAAGCGTCGAGCGGGGCGAGTCGCCTGAAAACTCGCTGGTTGAGGTCGTCGGACGGCAGGCAGAGAGCGGCGGTCGAACGGGGAAGCTCATGCGTCGCCTTCCTTCCTTCGCCTGTATTTACAACGAAGCCCATCCTAGTGCGGCCCAACTTAAAAAGCCCACAATAAAAAGTACTGCCATTGGACAGCTCCACCCTTAGCTTTTCACCCAAAAAAAAAAAGCTCCTCCGCTAGCTTGCCCGGAAAAACAAAAGAAGATCCTCCCCTAGCAATTTTTTTACTTAGTTCTCAAGAGAAAGAAAGAAAAATACTCGCGTGACAAGAAAAATTAAGCAATAAAGCATGACAAGGAACATAAATGAACTTGTGATTCACTTTTTTTTAAATGAGTTTGAACATAGATACTCAAGTAGCAGAATGGCTCTCATGTCACACGTATATCAAAAGACCACTTATTTGCCATGTTACTCTTTATAGAAATATTTCATTCACCTTGGATAGTGAAAAGGGAAGTCCACCTACCTCTCACTATCCTAATAATGGTTTCTCTCTATATAAACCAATCTGTCTCCCTCTGAATAGAAAGCAAGCTCTCTATAGATTTTCTCGTTTCATCTCTACATGTTTTCCACTGACTTGGAATAGCAATTAGGTGAAATTCACACACAGTCAAATGTGGATGGGAGTGGAAGAAAAGAGATAGTGAAAACCTTGAGAATTGGAGACATTAGGAACACCATATGATGTATGTATGACTGCTAGAGACTGTGTAGCTCCCATTGTTGATCTTGATGGAGGTGTGAATTTACATAATAGTCAAGTGTAACTACCAAGTCCTACCCGTCTAGTGGTACTTATTAGATTATGACAAAGGTTAATTTTTTAGTAAGTACTAGTGGCCAATTCCACGCCCGCGACAACTCTAGCAGAATCACCATAAAAGGGCCGGATCGCCATATTGATCGTCATTGTGTGATTTTGGCCAAAAAGGCCACTCTTGCACAGTCGGTTTGGCGCTATTGTCATTTCTTTCTACCAATGCTCTTCATGTTCGCACGCCGCCTCCCCCCCCCCCCCCTCATCGTAACGCTTTCGCCACCGCCGATGGCATGGATCTCCGACCTCCATGCCCGATTCCATCACTTTGGAGTCAGATCCTGCGGCTTTAATATGCGGCCACCACTCCCTAGGAAAGCATCTCGTCCACCAGACATATATGTAAGGATAACAATCACGTTGTGGCGTGGGACTAGGAATGCCCACGAAACTAGGTCCTACGAGCACAACCGAAACACGTACATGTATATATACAACACTTTACAACTTTAATACAAAAAATGCATAAAAGAGGCATTGAGGATGAAGTATGAACCAATGAAACTAAAGCGGTCCGACATTTGTCTCACATGAGACTTATTAGAGTAAGTGTTTCCCTATTGAAAAATCTAAACTAGCTAGCACCTATCATAGTCAGTGATCGGCTCCAAGCCCGTACTTGACACCCACATAACATCCCGGTTCATTCCCACAGAGATGACGCCGAGATTGGCATTGGTGCAGGACGAGCTCACATCGCATCGTGCCGCAATTTACAAGCAGTCCGACGGTCTCAGATCAGATGATGCCGCTGATGGGGCCCCCATCTTGTCTTGGCCCGTGCAGTTAAGATGAGAGTAGAAGTTTTGGCAGTGTACTCGACACTTCCTTTCCCCATGCCTCCCATGCCAAGAAGGCTCGAAATTGTCCTCCCTTCATGCGAAACGAAGATAGAACACCATGATCTTGACATGCGGCTCAATCTAGTGACAATTGACACAATCACAAGAGTAGCTACTTCCATCATTACGGGCTCATCCTTGACATACTGACCCCTTCTCCACATCTTCTTATGGTTATATTCCTTAATGAGAGGCTTGCTCAATTTCGGGTGGAGGGTGCCAAATGCCCCCGTGGTTAGCCCTATGCCCATGACCTCCCATTTTTCCCGCTTGCTTAGCTCGCTTTCTGCCCTCCCACGGTCCCACCTAGGCAACTATCACAGTGAGTAGATATAGCTATCATAGTCCGACAAGAGGTTTATATCTCACATGCAGTGCATCAATGCACGTAGTACTTGTCTGCCAGCCCGGACCCAGGTAGCATCCTGGGCCAATATTAATCAATCCTACTCCATTAAACGGTCTTTTCTGGTATGGTTTCTTAGCTTGAAAGATGTCATGCCCTCCATTACACCTCAAAGGTGTAGCAGCTTCAGTTCCATTAGAATAAGAGTGTGTAGCCCAGTTCGGGATGCGTGGTTGAGAATTGAGTTAAAAGCAATTTAGGTCTTTGTTAGGAAGGTAGAAATTAGCGGCCGCTATATTGTAGGAATACAACACTTTAATTCAGTAACAAAACTAAGGATCAAAATTTAGAGGATGACGTGCCAACATTTAATTAGAAATTGAAGGGCTCATAAGGTGAAACTCTGGGGGAGATTAATTATTAGTGGTCACGTCTGCCTCTACGTCAGAATATGTAGTTCCACTCTATATGTTTATCAATTATCATCGAAAAGCTCGGCCTCACCCTGCTGATAACACGCTTGCAAGGGCCACCTCCACAACCGTCCGACCAGTTTTGATCGTGCGGCATGGGGCACCCTCTTGCATTCGATTATGCACACCTACTTTTGCAACATGGGCTGTGTTGGAGACAGCCGAGCGTCACACGGGTCGTGTTCAACCCATTGATTGGGTTTTTCATCGCATCAAGCCATCAACCACGTGTTTGGTGGAATTCTGCACTCTCCCGCCAACAACCACGTGTTTGGTGGACTTCTGCACTGTCCCCTTGTCTTCTCCACCACACCTCGCCCCCACCCCCACCTCTCTCTCTCTCTCTCTCTCTCTCTATATATATATATATATATATATATATACACCTACTTACTAATAAAGCAAGGTGCGTTTCTCCTATTTATTCATCCGTTCACCAACATTAAATTTTTCAAAGATTTGTTCTATCCGACGTGGTACTAATATTTTGTTTGCTAGAACAAAAATAATTTTGCGGGAGACAGCTGGTCCGAAACTGGTCATGTGCTCATTTTTTCGAGCTGGGCCGCGGTGGTACTAATCCACTTTGTGGCTCGTCAACCACGTGGGCCAAACTAGGCCTGATCCGCACTTCTTTTAAAGAACCTCAATTGGAGTAGTAGCAAAAATATGTCCTGTGAGGGAAGGCTCCGGCCAACTGACCTACTATACCTATGTTGTCAAAAAGGGTTCGATAATGTTTAAATAGTCCCACCTTGCTTATTTTCATTCAATAACATCAATTTATATACGTTGACGACTTTCACAGGAATCAAGGAGCAACATTGATAATCAATAAATGGGGGGTTGACAATAAATGAAAGGCATCATAGACTTTATGGATGGTCGGTCCTATTAAATTAAATGGAAGGAAGAAGAATACGAAGAAAGGTTACGTGATGAAGGGAGAGACTCTATATATATACGGTGGGCTGATTAAAGGAATTCATTGAGACATAATGAGGGTAATTAAGGAGCGAAGAGAAATAGGAAGCCCACGTTGATGGGGGAGACATGATCGGCTGATTAATGAGGCTAATTAAGGAGGGGAGGAAGAGGACTAGGAAGGCCAAAAAATAGGAATACCACCTTGACACGGAAGGACATACCGCGATCAATAATGAAGGGGAAAAACATCCGAAAAACCCTTAAAAGCCATTAATAAAAATATGTTTTTGTCTTCATGCAAAAATTGCTACAAGTAGTGCTAACTTCGAGCACCACTATTACCTGCCCTTAAACCACAAATATTGTGGCAAAAGCCCCTACTGTCCAAGGAGGAGAGAGCCACGACTCCTTATATACTGGTTGGCTAATTAACCTTTAATAGGGAGAGCTAATTAAAAGGATTCTTGCGACATGCATATACATAATTAAAGGAGGCACAAACATGATGCTCATTTAAACGGGATAATAAAATTCCTTGATCGGGCATACGTGATTTTGTTTTTGCATCTTGATCAGTTCTCTTCAATCAACCAAGCTATGTATACATTGAATTGGACTTTAACTGGCTAGCCCTCATTTCGGTGTTTACTCATTAGTAGCATGACTGAAATGTCAAACAATGGATACATTAATTACACTTATTACAAAGATGGTTACTTGAAAGAATAACAATTCTTCATGTTCCCCTAAAAAAAAAACAATTCTTCATGTTAGTTATGTGGGTCATAAATAAAATCATCACTTATATTTTAGGCCATACATTTGTTTAAGAGAAATCATAATTATTGGATTACGACTGCTGCAGTGTGATAAATTTTTCTCCCGTTGTAACGCACGGGCCATTTTCCTAGTAACACTATTCTAATCCTGCGATTAGAATAGTTATTTGGATCACGATGGCGCTATATAGGGAGCGAGGAGAAGTTCCTGAACTGTCGAACCGTGGTAAAGAGAAAAAACATAGCGCCCCCACTGTCCCCGCCGCACCCACATCTCTTCCACCTCCCGAACTCCACCATCCCACCTCCCCGCCGCCGGGATCCAGCCAACGGCGAGTCGGCGACCGGCACCAACCCACCTCCCCGTCGTCGGGATCCAGCCACCAATCCACCGCCCTACCGTCGGGATCCAGCCGCCTATCCACCTCCCCGCCGCCGGGATCCTGCCGCCGCACAACCGCCACCAACCCAACCTCCCGTCGCCGGGATACTGCCGCCGCGCGACAGCCACCAACTCATCTTCCCTGTCGCCGGAATTCGCCCCTCAGCGACCTTCGTCCTCTGCTGCCTCGACCTTCCACATCTGCCACTGCGGCCTTCTTCCCTCCCGTGCCTCCAGTGCGGCGGCGCCCTCTCATATCCAGGATTCATGGCGGTGGCAGCCTGCTCTTCTTCCAACGCGGTGATGCCCTCCATGGCGCGTGGAGCTGGCAAACCATTGGCTGTTAACCTCGCAAGCACCGCCATCCAGCCATCTATTGATGTCGTCTGGGCTGCAGAGCGACAATCCTCCCCTCGGGACCCTCCCTTCCTCTGCTCAACCGGGCCACCGCTACTATGCCACCCGCCCCAAACGTCATCGCTCGTCCATCTGCTCCGGCCTCGCGCACACTGCCATCCCGACGAAAGCTGATTCGGTAGCTCAGCCAAGCCACCACTACAGTCCGACGTTTTTCATTTTTTGATGATGCCCCCTTCTGCATACTTCTTGCACCTTGCTGCAGCGTACAGATGTTCTCAACCTCATGCGTGTAGCTCCTACTGCGCCTACTGCCCCCCCACCCGCTATTAGCTGCTAACGTACCACTCAGCGCCCGCTGCTTGCTAGTTGATATAGGGGTGTGTGTCGTGCGTCTCAAAAAGATTGAGTTTTGATGGACAGACAAGTTCAGCCGAGAGATTCTAGTTCAGGGAGATTTTGTAAAAAGACAATAAGTGAGCCATTTTCAGTACTCCCTCCGTCCGGAAATACTTGTCATCAAAATGGATGAAAATGGATGTATCTAGAACTAAAATACATCTAGATACATCCATTTCAATGACAAGTATTTCCGGACGGAGGGAGTATTAGCGATGGTGTTTAGAACAACTGATTCTTTAGTTTTGGCTGTTGGATTGTGCCCATTCTGCGACTCCGCACCAGCACTTGGCCACTTGCGTATATGGTTACATCTTCTTGCAAAGTTCAGAAAACAAGAAGAAAAATGGAGTTCAACTTGGCCTGGGTGAGGAGCACGAATCGGATGCTGCACAAACAATTGTGTGCCTGCTTTGCTCACGAAATATACAAGGGAGCCCTTCCTGTTTTACTTCCACGACCAGGGTGTCATTCTTTCAAACAAAAAAAATCTGTCAGCCTATCTGAGTGGCAATGGCTCCTTTGCTCACGGAATCTACAAGGGCCCTTCCTGTTATGTTGAGTAATTCACTTGCTGTGAAAATTCCATATCCTATATTTCTCCTTTCCTCACGGAAGTTCATCCTGGCAGTCTATGTAGTTCAATGTGTATATTAAAAGAAGGAAAATGAAAGAGCATCAATAAAAGAAAATGGAGGCGTCGGGGGGCAGGACCTGGCGCAGCAGACCGACCGGAGCAGTCGAGCCAGGCCATGGGGTGCGGCCACAGACGACGATGCAACCGTGACGTTGACGCTTGTTGCCGCTGGGTGCGTGCGTTCTGCTTGTGTGTCGCGTGACTGGTGTGTGCGTGCACTGTGCTGAGTGGTGTGTGTTGGGTGCATGCATGTACGAGTGCATCCATGCAAAAAAAAAGTACGAGTGCACATGCGTGCTACCACACATGAACTGAAGAGAATTTCAGATTTTGTAGCCAGCTCGTGTGCATCAGAATTGCTCGTGTTTATGCCCCAAAAAAGATAATATTGCTTTGTCGTGATTTGATGTTCAACTATTTGTTCTTGTGCTTGTAGAGAAAATGGATTTTTCCCGTTTCTACAAAAAAAACTAAAGGTCCAAACTTAAATAATGGAGAAGTTCAACGTTAGATACCAAGAAGGTCAAGTTAAAAAAAGAGCAGTTTAAAAAATTTATAACACAAAATTTTCTTGTTTTCTAAAAATCCCTAGAAGTCCAAATTTAAATAGTTGGATGGTTCTATGTTTTTTTGCATAACTAACACTTTAACCATTACTAATGAATAACACTAAGAAGTCCAAATTGAAAAAACGAAGACGTTCAATTTAAAAAAAAATAGTTGAATGTACATGAAAAACATAGATTTTCCTCGTTCCTAAATAAGTTCAATTTCAAAAAATGGAGCAGTTCAATTTTCATTACAAAAACTTGTTTTTTTTTCTGTTACTAACGAATAAACCAAGAAGTTTAGTTCGAACTAACCAAGAAGTTTTACGATGTTTATTACAAAACTAGGATTTTTTCCATAAAAAATGAATAACATCAATAAGTCCAAATTGAAAAAACCAAGAAGCTCAATTTTGAAAAATAGAATAGTTCAATGTATATGAAAAAAACCCAGATTTTCCTCATTATAAATAATAAACCAAGAAGTTCAATTTCAAAAAATGGAGCAGTTCGATATTTCTTACAGAACTCCTTTTTTCCGTTACTAACGAATAAACCAAGAAGTTCATTTCAATATAACGAAGAAGTTCAACATTTACTAAAAAACTCCAAAATTTCCCATTTCTAGAAATACACAAAGAGGTTCAAAAATTGAAAAAAGAGTGGTTTGATGTCTATAAAAATCAATTTTTTGTTGCTAAAGGGTAGAGTTGTTTTCCACATTTTAAAAAATTAGAGAAATTTGATTTTAAAAAGAAAATCAAGAGTTTTAAATTAAAAAATGGAGTAGTTAGATGTATCTGAAAAGCTCAAATTTTTCTTGTTTTTATGCTAAATTAAAGTATCAAGTTCAATTTTAAAAAAAGTACCATGTTTACATAAAAATCATTTTTAACTAAAAAGCTTAACATTAAAATGTGGAGAAGTTCAAAGATTATAAAACCTAGGATTTACATGCTCAGTTTTATGAGTGTTTAATATGAGAAAATTATAAAATGGAAAAAGTTCATGTACTACATGGTGTGTGTTTAATATGAGAAAATGAATTAAAAAGGCAAGGTCCAATTTTTTTGTTGTTATAAGTTCAAGTCGTCGATTGGAGAAAGTTAAAAAAATTATTGTGAGAAGGGTTTGTACAAAAGGAATATCATTTGTATAACACTAATGAATGGATGAGAAAAATTATAAACGAAAATACGTCACAGAAGTTCAACGTGTAAATAGGAGGAAATTCAACTACTACAATGAATGAATTTCAGATGAAAAACTTTTAAAACCGTCGCGAGTATGAAAAAATGATCAACACGGGAAAGTTGCGTGTTTACAACACCTTTCCATCTGGATATCACTTGCTCGATTCCGGTGAGTAGATGGAGATCTACGCGCAAAAGAAAACACGTGAAAAACAGAGTGAAGTTCAGGTAAACATGCCGAGAAGTTCAAGTTCTTCATGCAGTGCATTTTCGAAGAATTCGTTTCGCGATAAAGGCAGAACGCATGATAACAAGAAGTTCAACTTTTAAAAATAGAGCGCGTCCATATTAAAAAGATGGAGAAATTCGATGATTATAGAAAACTCAGATTTTCCTCGTTATTAAAGAATGGAAACAAGAATTTCAAAAATAAAATAGCAAGAAGTTCAACTTTTCAAAATAGAGCGCTTCAAAATTTCATAAAAAAGATTAAGAAAACAAAACCAGGACGTCCATATTAAAAAGATGGAGAAGTTCTATGATTATAGAAAACTTAGATTTTCCTTGTTATTAAATAATGGAAACAAGAAGTTCAAAAAATAAAATAACAAGAAGTTCAACGAAAATAACAAGATGGATGCGAAACTTACAAACAAAAATACGTCACAGAAGTTCAACGTGAAAACAATAGGAAGTTCAACTACTACGCTGAATGAATTTCAGATGAAAAACTTTTAAAATCGTTCGGGAGTATGAAAAAATGATCAATACGAGAAAGTTGCGTGTTTAGAACAGCTTTCCATCGGTATATCACGTGCTCAATTCCGGTGAATGGATGGAGAGCTACGAGAAGTAGATGGAGATCTACGAGCAAAAATAAACACATGAAAAACAGAGTGAAGTTCAGGTAGACTTGCCAAGAAGTACAAGTTCTTCACGCGGTGCATTTTCGAAGAATTTATTTCGCGATAAAGGCAGAACACATTACCTTGCTGTTTTCCAAATTACTTAAAAATGGCTAGGAATCACAGAAAAATATCAACATGAAAAAGTTTCGCATTTTCCGTATATTTTCAGCGGTATATTTTTTGCCCCATTCTGATAAAGTTTGTAGAAATTACGGCAAAAATACGTTTTTAGCAATTTGCAAAGTTGACTTAAAACAGTAAAGAATTGAGAGAAACAGTATATACAAAAAAGTTTCGCATTTCATCAAGCTCTCCAACGCCATATCATTTGTTGCATTCAGACGTACGGTTAAAAAATTAGCTTAAAAATACAAACTCGATGGAACCTGTACCGTTTTTTAAAGTACTTTTAAACCGTTCAAAATTAGAAATAACTTTCAACATGAGAAAGTAGCGAATTTTCACAAGCTTTCCAACGCCATATCATTTGCCTCAACTGGATTAGCTGTTTAAAAATTGCATTGAAAATACGAACTCGGCTGTTCGGTTTGCGAAATTTTACTATTTTCCAAATTACTCTTTATCCATAGGGAGTTAGAGAAAATTTTAAACATGTCGAAGGAGCGGTTTTGCCGGTTTCCAACGCCATATTATTTACCTCATTCCTATTAACGGTTTCGAAATGAGATCGAAAATACGATTCACGTTCTTTGTATGAAGAAAAAACGGTTTTCAAAACTGCTCTTAAACTGCTTATATTTTGCCAAAAATTTAACTTGGATCATGATACTGGTGTCCATAGCTTTCCAACGGTATATCGCAAGCCCCATTTGGACAACATTTAACTAAAGTTCAACCTAGTACTCGGGGAAGGTCAGGCGCGTTACTCGGGAAGCGTCTGATCCAACATGAACTTCGGGCCTATATAGAGCTGACCGTGATCGCGCTACCAGGCGGATGCTGATCCCCCCCAGCAACCTAGTACTCGGGGAAGGTCAGGCGCGTTACTCGGGAAGTTCGTGTCTTCGGGCCTATATAGAGCTGACCGTGATCGCGCTACCAGGCGGATGCTGATCCCCCCCAACAACCACCTCCGTTCCCGTTTCCTGCTGGCGCTGCCATGGATCCTCCCCATCATGTTGCTATCCACGATCCAGAAGATGGGACGAGATGGCCTCCCCGGCGAACACGACGAATCCTCTCCCGACAGCCTGCATTCCCACCCGGCGTCCCTTTCTTTCCCTCAGATCCATTGCCGGACCCAACAAAAAAAATATCTCTTTTTGCTACCCTCCAGCCTGACTACCTCCCTTCCACCCGCCCCCAACCTTGGCGTGACCTTCCCTGCACTCCGCCGTGACCTTCCCTCCCCTCCGACGCAGCCTACCCTCTGACCCTGTTTCTTGTTCTTTGTTCATCTTATTTTGTTGGGGAACGTAGTAATTTCAAAAATTTCCTACGCACACGCAAGACCATGGTGATGGCATAGCAACGAGAGGGGAGAGTGTCCGCCCACCCTCGTGAGACCGAAAGCGGAAGCGTTATAACAACGCTGGTTGATGTAGTCGACGTCTTCACGATCCGACCGATCCAAGCACCGAGCGCACGACACCTCCGAGTTCTCGCACACGTTCAGCTCGATGGCGATCCCGGACTCCGATCCAGCAAAGTGTCGGGATGAGTTCCGTCAAGACGACGGCGTGGTGGCGATGATGATGCTCCACCGACGCAGGGCTTCGCCTAAGCTCCGCTGACGATATGACTTCTCCGCGCAGGCTTCGCCTAAGCTCTGCGACGATATGACGAAGTGGAATATGGTGGAGGGGGCACCGACACGGCTAAGGAACGATCCGTAGATCAACTTGTGTGTTATGGGGTGCCCCTGCCCCGTATATAAAGGAGCAAGGAGGAGGTGGCGGCCAAGGAGGCGCGCAAGGGGAGTCCTACTCCGGTGGAGTAGGACTCCTCCTTTCCTAGTAGGAGTAGGAGAGAAGGAAGGGAAGGGAAGAAGGGTGCGGCCCTCCCCTAGTACAATTCGGACTAGGCCTTGGGGCGCGGCCTGCCCTAGGCAGCCCTCTCTCTTTCCGCAGGGCCCAATAAGGCCCAATACTTCTCCCGGCGAATTCCCGTAACTCTCCGGTACTCGAAAAATACCGAATCATTCGAACCTTTCCGAACTCGAATATAGTCGTCCAATATATCGATCTTTACGTCTCGACCATTTCGAGACTCCTCGTCATGTCCCCGATCTCATCCGGGACTCGAACTCCTTCGGTACATCAAAACTCATAAACTCATAATATAAGCATCATCGAAACCTTAAGCGTGCGGACCCTACGGGTTCGAGAACTATGTAGACATGACCTAGAACTATTCTCGATCAATAACCAATAGCGGAACCTGGATGCCCATATTGGCTCCTACATATTCTACGAAGATCTTTATCGGTCAAACCGCATAACAACATACTTTGTTCCTTTGTCATCGGTATGTTACTTGCCCGAGATTTGATCGTAGGTATCCAATACCTAGTTCAATCTCGTTACGGCAAGTCTCTTTACTCGTTACGTAATGCGTCATTCGTAACTAACTCATTAGCTACATTGCTTGCAAGGCTTATAGTGATGTGCATTACCGAGAGGGCCCAGAGATACCTCTCCGACAATCGGAGTGACAAAACCTAATCTCAAATACGCCAACCCAACATGTACCTTTGGAGACACCTGTAGTACTCCTTTATAATCACCCGATTACGTTGTGACGTTTGGTAGTACCAAAGTGTTCCTCCGTAAGCGGAGTTGCATAATCTCATAGTTACAGGAACATGTATAAGTCATGAAGAAAGCAATAGCAACATACTAAGCGATCAAGTGCTAGGCTAACGGAATGGGTCATGTCAATCAGATCATTCTCCTAATGATGTGATCCCGTTAATCAAATGACAACTCATGTCTATGGTTAGGAAACATAACCATCTTCGATTAACGAGCTAGTCAAGTAGAGGCATACTAGTGACACTCTGTTTGTCTATGTATTCACACATGTATTATGTTTCCGGTTAATACAATTCTAGCATGAATAATAAACATTTATCATGATATAAGGAAATAAATAATAACTTTATTATTGCCTCTAGGGCATATTTCCTTCAGTCTCCCACTTGCACTAGAGTCAATAATCTAGTTCACATCGCCATGTGATTTAACATTTATAGTTCACAACTATATGTGTTTAACACCCATAGTTCACATCGACATGTGACCAACACCCAAAGGGTTTACTAGAGTCAGTAATCTAGTTCACATCGCTATGTGATTAACACCCAAAGAGTACTAAGGTGTGATCATGTTTTGCTTGTGAGATAATTTTAGTCAGCGGTCTCATCACATTCAGAGCCGTAAGTATTTTGCAAATTTCTATGTCTACAATGCTCTGCACGGAGCTACTCTAGCTAATTGCTCCCACTTTCAATATGTATCCAGATTGAGACTCAGAGTCATCTAGATTAGTGTTTAAAACTTGTATCGGCGTAACCCTTTACGACGAACCTTTTTCACTTCCATAATCGAGAAACATATCCTTATTCTACTAAGGATAATTTTGACCGCTGTCCATTGATCTACTCCTAGATCACTATTGCACTCCTTGCCAAGCTTTAGTGGTAGGGTATGCAATAGATCTGGTACACAACATGACATACTTTATAGAACCTATGGCTGATGTATAGGAATGACTTTCATTCTCTTTCTATCTTCTGCCGTGGTCGGGTTTTGAGTCTTACTCAATCTCACACCTTGTGACACAGGCAAGAACTCTTTCTTTGACTGTTCCATTTTGAACTACTTCAAAATCTTGTCAAGGTATGTATTCATTGAAAAACTTATCTAGCGTCTTGATCTATCTCTATAGATCTTGATGCTCAATATGTAAGCAGCTTCACCGAGGTCCTTCTTTGAAAAACTCCTTTCAAACACTCCTTTATGCTTTGCAGAATAATTCTACATCATTTCCGATCAACAATATGTAATTCACATATACTTATCAGAAATGTTGTAGTGCTCCCACTCACTTTCTTGTAAATACAGGCTTCACCGCAAGTCTGTATAAAACTATATGCTTTGATCAACTTATCAAAGTGTGTATTCCAACTCTGAGATGCTTGCACCAGTCCATAGATGGATCGCTGGAGCTTACACATTTTGTTAGCACCTTTAGGATTGACAAAACCTTCTGGTTGCATCATATACAACTCCTTTTTAAGAAAACCATTAAGGAATGCAGTTTTGACATTCATTTGCCAGATTTCATAAAATGTGGCAATTGCTAACATGATTCGGACAGACTTAAGCATCGCTACAGTTGAGAAAATCTCATTGTAGTCAACACCTTGAACTTGTCAAAACCTTTTTGCGACAAGTCGAGCTTTGTAGATAGTAACACTACTATCAACATCTGTCTTCCTCTTGAAAATCCATTTATCTACATGGCTTGCTGATCATCGAGCAAGTCAATCAAAGTCCATACTTTGTTCTCATACATGGATCCTATCTCAGATTTTATGGCCTCAAGCCATTTCATGAATTTGGGCTCATCATCGCTTCCTCATAGTTCGTAGGTTCATCATGGTCTAGTAACATGACTTCCGAACATGATTACCGTACCACTCAGTGCGGATCTTACTCTGGAAGACCCACGAGGTTTGGTAGCAACTTGATCTGAAGTTTCATGATCATCATCATTAACTTCCTTACTAATTGGTGTAGGAATCACCGGAACTGATTTCTGTGATGAACTACTTTCCAATAAGGGAGAAGGTACAATTACCTCATCAAGTTCTACTTTCCTCCCACTCACTTCTTTCGAGAGAAACTTCTTCTCTAGAAAGGATCCATCTTAGCAACGAATATCTTGCCTTTGGATCTGTGATAGAAGGTGTACCCAATAGTTACCTTTGGGTATTCTATGAAGACGCACTTCTCCGATTTGGGTTCGAGCTTATCAGTTGAAAACTTTTTCACATAAGCATCACAACTCCAAACTTTTAAGAAACGACAGCTTAGGTTTACTGTTAAACCATAGTTCATACGGTGTCATCTCAACGGATTTAGATGGTGCCCTATTAAACGTGAATGCAGCTGTCTCTAATGCATAACCCCAAAACGATATTGGTAAATCGGTAAGAGACATCATTGATCGCACCATATCAAAAATAAAGTACGGTTATGACGTTCGGACACACCATTACGTTATGGTGTTCCATGTGGCGTGAGCTGTGAAACTATTCCACATTGTTTTATATGAAGGCCAAACTCAGTAACTCAAATATTCTCCTCCACGATCAGATCGTAGAAACTTTATTTTCTTATTACGATGATTCTCCACTTCACTCTGAAATTATTTGAACTTTTCAAATGTTTCAGACTTGTGCTTCATTAAGTAGAAATACTCATATCTGCTCAAATCATCTTGTGAAGGTCGAAAATAACGATACTTGCCGTGAGCTTTAACACTCATCGGACCGCATACATCAGTATGTATTATTTCCAATAAGTCATTTGCTCGCTCCATTGTTCCGGAGAACGAGTCTTTAGTCATCTTGCCCATAAGGCATGGTTCGCAAGCATCAAGTGATTCATAATCAAGTGATTCCAAAATCCCATCAGCATGGAGTTTCTTCATGCGCTTTACACCAATATGACCTAAGCGGCAGTGCCACAAATAAGTTGCACTATCATTATTAACTTTGCATCTTTTGGCATCAATATTATGAATATGTGTATTACTACGATCGAGATCCAACGAACTATTTTTATTGGGTGTATGACCATTGAAGGTTTTATTCATTTAAGCAGAACAACAATTATTCTTTGACTTTAAATGAATAACCGTTTTGAAAACTATTTTCATTGGGTGTATGACCATCGAAGGTTTTATTCATTTAAACAGAACAACAATTATTCTTTGACTTTAAATGAATAACCGTTTTGCAATAAACATGATCAAATCATATTCATGCTCAACGCAAACACCAAATAACATTTATTTAGGTTTAACACTAATCCCGAAAGTATAGGGAGTGTGCGATGATGATCATATCAATCTTGGAACTACTTCCAACACTCATCGTCACTTCCCTTCAACTAGTTTCTGTTCATTCTCGCAACTCCGTTTGAGTTACTACTCTTAGCAACTGAATCAGTATCAAATACCGAGGGGTTGCTATGAACACTAGTAAAATATACATCAATAATCTGTATATCAAATATACCTTTGTTCACTTTGCCATCCTTCTTATCCGCCAAACACTTGGGGTAGTTCCGCTTCGATGACCAATTCTATTGTAGCAAAAGCACTTAGTCTCGGCTTAGGTTCAGACTTGGGCTTCTTCACTCGAGTAGCAACTTGCTTGCCGTTCTTTTGAAGTTCCCTTCTTCCCTTTGCCCTTTTCCTTGAGACTAGTGGTCTTGTCAATCATCAACACTTGATGCTCTTTTCTTGATTTCTACCTTCGTCGATTTCAGCATCACGAAGAGCTTGGGAATTACTTTTGTCATCCCTTGCATATTATAGTTCATCACGAAGTTCTACTAACTTGGTGATGGTGACTAGAGAATTCTGTCAATCACTATCTTATCTGGAAGATTAACTCCCACTTGATTCAAGCGATTGAAGTACCCAGACAATCTGAGCACATGTTCACTAGTTGAGCGATTCTCCTCCATCTTTTAGCTATAGAACTTGTTGGAGACTTCATATCTCTCAACTCGGGTATTTGCTTGAAATATTAACTTCAATTCCTGGAACATCCCATATGGTCCATGACGTTCAAAACGTCTTTGAAGTCCCGATTCTAAGCCTTTAAGCATGATGCACTAAACTATCAAGTAGTCATCATATTGAGCTAGCCAAGCGTTCATAACGCCCCGCATCTGCTCCTGCAATAGGTTTTTCACCTAGCGGTGCATTAAGGACATAATTTTTCTGTGCAGCAATGAGGATAAACCTCAGATCACGGATCCAATCCGCATCATTGCTACTAACATTTTCAACATAATTTTTCTCTAGGAACATATCAAAATAAACATATGAAAGCAACAAACATAGGGAAGCAACAACGCGAGTTATTGATCTACAACATAATTTGCAAAATACTACCAGGACTAAGTTCATGATAAATTAAAGTTCAATTAATCATATTACTTAAGAACTCCCACTTAGATAGACATCTCTCTAGTCATCTAAGTGATTGCGTGATCCAAATCAACTAAACCATGTCCGATCATCACGTGAGATGGAGTAGTTTCAATGGTGAACATCACTATGTTGATCATATCTACTATATGATTCACGCTCGACCTTTCGGTCTCCGTGTTCCGAGGCCATATCTGTTATATGCTAGGCTCGTCAAGTTTAACCTGAGTATTCGCGTGTGCAACTGTTTTGCACCGTTGTAGATGGACGTAGAACTTATCACACCGATCATCACGTGGTGTCGGGTACTACGAACTTTGGCAATGGTGCATACTCGGGAGAACACTTCTTGATAATTTTAGTGAGAGATCATCTTATAATGCTACCGTCAATCAAAGCAAGATAAGATGCATAAAGGATAAACATCACATGCAATCAATATAAGTGATATGATATGGTCATCATCATCTTGTGCTTGTGATCTCCATCGCCAAGCACCGTCATGATCACCATCGTCACCGGCGCGACACCTTGATCTCCATCGTAGCATCGTTGTCGTCTCGCCAACTATTGCTTCTACGACTATCGCTATTGCTTAGTGATAAAGTAAAGCAATTACATGGCGTTGCATTTCATACAATAAGCGACAACCATATGGCTCTGCCGATTGCCGATAACTCGGTTACAAAACATGATCATCTCATACAATAAAATATAGCATCACGTCTTGACCACATCACATCACAACATGCCCTGCAAAAACAAGTTAGGCGTCCTCTACTTTGTTGTTGCAAGTTTTACGTGGCTGCTACGGGCTGAGCAAGAACCGTTCTTACCTACGCATCAAAACCACAGCGATAGTTTGTCAAGTTGGTGCTGTTTTAACCTTCGCAAGGACCGGGCGTAGCACACTCAGTTCAACTAAAGTGAGAGAAGCGACACCGCCGGTCACCTTTAAGCAACTAGTGCTCGGCGGTGAAACCAGTCTCGCGTAAGCGTCTGCGTAATGTCGGTCCGGGCGCTTCATCTCACAATACCGCCGAACCAAAGTATGACATGCTGGTAAGCAGTATGACTAATATCGCCCACAACTCACTTGTGTTCTACTCGTGCACATGACATCAACGCATAAAACCAGGCTCGATACCACTGTTGGGGAGCGTAGTAATTTCAAAAATTTCCTACGCACACGCAAGACCATGGTGATGGCATAGCAACGAGAGGAGAGTGTCCGTCCCGTACCCTCGTGAGACCGAAAGCGAAGCGTTATAACAACGCGGTTGATGTAGTCGACGTCTTCACGATCCGACCGATTCAAGCACCGAGCGTACGGCACCTCCGAGTTCGCACACGTTCAGCTCGATGACGATCCCGGACTCGATCCAGCAAAGTGTCGGGATGAGTTCCGTCAACACGACGGCGTGGTGGCGATGATGATGCTCCACCGACGCAGGGCTTCGCCTAAGCTCCGCGACGATATGACTTCTCCGGCGCGAGGCTTCGCCTAAGCTCTGCGACGATATGACCGAAGTGGAATATGGTGGAGGGGGGCACCGCACACGGCTAAGGAACGATCCGTAGATCAACTTGTGTGTTATGGGGTGCCCCCTGCCCCTGTGATATATAAAGGAGCAAAGAGGAGGTGGCCGGCCAAGGGAGGAGGCGCGCAAGGGGAGTCCTACTCCCACCGGAGTAGGACTCCTCCTTTCCTAGTAGGAGTAGGAGAGAAGGAAGTGGAAGGGAAGAAGGGTGCGGCCCTCCCCTAGTCCAATTCGGACTAGGCCTTGGGAGGGCGCGGCCTGCCCTAGGCAGCCCTCTCTCTTTCCGCAGGGCCCAATAAGGCCCAATACTTCTCCCGGCGAATTCCCGTAACTCTCCGGTATTCGAAAAATACCGAATCATTGGAACCTTTCCGAACTCCGAATATAGTCGTCCAATATATCGATCTTTACGTCTCGACCATTTGAGACTCCTCGTCATGTCCCCGATCTCATCCGGGACTCCGAACTCCTTCGGTACATCAAAACTCATAAACTCATAATATAACATCATCGAAACCTTAAGCGTGCGGACCCTACGGGTTCGAGAACTATGTAGACATGACCTAGAACTATTCTCGGTCAATAACCAATAGCGGAACCTGGATGCCCATATTGGCTCCTACATATTCTCGAAGATCTTTATCGGTCAAACCGCATAACAACATACTTTGTTCCCTTTGTCATCGGTATGTTACTTGCCCGAGATTTGATCGTAGGTATCCAATACCTAGTTCAATCTCGTTACCGCAAGTCTCTTTACTCGTTATGTAATGCGTCATTCCGTAACTAACTCATTAGCTACATTGCTTGCAAGGCTTATAGTGATGTGCATTACCGAGAGGGCCAGAGATACCTCTCCGACAATCGGAGTGACAAAACCTAATCTCAAATATCGCCAACCCAACATGTACCTTTGGAGACACCTGTAGTACTCCTTTATAATCACCCGATTACGTTGTGGACGTTTGGTAGTACCAAAGTGTTCCTCCGTAAGCGGAGTTGCATAATCTCATAGTTACAGGAACATGTATAAGTCATGAAGAAAGCAATAGCAACATACTAAGCGATCAAGTGCTAGGCTAACGGAATGGGTCATGTCAATCAGATCATTCTCCTAATGATGTGATCCCGTTAATCAAATGACAACTCATGTCTATGGTTAGGAAACATAACCATCTTCGATTAACGAGCTAGTCAAGTAGAGGCATACTAGTGACACTCTGTTTGTCTATGTATTCACACATGTATTATGTTTCCGGTTAATACAATTCTAGCATGAATAATAAACATTTATCATGATATAAGGAAATAAATAATAACTTCATTATTGCCTCTAGGGCATATTTCCTTCATATTTGTCAAAAAAGAATGATCGAAAATGGATTCTGAACTTCTTGTGCCATGGACACTGAATCCCTGAAAAATTCTGACTCGAACATAATTATTTTGCTCATGATTTCCTTGTCATGTTGATTTTTGTGCCCTTTACTAGTCTTTTATACACATCCCTACAAAGATGTCCAAACTGATGAAATTCAAAAATCGTGTACGCTCCAGTTAGTTGTATAGAAAAAAGAAAACGTTATATATGGGGGACTTGATAGTTCATACTAGGCAAGCAAGAAAAAATTCTGAGAGCAGTACACTTGTGTTCGTGTTGCTGTCGAACTTCAGCTACTATTCTTTTTAAATTTTTTGCTTGATTTTGATCTGGCCGTGGACCCCCTAATGACCTCTTTCTCTATTCTTTACTTGACATGAACTTCAGCTACTATATAAGTTTTTCCTTAAAGATTTCACCTCCGATATGTGCTCTCTATGTGGTGAGAGTAGAAATTTCATTATACATAGAACAGAAAAAAGAAGGCTGGAAAATACCAATGATAGAAGTTCATGTATATAAAGGTTGATGCTTCGCATGTTGCGTGTATACATGGGAGCACACAAAGCAATCATGTTGGGCCATCACCGACTAGCAATTCAAAAAGAAAACCTACAGCAGTTCTATTAGTATAATTTGGTCCGAAAAAATGTTGAAAACAAAAAAAAAAACAATGCCATTTTTGTGGCAAAATTATGCAAAAAATTACAGTGGAATATTGTGCTCTCAAAAAGTGTAGTGGCGTCCGTAAGAACGCAACATTTTTTTCTATTTCCCTTTCCTTTTTGTTTGTATATATAAGAATGCATAAAACTTGAGCCGGTCGGGGACATATCGTCCAGAAGTTCATGTATAAAAAGGACTTGTCTTAACTCTGAAAGTTCAAAACTAATAAAATGGAAAGGTAAAAGAAAATGACAAAACAAAAAAGTTCAAACAATTACCATGGATTACGATGGATTTTTCTAATTTATAAAAAAATAGAAGATCAATTTAAAATATATGAGCATTCTATGTTTATTACAAACCTAGAATTTATTCCGTTACTAAAAGAAATTAAACAAAAAGTTCAATTAAAAAATGAAGAAGTTCAATTCAAAAAAGCATAGCAGTTTCATATTTATTTAAAAGCTCAGATTTTTTTGATTACTGAAAAATAAAAACAATAAGTTCAATTCAAAATAACGAAGAAGTTCAACGTTTCAAACAAAACTCCAATTTTCACATTTCTAAAAAGTATATATAAAGAAGTTCAAATAAAAAAGTTAGAGCGGTTCGATGTCCTAAAAAACTCAGACTTTTTCCGTTATTAAAGCAAAATAGAGAGAAGTTCAAAAGTGATAACAACGAGAAGTTCATGTACAATATGATGTTTGTTTTTATATGAGAAAAAAAAGAATAAAAAGGTGAAGTCCAAAATTTTGTTGCTTGAAGTTCAAGTGCTCTGCCCGAGAAAATTCAAAAATTCTTGTGAGAGAGGTTGAACAACAATACGTGACAGAAGTTCAAGATGAGAACAATAGGAAGTTCAATTACTCCACGAAATGCGTTTCAGATAGGAATATAAGAATAGAAAACAAAAAGCTTAAAAGGTTTGTTGCAAGAAGTTCACGTGCTCCTCCCAGCGAAGTTCAAGATCTCTAGTGCCAGACATCCGACTTTCAATTATATGTAAAAAAGGAAAAAAACAATATTATTTTTGTCATTTTTAAAACTACTCTCAAACAATAAAAATTTGTAACGTGTGTCTACATGAAAAAGATGCTCCTATTCATAAGCTTTCCAACGGTATATTATATGCTATATTCTGATGAATGGTTTAAAAGTTTTATGTACACCGTGGAAAACACATTTTTACGCATTCAAAAAATATTTTGAACCGTCGTGAGTACGAAAAACTGATCAACATGAAAAAGTTGTGCGTTTTCAACAGCTTTCCATCAGTATATCATTTGGTCAATTCAGGTAAGTGGTTTGAGAGTTACGGGCAAAAAACAACACGTCAAAAACATAGTGAAGTTCAAAGTGATAACAACCAGAAGTTCACTTACTATATGGTGTGTATTTCATATGAGAAAAATACAATAAAGTGAAACAGACTGAACTTCAAACAGACATGCCCTAGAAGTTCAACTACTTCACGGAGTGCAAAAAACAGCACTAAAAAACAGAGTGAAGTTCAAACAGACATGCCCGAGAAGTTCACTACTTCACGCAGTGCATTTCCATTCGCGATGAAGGCAAAAATAATGATCTCGTCATGTTCTAATTTACTTCAAAACGCCAGGAATATCATTTGTGTAACTTTAAGTCCTCGGTAGGAGAAAGTTATAAAAAATTGTGAGAGAGGTTTGTACAAAAATAATATCATTTGTGCAACACTAACGAAATGGAAGAGAATATTACAAACGAAAATATGTCACAGAAGTTCAACCTGAAAACAGCAGGAAGTTCACCTACTACACTGAATGAATATCAGATGAAAAACTTTTAAAATCGTCGCGAGTATGAAAAAATGATCAACACGGGGAAGTTGCGTGTTTACAACAGCTTTCCATCGGTATATCACTTGCTCAATTTCGGTGAGTGGATGGAGAGCTACGGGCAGTGGATGGAGATCTACGATCAAAAAAAGCACGTTGAAAACAGAGTGAAGTTCAAGTAGACATGCTGAGAAGTTCAAATTCTTCACGCGGTGCATTTTTGAAGAATCTGTTTCGCGATAGAGGCAGAACAAATGATCCCGCCGTTTTCTAAATTTCTTCAAAACGGCTAAGAATCAGAGAAAACCATCAACATGAAAAAGTTTCGCATTTTCCGTAGCTTTTCAAAGGTATATTATTTGCCCAATTCTGATAAAGTTTGTAGAAATTATGACGAAAATACATTTTTCGCCATTTTCGAAACTGACTTAAAACCGTAAAGAATTGGGAGAAACAATACATACCAAAAAGTTTCGCATTTGTTCAAGCTTTCCAACGCCATATAATTGGCTGCATTCGGACGCATGGTTAAAACATTAGCTCGAAAGTACGAACTCGGTAGGACTTGGACCATTTTCTAAATTACTCTTAAACCATTCAAAATTAGAAAAAAAAACTTTCAAGATGAAAAAGTAGCGCATTTTCATAAGCTTTCCAACACCATATCATATGCCTCCATTGGATTAGCCGTTTAGAAATGACAAACTCAGCTGTTCGGTTTACGAAATTTTATGTTTTTTCAAATTACTCTTTAACCATTGGGAATTATAGAAAACTTTCAACATGTGGAACGAGTGGTTTTGTAGCAGCTTTCCAACGCCATATTATATGCCTCATTCCAATAAACGGTTTAGTAATGCGATCGAAAATACGATTCACGTTTTTTGTATGAAGGAAAACGGTTTTCAAAACTGCTCTTAAACCACTTACATTTTGCCAAAATTTGAAGTTGGGTCATGATACTGGTGTCCATAGCTTTCCAACAGTATATCACAAGCCCCATTTGGGCAATGTTGACGGAAGTTCAACCTAGCACTAGGGGAAGTTCAGATCGAACAACTCAGGCAGTAAAAATGCAAAAAACGCAATTTCATCACGACCCGAGAGCAAAATCCGCCAGCGAGCGAGATTTCTATTTAAAACCGGTATTTAGTTGCTAAAAAACGTTTCTAGATTACACTAACATCATACAGAACACTACTAACCAGAATAATTCGCGGGGGAAGCTACGGTTGCAAAGGTAGCCCGAAGGTCGGGTTCGTACAGAGGGAAGTTCAGGCGCGTGTACAAACTAAAATACGTCACAGAAGTTTAACGTGAAAACAACATGAAGTTCAACTACTACGCTGAATGAATTTGATATAAAAAAACTTTTAAAATCGTTGCGAGTATGAAAAAATGATCAACACGGGAAAGTTGCGTGTTTACAGCAGCTTTCCATCGATATATCACTTGCTCAATTCCGGTGAGGGGATGGAGAGCTAGGAGCAGTGGATAGAGATATACGAGGAAAAAAAGCATGTGAAAAACAGAGTGAAGTTCAAGTACACGTGCCGAGAAGTTCAGGTTCTACACGCGCTGCATTTTTGAAGAATTAGTTTCGCGATAAAGGCAGAACGAATGATCTCGCCATTTTCGCAATTACTTGAAAACGGCTAGGAATTAGAGAAAACCATCAACATGAAAAAGTTTCGCATTTTCCGTAGATTTTCAGCGGTATATTATCTGCCCCATTCCGATTAAGTATGTACAAATTATGCCAAAAATACGTTTTTATTCATTTTCCAATTTTACTTAAAACTGTAAGGAATTAGGAGAAACAATATCTACCAAAAAGTTTCGCATTTGCTTAAGCTTTCCAACGTCGTATCATTTGTTGCATTCGGACGTACGGTTAAAAAATTATCTCGAAAATACGAAATCGGTGGAACTTGTACCGTTTTTTGAATTACTTTTAAACCGTTCCAAATTAGAAAAACTTTTAACATGAAAAAGTAGCGCATTTTCACAAGCTTTCCAATGCCATATCATTTGCCTAAAATGGATTAGCCATTTATAAATTACATTGAAAATACTAACCCTGCTATTCGGTTTGCGAAATTTTACAATTTTCTAAATTACTCTTTGTCCACAAGGAATTAGAGAAAACTTTCAACATGTCGAAGGAACGGTTTTGCAGCAGCTTTCCAACTCTATATTATTTACCTCATTCCGATAAACGATTTAGAAATGCGATCAAAAATCCGATTCACGTTTTTTGTATGTGAAAAAACGGTTTTCAAAACTGCTCTTAAACCGTTTACATTTTGCCAAAATTTAACTTGGATCATAATATTGGTGTCCATAGCTTTCCAACGGTATATCGCAAGCCCCATTTGGACACTTTTTAGCTAAAGTTTAACCTAATACTCGGGGAAGGTCAGGCGCGTTACTCGGGAAGTTCACATTTGTGATCAGAATATTATTCTGATCCCATGATGCAGAATAGTGTTTAGAAAATGGTTCAGTACTCCTAGGAGTACATACTCCCAGGTCTGTTTTACCTTGTGTGCAATAGCCTCCCGATAAACTAGTTGAGATAATCATGCAAAAAAAAACTAGTTGAGACAATTATTTAATTCGTTGAAACAGAATCTTTTTTATAGTGATATTAAAAGTCATCCTTGAAACTAATCTGCAACCATTTGTTATTCTCGCGTATACCTTGCTGCGACGGCGGCTGCCCTATTTCTTGTAGCTTCGTCGCTGCCGCCGGCGGCTCGGTCTCAGCTCTGGACCCGCTGCATGCATCGGCATGGATCAAGACAACGCCCCAGTCTCTACCCAGCAGGTCTCCAGCGTCGAGCGCTCTCCACCGTCCACAGAATCATCCACAACTCAGATGGGGTATGCTGCTTATCATCGATCTTCTCTCGTGTGTAAACAAATACATGTCCATGAAGCTAGCCTATCGTATATATAACTAACCAAATCGCAGTGTGGATTTGCCTAACTAGCCACTGACGTATGTGCATCACGCGCCCGACGACGGAGTGCCTAGCATGCATTTTCTCCCATCCAGGTATGTTGGCTAGTTCCTGTGCATGCGCAAATGGATGATGAGACTACATGCATCTGTTCTACTGATTATTTTATATCTTATGCATGATTGATCTGTACAGTTCATTTGAATCGAGGACTGTACACGAGATGGTATACGCCAGCGGCGGCGCGTCTTCTCCGAGCAAGACGCAGATCAGCTTTTCCCCTCATAGCGGCTATGCCTACAAAACTCAAAGGACTTCGCTGACAACTCCGATCACCCGACACTGCGATCCAGATCTGGAAGAATTGATTTGTGCATCATGCAAGATGCATGCATAATAAACATGATGGTGTAATATGATGCACGTACATAATTTGGCTATTTTAGTATTTTTATTTTTTTGAAGTGGAAATAAACTTGTATTCGAAACAAAATATACCTTTCCTTGTTTTTCCTAAATGATATACACCTTTTTTAGTTCATACTTCTTTCTTGAAAAATGCAGTATGCATACACTCACGAAAAAACTCTCACTCGGCAATGTAACACATGCACTAGAAACAGTATATGCCCTCTCCACGAAATGAAGTATATAACCGTGCACAAAAAAGTATATTGCCTCATGGCATAATATACTCCTCACAAAAATGCAGTATATATCCTCCAAAACAAAATTAGGTATATACACAATCACTCACAACAAATAATATACCGGCTTAGAAAAATATATGGTATATGCTGCATTACAAACAAAGAATATACTCGCTCACAATAAGTAGTATACACCCTCTCAGCAAAATGAATTATATATTCCCTCACAAAAAAGTACAAGTACATCTCAGCAACATATATTGTATATACCCTTCACAGAGAAATCACATATACTCATCCAAAAAAAAAATTGTTATATGCATTGAATTCCATGACATATGTGTTCAAAATTTCATATATACACTTCCGGTGGTAGCATGCGTTGCATGCAAGGCAAGCTAAAAAAAACGCCGATCGACCACAACAAGCATTCAAAACTTGGATAGGGTATGGACAGTCCTATCTTCTAGGAATTAGGTACGCATGCATAGGAATTAAGTAGTTTTTTTTCTCTAACCACCACGGTTGGACTGTTGATCCTATTGGATATACCCATAGCACCGGCTAAACTCAATCCACTAAGGCTAGGAGTACATACTCCTGAGAGTACAAAAGAGGAGTCATATATATGATGGCCATATGGGACACCTAGGTCCCCAGGCACCTTGACTGGATACCGTTCAATCCTTTCATCGTTCTGATGTTCAGATGGCGAATCGGATTATCGGGTTATACCCGCCAACACATTGATTGAGAGTTTGTATTGTTTCCATATATTTATTGCATGTGTATACCGACGAATGGCACATGATTACCTTCCATATTATTTGCATGGCGCTGCTGCTATCAAAATAATTAAAGCTTCGTAATTAGTTTGGGTCATTAATTGTACAGCCTGAGAGAAAACTCCAATTGAAAAGAACTTGTTGCCGTTTCTGAAATAGGTATTTTTTATGCGGCGGACAAAATAGGATTAGATATGGACGTAAGGTAAGTAATATATTATAAAGGAAGCACCTTTTTCAGTAGGTATGCGAGCATTTGTCATGTTTGCTCGATATTTATCAGTAGGTATGTGAGGATTTTTTGTAATTAAAGTATTGATTTTGTCTAACTATATTTGCTGAGCGTGATTTTAAAGTATACCCCATGTGCTCAATCTTGAGAACATTTTTCTGTAGATGTAGTTCATGCTAATTAAATCCACGCATCCAGTCGGGTATGCACACACCATTCTATTGTGGACACTCGAGTACATTTTTTCATTGATCCCCAAGGTATCATGTATCTCCATCAGTTCTTCATACACAGTGGCGAGTATGTGATTACTTACAATAAATAAATCATAGAAAAATATGGCTATCTAGTAATTAGGTCATAATAACCATTTTTCTACCAGGATAGAATATAACATACATAAGAGTACTTGCGACTCAATGTAAATATTTTATGAAAAATATAAAGGTAGCACATACCCACGGACGGTTCACACTTTCTAATTTTCTCATAGTTTGACTGGTAGCACACTGCACACACCAACTGATTTTACTCAAATATATTTACAATGAGATGCAAATGGTTCACATACCCCCGTTTAAATAATTTCACACATATATGTATGCAGAAATTATCTTTATTCATTCCCTGATTTTTTTTAATAAAGTGGAATTATTTTTTAATCAAGGTATACATATAATGAGATTGTGAAAGTATTGGATATCGGTTACTCGAAAAGTAGTGCGGAGTGAAGTTTTGGATATGAGATGCCTCATTATTAACTGTAACGCAAAATGATTAGGATATGTGAAACTCAAAATATCATTATAATTATTGGATGAAAATATTAGCGACTTTGCTTTGGAGTAGTGCAAAATGATTAGGAAATGTGAAACATTAATTTCAATGGATGGTGTATTAGACAAGGCCACATGCCGGTGAAAATAGCGATTGCCACTACTAAGATAACCGAGGAAATAACAGGGTCATGAATGTGCATAGGTATGGGATACCCGAAAGAGTAGCTTGAATATTTTTACATAAATTTCAATTAGGAGATTCTTAGAACGTGGTGTATGTGTATCTCATACCCGTGGAATATTAAATTGAAATTTTAAATAAACAATATATATGGAAAAGACACTTGGCCTTGGCTTGCCCTTTTTAAAATTATATTTTTAAAATGGCATAGTAGTGTACGGGTGACATATTAAATTGTGTGACCAATGGGCATGTCCTTGATTTGCGTATTGGTCGATTGTGCATACCAACTATCGGCATATATATCTCAGTTGAAATGAAATTCAAAAAGTATGGATTTTACTGGTGGTGGACATGTGATACCTTGAAATAACATGTATATACCTTGGGTATGTCTCCAGGTATATCATTCCTAGTTGTCTCACATTTTCTAATTCAGTATTAAGTTTATTTCACCTATCTCATTCTTGTGAGGTATGGCATTTATCTGTTGAAGGTATATTATTTTACTCCCAAGTCCCCAAGGTATAAAAGTAGAATTGAGCCATATCCTTTCTAGTTCAGCCACATCATCTAATTCAAGTACGGCATTTTTTTCTATATCATCTTTTGAGGTGTGCCGGTTAGTTGTTCTAAGTATATTATATTTATTTTAAGTCACCTATGTATATACTTATGATGAGCTTTAATAATAGATATGTTTCATTTTGAGGTGTGGCTATAGATTTAGGCCCCGCGTCTCGTGGATTGGAATTAGAAACATTGGGTATGTCCCTGCTAGCCGTAGGAAAATGTGCATATATCTGATACCAAAAACTTCAGGTTCCAGTTATGTGCATATCCAATACATTAAATTAACATCGGATATGAAGTATCAGGTATTAATTTCCCACTCACATATTTTCCCAGGGGAGGAAATTTGAAGTATCGGGTATGTCTCTGCTAGCCGTAGAAAAATGATCAAAGATTAAAAGTGCACATATTATTTGAATCACCTTTTTTTCACGCAAATTCATTCAAGTCTATACACGGGAGGAAACAAATTGCAAGTTATCAAAAATAATACAAACAAATATTTTAAACAAATCAAAATGTCATGTGTATCTTCTCTCGTAAATCCATCTGCTCTTGCCGCGCAAGGTATCAAGAAACCCCTCACTGCATGCAAGGATTTAGATTAACCTGGTTCCTTTCGAAGCCGCATGTGTCAAAAAAAACATTCTTTATGTAGCCTCGCACAAAAAGAACATATAAGAAGAATCAATTCGATATTCCGCATAATTTCTTATGCTAGATTAACCGTGTATAACCATACCTGTAGGAGACGGCCGTAGAGACACGCATATCTAGTAGAACCTTTAAAAATGAACAATACCATACACACGTACCTTGATAGATGACCTTATCAAATCATCATCGGCGCCAGCAAGATGCACACCTCCCGGCTACCCGGGGCAGCTGCCCGGGCTCAGCCATGGATTCTCTTTTGAACAATAGCACTAAATGGAGGGCTAACCATTATTTTATAGGGGCAAACAACACACAGACAACAACGCCGTGTACTTTGCCCCGGCTTGCCGGCTGAGCTGGCTCCGCCACTGTGCACAGAAGGCGTATATACACTACGGCAGCAACGAATCATCTGGGTATGCAGTGCGTGTAGAGGACGAATGAGAGAGAGATGAATGAATCACGTAGGTGTGCAATGCGTGATGGAGTGGTTGGCTTTGGTCCATGTTTAATTGCTCCAACAAATTATGGCAAGTACGTGGGGCCATTTTCTTGGTAAAAATCAAATTAGAAGGCAACTTTTATATTTGGAAAGAATCAAATTAAAGAGCGACAATATAATGCGAAAAATATGGAAGGGAATAAATCATACATGTGCAACAATATTTGGAAGCTGGGAATCATTACCAATTGGAACGCATGCAATATTTAAGAATGGCTAATGAATATTGTTAACGGGTTGTACCATCCAGAATCCGATATGTATTGTTTGAATCCTAGATTGCTCCAACGGTGGACGCTCTAGGTGCCCAGGGGTGCCCCAAACATTATATATATATATATATATATATATATATATATATATATATATATATATATATATATATATATATATATAGGAAAATCCATCCTACCACCCGTGGTAGTTACCCCACATATCTCATATACTACTAAGTGGTACTATATATACTATTTTATTATTTTAAATATGTTCATATACTATATCTAAGATATTTCAAAGCAAATTACATTGAAAAAATTGTATATGAGCCCATAGTTTTGTTATATTTATGAAATACGTACATATTTATGCGTAAAAAACATACTCAAAAATGATACATACTACCTAAAAATTAGTATATATACTATCTAATCATTGTTATATACTACATACTACACGTACATACTCTCGGTTTCGACAGATACTACATACAACATACAAAACGCAAGTGGTGGTAACTACCACTGCTTGTAGGAAACATTTGTCCTATATATGACTCCTCTTTTATACTCCCAAAAGTACATACTCCCATCCCTGGCGGGTCTAGTGTAACGGGTAGGATGGACACATCCATCGGCGCCAACTAACAACCAGAGGTACTACTTTGCATGTGTCTCTTATCCCTGGAATTTTGGAACGAACCCATGTTATCCAGGTTTTGAATTAACTGGAGTACGTGACGCCATCTTTTTAGTTGGTTTGGCCCATGCAGTACATTTTATACCACATGGAAAGTAGTGTAGATGTTACTCCTATTTTTCAGTGTCGAATTGTCCTGGAATAACTAGAGTATATATTGCTTTCTTTAGTGGAGAGTATATACTGCTTTTTTATTGGAAAGTATATACTGCTTGTAGGTAGCTGCTTTGAACAAAAAGAAGAAGCACCTTTTGTATACTATACTCCAGACTATACTATATAGGCAGCTACTTAAAAAACAACAGTTTAGTTTTATCACATCTTGTTTTGTTTTAAAAAAAGTTCTATCACATCTACCATTTTCCTTATGTGAGTGTATACCTTTTTTGTGTGAAGGAGACCGTATTTTGACGTGAGGGTATATACCTTTTTTTTATTAATTAGTATATACTATTGTATTTTGTTGAGGGACAAATACTATGTTCTTTTTGCGAAAGGGTATATATTATGAGTAGGTATATACTGAAAAGTTGATGTAAGGGTATGTACTTTTTGGTGGGTATATACTTCATGCATTATGCCAGGTAAGGCGTATATTATTTAGGTACAAACTGATTATATACTCCATTAAGAAAATGATGTTTTGTACATGGAAATGGTCTTCAAATATTCGGAGTAGTATACAATTTTCAGAGTTAGTACTACGGGAAATATACTAACAACAAATAAGTATACAATCTTGAGAAGCAGAGTATATCCAGAAAGTATACGTTCACAAAACGAATATTTGTATCCATCAAACATAGTTCTAATAACAAAAAGATAGTCTGCTACCCGTACATATAATTTCCTATATGAGTACAATGCATTGATGGTAGTATGGATACACATTGCTGCCGTCAAGCCGCCGCCTGTCACTTGTGGCAGTACGTGAGGGTGTCCTCGGACGTCCAGCTTTTGATGGCCGCTTCCCATCTTCGCCGTCGAGTCGCAGTTTGCCATGTTGACATCGGCCGCCGGCCGCGCCGTTGCGTGACGACGATGTCCGACTCCCAGCGCTCGCATCTCATCTACGCTGTCAAGCCTCCGCTGATCCGGTCACATATTGATGATCAGTTTAGAGATAACTAGATGACGATGAAACATGATCCTTGAATCAAGAACGCAACAAAACCAAGCAAAATACGTGGATCTGAAATTGAGGATAATCAGATGATTGCTACTCACACGTGCATGAATGGAAGGGGTGATGTGTGCACGGATGAGCGGCGTGTATATGTCTCCAATGAGATGGGCCGATTCAGTCGTCCCAGTTCTTTGAGTGCTACCGACTATCGGCGATCAGGAGCGTCGCTGCATCAGTAAAAAAGAAAGAGTAAAAAGTATTGAATCTCATCGGTCGCCGCCGGCCGCCGCCGTACAGCCGAAACGCATCAGCTAAGCTTCACGTGGCCTTTGTTTGGTAGATATGCATGTAGCGTGAGGATTGTTTTGAAGATCCAACAAAATTCCAATCTAGACGTGCCTTGTTCCTAATAATCCGTAACAACTTTTCAAACTGCACGGGAACTCCTCCATATACTCCTACGTGAGCGCTAAGCGACCGCTAAAAAAAAAACGATGAGCGCTAAGCGGTGTTGTTGCGGAAACCCAATAAGCATTTGCACCCAATGAAAGGAGGACACGGGCTAGGAGTATGTACTCCCAGGAGTACTGACCTATATATATATATATATATATATATATATATATATATATATATATATATATATATATATATATATATATATATATATATATATATGGCATAAAGGACATAGATCAATGTCTCGTTGATAAGCAAAGAGTCTGAGATGTGAGGAGACCTTTAGGCTTCTTATGTACTGGCTCATCACATATCCACTAGGAAGTATAGAAGTGGACCTTCAGGCCTCTCTCCCTCTCTCTCTTGCATAGCCTATTTTGGATCGAGACCGGCATGGCGTCACCTCCGGGGGTGGAGACAGGGGGGCGAGCAGGGTTAGGACCCCCCCCCCCCCACCCCACCCCAACGATCAGCCCCCCTTAATGAATCGAAGCAGATACTAATACAGATCCTAGTATATATTATGTACTAACGACCATAGATTTATCCAAATGATAACTCCCACACGTGTGGCATTTATGAATACGTCCACACGCACACGATGCCGTTCGATCCATTTGCACGATTTTTGAAGCAGTTCCATCTGAGTGGAGAGCCACGTGAGCACCCAACGTCGTGTGGGCGTTATCATTTAGGGCCACATGTGTGGGCACTCCTTGCCCGAACGGACACTGGAATGCTCGCGCTAACATGTGGGTGAAACTGCTCTCTGCCCACACGACGCTCACACGATGATAGATGGCAACTACTGTTTTGCATATATGGCAACTAGTTAATCACACACGGCAACTATGGTTGACCATACATGACAACTATGGTTTAACCACACACGGCAACTACATGTGTGCATATGTGACAACTAGTTAATTACACATGCTAACTATGGCTAATAATACACGACAACTCTGATTTGACAACACGTGGCAACTCCAATTAGTTATACATACATGGCAACTATATTTAATGATACATGGTAGGAATGGCAACTACAGTTAATTACACATGGCAACTAAAAATGATTACACACTAGCAGAAAAACCCCCCATTCGTCCCGGTTCGGGAGGGTCATTTGTCCCGGTTCCCGAACCGGGACTAAAGGGTCGTTACTAAAGCCATGTCCCTTTAGTCCCGGTTCGCCGAGGAACCGGGACATATGTGGCTCCACGTGGCCGCTGCTGCTTGCCCAGGCAGGGGGGCCTTTTGTCCCGGTTGGTGCCACCAACTGGGACCAAAAGGCTTCCACGCGTCAGCATTTCAGGGGCACGGTTTTTTGTTTTTTTTGAAGGGGGAGGGGTTTGGGGGGTTTTGTAGGGTTAATTAATTTAGTGGTTTCATATATTGTGTTACCTAACTAATAGAGAGAAGTGTCCTCTCTTATCTCTGTGCTTGGTCGACGCTACGTATAGCGAGGACTCGACACGCTAGCTAGCTAGTAAGCAAATGAAGGAAACTATTAAGTACAGAAGATCGTCATGAACATATACAGAGAGAACGGATCGACCTCTCCTTCTCCGAGAGATTGGTTGAACAATAAGTTTTCGTATATCTTACCGATGGTGCTGGCTACATATATATATGCAATGTGGTATTCTCCGGCTTTATTGATGACATGGTCAAGAAAGAATCCAGCAAATTCCTCTTGAATTGCTCGCATGCGATCTAGTGGTAGGAGTTCATTCCGCATCTCCCACATCCAATTTGAATAAGGGGGTCAATACATATATATGAATGAAACTCAACAGAAATGATGGTAATAAAATAAACTTCGGATATTTTTGTTTACGCACTTCATATTGTCTTTTAGAGTAGCCTCGCCTATTCTTGGCCATCGCGTTGTAGATGAACTCGCAGACGTAGTATCCACAGTAATTGTTCCCGGCTTCCTGCCACAAGCACTTTACGAGAAATAGAGGTCAATCAAATTGATAATGAAGCATTATAAATGACATTGATGAAAGTAGCTAGAATCAACGGGAGATGCGTGGACTAGCTAGGGAGTAGTACTTACTTTCGGGTATTTCCATCATAGATCCCGCGACAGTGCTGAAACTTGTGTGGTGAATACTTTCCAAACCCTGCGAGACAAAGAAAACAATCACTTGATATCATGAAATGAACAAAGTTGCCGATATGGTGCGATAATGATTGATTCAACTTACTTCTCGAGCATTTTAGACATGTCCGCATAGTCCTCGGAATCTTTTCGTCTCGAGTCTAAGACGTTTACTAGTCCCTGCTCAAGCTTAGTCTCTAGGAGAATATAGTGGAACCTGCGCACGCATGCATAACTCATCAATTACATTAATTACTATAACCTCGAGGAATAATTAAGGAAAACCAAATATGCACAAGATAGTAACACTCACTTGAAGTTGTCCTCGGTTTCTTTGGCATAAAATGTAACCGTAAATTCAACTATGAGATTTGTGTTAATGAACTCAATATCATACATTTCAGCTTTTCTGCATTCGACGATCTTCAATCTACATAATATAATGAGGATAATTATATATAAATGCAATGAAAGAGCTGAGCTATATATAAAGACTTAATGACAGAAGTAGTACTTACAAACATTATCAAGTGACCGTTAATTTATCGAGGGCCTTTAGATTGAAAAACTGGAAGAACTCCTCAGATGGAACAGACAACTCCTCAATTCATACGAGGTCGTGCTGATCCTCTTTAACTTTCAGCGTCAAAGTATCGATTTTCTTCCCAACTGACTGCTTTCTGCAGGTTTCCATGTACCAATCATGGAATCTTTGCATCATCGTTGTTAGAGTAGTTCCATCTCTGACGAGAGGCTTCCCGTACTCGTATTTTAATTCATCAACCTCTATTATATCAAAATGTGCATCGTCGTCGTGCATGTAATCGGCAGGATTGGTACTGGGCAAGATCCCCGGATAATTAGCGACGATATCGCTAGACACCTTGAGCGGGGGGCACGATTGGTTCGCTTGTTCGCCGAGCTGGGGAATGTTCATCGTTTTTGTAACCTTTTGTCACTACTAGTACTTCTCGACCGCTTCGCATCCTTATATGTCTTTTCAGTAACGCGCTCATAGTTGGTTTGCGGCGGAGACAGTGGTGGTCGCTGCAGGGCACCCAAAGTGTGCTTCGCTTTCACCGGATCTATCTTCTCCTCCGGAGGTGGATGTCTCTTAGCTCTTTGCATTTCGAAGTAGTCCTTCACTTGGGCTTGAAAGATCTCCTCGTTTTCCTGTTCGGCCATCTCGTATGGTAACTTCTCTCGAGTCTTGAGAGATGGACCGAATCTGTATTGCCTCCCTCCTCTGGTTGTACTGCTAGACGTCGGAGCAGGCCGAGCAGCTACGACTGTCTTCTTTCATTGCTTACGAGGCGCAGGAGAATGACTACAACACGCCGGAGCAGTTGGAGTGGCGGCGGGTCTCTTCCGCCCTTGCTGAGGAGGCGGACAAGGAGGAGGCTGGCTGCTCGGGCGCGCTGGCGCAGGCGGAGAAGGAGGCGGAGTGCCGCCACGCGCCGGAGAAGGAGGCGGAGTGCCCTGATCACTCGCCGGAGGAGCATGCAGAGGAGGAGGCGGAGTGCCCTGACTCGCCGAAGGAGGAGGAGGAGGCGGAGGCGTGCAGTTCAGAAGGTTGATGAGCTCCTTCCGCCATAGGCATGGAGTCTTCAGAGCAGAACCCAGCCGAGTCTCCCCTTCACCGGTAGGGTGGTCAAGCACGAGCTCCTCAAATCCCTCCGTTATTTCTTCCACCGTCACCCTAGCATATCCTTGTGGAATTGGATGACAGTGAAAAGTTGCGACGGGTTCAGGAGGTCGAACAGAGCCGACAGCAGCCTTGACTTTGTAGTTCTGCCATTGCGTCATAAGGTGGCAAAGTTGAGACTCTGTGATAGCATCCACGGGGTAGCTAGCAGGAGCCATGAAGACAGGTTCCAGCTGAAGCAGCTCGGTGGAAGCCGCGATGCTTCTCTGCTGAGATGGTGGGGTAGCCTCGGGGGTAGCTTCGGCAGGTCGCTTGCTTCGAACTGCATCTCGTTCCTCTAGCTTCCGTACCCTTGCGTGCAGCTCCTGCAGTTTGCTCTGCTCCACTTTCTTCCTCCTCTCTTGGCATTTGTAACCGCCTGCTTCTGGAAACCCAGCCTTCCATGGAACGGAGGCTTGCATGCCTCGTGTCTGTCCAGGGTGCTCAGGATTCCCGAGGGCCATTGTGAGCTCGTCCTTCTCTCTGTCTGGAACGAACGTCCCTTCCTGCGCTGCGTTAATATAGTGCTGAAGCTTCGTGAGGGGTATTCGCAGTTGCTCCCTCATCCAAATGCACTGTGACGCCCTCGATTCAATCGTACACTAATCATGCACGCAAATGTGTACGATCAAGATCAAGGACTCACGGGAAGATATCACAACACAACTCTACAAATAAAATAAGTCATACAAGCATCATAATACAAGCCGGGGCCTCGAGGGCTCGAATACAAGTGCTCGATCATAGGCGAGTCAGCGGAAGCAACAATATCTGAGTCTGGACATAAGTTAAACAAGGTGCCATAAGATGGCTAGCACAAAGCCGGGATCTGATCGAAGAGGACAGGCCTCTGCACGGGATCCTCCTAGGTCACTCTGGTGCGTCGTCGCGGGCTGCTGCGTAGTAGTAGGCGCCTCCGGAGTAGTAGTCGCCGTGGTCGGGGCGTCGGATCTGGGCCCCATCGTCGATTGCAGCAATCGAGTAGAGATAGGGGAAAAAAGGGGGAAACAAGGCAACCGTGAGTACTCATCCAAAGTACTCGCAAGCAAGGAGCTACACTACATATGCAAGGATATATGTGTAAAGGCCATATCAGTGGACTGAACTGCAGAATGCCAGAATAGAGAGAAGGCCTAGTCCTAACGAAGACTAGCATCTTCCGGAAACCCACCATCTTGCAGCAAACAAGAGGGAGTAGAGTAACATAACTTAAAGTAGCAGTAGAGTTATCAACCTCGGCCAGAGATCCTTTCTCGACTCCCTGCGAGAAAGAAATCCCAGAGCCATACTATCCAGTTATTATCACAATCCAATTCTCATCGCAATCCATTGCTCATATCCCTTGTCTCAAGTAACCAGTTCTAGTTGTATCGATCGGGATACAACTCCAAGTGTCCGTTACCGTAGGACAGGCTATCGATAGATGTTTTCTTCCCTGCAGGGGTGCACCAACTTACCCACCACTTCGCTTAACTCCGGCGGACACACTTTCGAGGTCATGCCCGGCCTCGGTCAAACAATACGCCGCAACCCGACCTAGGCTTAATAGAGAGGCCAGACGCCGGACTAAACCTATGCCCCGGGGTCATGGGCCATCTCCCGGGAACTCCTGACGTTGCGGCGGCGAAGCAGACCTAGCCTAACAGGCGTTCCAGCCCAATCGGCAGCGCGCCCGCTCCGACGCCGACGTCTAATAAGCTTCGGCTGATGTATCTGACATGAACGCCCATACTTAGCCCACGTGATGGTTAGCGCTATCAGGCCAGAGGCCCCTCGGATCAAATATCCAAATCGTAGTGGATTAGGAACGCGCGGTAACAAGCAGAACTCACGAAAGATGTGACCCCGTTGCCCCGTCTCGAGGACTTGCGGCAAGGGCTAGGAATGCCCGGCCACGCCTCGTAAGTATCTCGCGGGCACCCTCCAGGTCAACCCGTCTCCACATCACTCGCAATTAAGCACGCGCGGGTACCCCTCAGGGTCGACCCGTCTTTCAAATAATGATGGTAACATCCATGTAATCGTGAGTCCAAACATCAAGGGAAAACACGAGAATCACCCGGTGTATTCAATCAATGTTGTCGTCAAGGTGAACATAAGAGGATTCACCCTCGAGGTCCACACTTGAGGGTTGCCGACGAGTCGTATCGGAAGTGGTTAAAGAGGAAATCACCCTCGATGACCACAACCGGATAACTATACTACTGAGGTTAATATCGAAGTCTGCGGAGGTTTCACCCTCGGTACTCGATAGTAACCTAGTAGTGTCGAACAACTAAGGGGAAGTGATGTGCGGTGTCGGGGCCTGGTCTCCGATCCCGTTGATCGGGTCTTCAATGATGAAGCAGGGGCAACAAGGACAAGGTGGGGGTCACTGATGGGTCTCTAACCAGCCTATACTAAGCAGTTTAGGATAAGCAGGTGGGTAACAAAGCAGGTTACAATAAACAGGCTATGCAACAGAATAGGAGCAACGATAACAGTAGCAAAAATCTAGTGCAAGCAATAAGAGAATGGAATGGGCGATATCGGGATGATCAAAAGGGGGCTTGCACTGGTTGCTCGGCAGAGAGAGTGATCGTCGACCTTGTAGTCGAACCGGCCATTGCTGGCGTCGGTCTCGTAGTCTACAAGAGAAGAGGGGAAGAAACAATGAATACACGATAACAGATGCATAACGATGCATGACATGCCAAGCGAAGCTAGGCGTGCCCTAACGTGGTAAGAGGGTCTTGGTTTAGGGGAAAGCATCAGGAAGTTATCCGGTTCGGACGTCTGTCGAGACGAGATGAACCGGAGGAAAGTTTGCAGGTTCGATAGGTTAGAGGCGTGCGGTGGACGAGCGGATTGCGTATCAGGAATCGTCTCGTCGTTCGAGCAACTTTCATGTTGAAAAATTTTAATCCAGACTCACGGTTAAAAGTTATGAATTATAAAAGGTTTTATTAATTTCTGGAATTTTAATTAATTATTTAATTAATTTCGAAAAAGCATTTATGACATCAGCATGAGGTCATGCTGACGTCATCAGTCAACAGGGTTGACTAAGTCAACCCTGCCAGGTGGGTCCCACATGACATTCACTAAGCCTGATTAACCTAATCAGGATTAATTAATATTAGTTAATTAAGTTAACTAATGATTAGTATTAATTAGTCCAGGATTAATTAGTTTAATTAATTACCCAATTAATTAGCTAATGATTAGGTTTAACTAATCAGGTTTAATTAAGTTAATTAATTCTCTAATTAATTAATTAATTAATTAATATTTTAATTATTATTTTAATTATTTTAATTATCTATTATATTTTTTTAATCCTTTTAAAAAAAACGTTTCGAGGCCCATTGTCGGTGGCCCTGAGAATAACAGGCGGTTCAGGCGCTGAGCGGGCGTATGAGCCCAAGGGTTAAGCCTTGCTGGCACCTGCGGCCACACGCCTTGATTCGGCAGGGGGCGCGGCTATGGCGAGGCAGGCTGGCCGCGGAGGTGACTCTGGCGAGGCCACCGGCGCGCGCCGGGACCTGAGGAGGCGGGAGGCGTTGAGGCGGAGGTGGGAGGCAGGCGACTAAGTAGCCGTAAGCGCCGGCGAGGCGGGCAACGCCTGCGGGCGAAGGGACGGCGAGGTTCGGTGGCGGTCGAGTCCCGCCGAGGCCGACTCCGCGCTGGGGTCGAGAGAGAGAGATGGGGAGGCGCTCACGGGGAGGTAGGGTCTATCACGATGGGGGTGAGAGGACGTCGGGGATGACGGCGCTGGCGAGGAGGAAGGCGGCGAGGCAGCAGCAGCGCGCTGGGAAGGCGGGCGGGCTCGGTGGCGTGTCAGCCTGCGTCAGGCGGGGTCGGGAGGCGGCAAGGCGGGCAGTGGGGAAAAACCCAGCGAGGACGCGTCGAGGCGGGCGCCGTGTCCTCGGGCGTGGCGTGGGTCGGTGAGGAGGCTCGGCGAAGGAGGGGGCGAGGAGGCGCGGCGACGGGTGGTGGCGTCGAGGCCGCGGGGGAAGGGGGCACGGCCGCCGGGAAAAGGCGAGGTCGGGCGGCGGGAGGGGCGCGGGCGGCGGCGTCAAGCCCGATCCGTCGGGGGAAAGAGGGGAGACGAGGAGTGGGTTTGGCCGACGGGGAGGCGGCCTTGGGACCAGCGGTGGCGTCGGTGGTGGGGCGGCACCGGGGTGGGAGGAGGTGGGGGGGGCGGGCGGCGGCGGGGTCGGCCCGATCCGATCCGACGGGGAGTGGGGAGAGGTCGAGGGGAGTGGGGGGCGATAGGCTAGGGTTTGGGGGGGCGTGCTTGGCCTATAGGCCAGGGGGCTGCCGGCTGGGCCGGTGGGCCGGCCTGGTAGGCCGCCGGCTGGTCCGAGTGGCCCAGGGGGGGGGCCTTTTCCCTTTTTCCTTTTGTTTTCCCTTTCTCCTTTTATTATTTTTCAAAAACCTGTTTTATCTCATTTGCATAGATTTAATAAAAAGAGAAGGGGGGGGGGTTTGTTGTACTATAATCACCTAGGCATTTAGCTGCACACTCCGGACATTTTAGTTTAAAAAAATTTGAAAACTTTCACTGCTTGCTGGATTTTGAATTAGAAAGATTCGAACCGACGCGAGATTAATAGCAGTAACAAAGGTGACGTGTCCTCATTAAGCGGGATTACTGTAAGCGTAATCACCAGGCGTCACAATTCTCCTCCACTACAAGAAATCTCGTCCGAGATTTAAGAGGGGAGCAAGAGGGAAAGGTCTGGTTACGAGAACCTAACGGATCTTCTCGAAGGAGCTAATCCCTTTCGTTGATGTCTTCCACCCTTTATTCCGATGCAATATGATAAGCGGGTCATCATTTCTTCGGGAACTCTATCGTATTCTGAAAGGTAAGGGCAGCTCAACTGCGACATAATGCTTTTAAGGGAAACAAACTGGGGTTAACCCATGAATTAGTAAAAAAATAACTCTCGAGTTGAACATTTGAAAAACCTCGAGAGTAAGGTAAGAAGGTACCATAATAGGCCCCAAGCGGGTGAGAAGGGGATCTGAGTAGCGAGAGTAAGTATCGCGTCGATACGAGAATGGATCACTATGGCGGTGGCCCGTGAATTACATCTGAGTCCACGCGGGAGGGATAACTTTGTGAACAGGGGGTGTACAGGGAGTCAGGTTTCGATCCTGTGACTGTGGGTTATGGGCCCTGCGTGGTTAAAAGTAGTAAGTTGTTGACATCTGCACGATCATGTAAGCAAGGCAAGTCGGAGGAGAGTCCGAGGGTCATGTCGGCAATAACATAGGTACCAAGGGCGAGGGACGAAGAGAACCATCTTCACCTTTCGTTGAGCGAGGCGGACCGATGAGGCAAGGTTCTCGTCCATCGGTGGTTACCGGAATGTCATCAACAAATATGAGGGCCTCACTTACAGAGTGGTATAACGAGGTGCTCACCTAAGCAGGGGGTTATCACTGCTTAGATTATATATATCCCAAGAAAGGTTCAAGCAACCAATGGAAAGTAAAATATGATTATCATATTGAACAAAACAATGGGAAGGAAAATGTGTTTAAACACATATTTCAGGGGTATATCCTTCCACGGATAAGCGAGCAAGATATCCACGATAGGAGATAATGTAGAAAACCCTTTAGGTAAGGGAGAGAAATTTCATGACAATACCCAAACAACGGTGTTCGGATAATTGAGCAAGAAACATTTAGCATTGGGCTTAGGATGTTCTTGTTGAAAAAATCAGAGTATCACAGACATGCTTCGAGATGGCATTGACATGGTCTTCAGGTGAAGATCAGACTTGGAATCACGAAGGATTCATCGAGAATAAGCGGTAGAATAAGCCTTACAATTTCCTCATGGATGAACGGGTAACCATGCTGAAAAGGAAACTATAATGATAGGTCCTCCAGCCGGGGGGGGGGTGCTAGGCATGACATCATGCTACCGGTTCACCAAAGGATCAATAACATAACTCTTGGAAAGTTGTCCCAACCATCATATCTGACCGAGATTCAGATCCGATTGGTGTACACCTCAGACTTAAGATACCTGAGAAGAGAAGGTGCAACGCAAATTGACGAGATGACAATGTAAGATTCTCGGTGGGAAGGAACTATGAAGTGATTCCCGTTAACAAGAGTCCATCATTAACCCAAGGAGAGGGCAAGGAGGTGTCTGGTGAACTCAACGGTAATTTACCGAGATTCCCAAAAGATGGATTTCCACAATTAAGTGAACAGGAGATAACATTTGTCAGAACAAATGATATAAGGAAGTATGCTCGAGGAAAACATACACAAGTAAACATTGGTTGAAAGGTGCGCCCGATGGGTTGGGTTGCACGACCAATGTCAGAATGGTGATTCAGAGAAGTATTTCTATGACAAGAATTCTCAAGAGGTGGAAAAACCTCAGAACATCCCTGACATAAAGGATGGTAATTACTCCAAGGTAAAGAAGAGCGATTGCGGGTAGCAAGGAACTCAAGGTATAAAAGCGAAACACGAACAAGTTTGTGTTGGTGGGAAGGCAACAAAGTGGTCGATGATAATGCAAATCATCGAGGGCAAGGATGGTACTTCTCATCATGATTTCAGTTGATATCCTGGATGAGCTCAGAATGTGGGTGATCACGACACAATTGTCGGCGATTTCATGCAGATGTAATCAAACAGCGGCGACATCAAGTCAGCGTAATGATGAAGTGAAAGGTTATTAGAACCAAAGTGCGACACAAACTCGATACCAAGCTTGTTGTCCAAGGTGAAATGATAAGGCGATGAGGATCGGCGTAAGGTTAATTCACCGTCGAAAATTGTGTTCCATGAAGAAGGAACGGGTAGGACAGTTAAAATCATCACGACAACGATATAGCCAAACAGACTAGGAACGGCGTGATCGGGTACCAACTCGTACTTATAGAAGCTCACTGAAGAGTTGTTGAACCGTAGTGCGGACTCGGTTCATTTATCGGTGTCTTTGAGTGTTTAAAACTCAGAGCCCGTGAAAAATTGGAATCAGTGGGAAGGTAGCACTTGAAGAACTCATAAAAAGTTATGCAGTTCCATGACAAACTCGAGATACCAGGGGGGTAATACTCGACACAAGATCAAAGTAAAGGTTGGACTGGTGTATTGATCCATAGGAGACAATTGTTTTAACTTGTCGAGAAATGAGATCAAGAAGAACAATCATGGTCGGAACCACGGTTGCAAAAGGCCAGATCCCAGATATAAGATGAGCTTATACCAAAGGAATAATTAATTTAAGAGAAGTTTTAATGATAAGATCTACATCGTGTCCATGGGCATGAACACAAAGTTCAAGGTCGACTCCCATTTTTCCAATGCATACCCTTCCATTCACTTCTCGCTCTGATTAAGGCATTAGTGTTGAAAGTTGTACCTGGTGAAATACCAGATGAGTATGACTCGTGTAAACTTCCGAGTTCACACATATAAAGGAAGGCATAGGTTCAACCCGGCAGGGTAACACGGAAACATATACCACAAGCTTCAATAGTAAATACCACTAGCTCGAAAGCGGAGCATGGTTGGCAAAAGGGAAGGATGCAATTTACCAAAGGCATTATGTAACGGAGGAAAAGCTCACAAGGTTATTGAATATGAAGGGCGTTGTCAGATAAAACCCAACAAAGGATCTGGTGGTCCACAAGGGATCCGATGTGAGCATCAGCACTCATCTAGAGGAAGAAGAATGCAAGGAGATCAAATTATAGAAACAACTGACTAACTCAATTGTCAAATGCAAATGAATTATGATTCCCAAAACAAGGGATCAGAAGCAATGCTCTGATTTAGGGGGGATAAGTTGAATAGTCTTAGGGTACAATCAACGGAAATTGGATTGGTCAAGAACCAATTCCGGGTAAAAGAATGGCAGCTCAGCCAGAAAGGTAACTTATAAGAATCAATGATGATTGCGGGTATTCGCAAACATATTGAGTCAACAGACCCAAAATGATAATGACAAGGAATGTCAATATGGCTACGAGACTTATGGGATTAACCATAATGCAAGCAAGCAAAATTTCAAGAGCCAAAGGCTCAGAGGATTCTCGGGAGATCGAATAGTATTCGAAGAATTTTGTGTAACACATGAACAACAGGAATGGCGGATACTCGACAAGTGAGAGGATTTATTTGAAGGGGATTCATGTGGCAAAGAACTGCTAGGCGATAGGCACAAAGTATTCTCGGATCAATAGAAAACTTGGGTATCTTGTAATAACAAGATCCTTTGGGGGTGCTTTCGTATGAATGGCAAGTGTAAGTAGTAATCCAAGCGGATTTATCGGTGATCAGAAATAGCAAAAGTGATGGGCACAAAGTCTCGAGAGAACATCGAGAGTATTTTGGAATCTTGATTAGCATACGATCATCTGAAGTGAGGGCTCTCGGGAGAAAGTACTTGCGAGAACCTAAGTTAGTGTTGTTTTTAGCAAATTCTTTTAACCCGAATAGAAGAGAGTTCAGAATCCGAGTAAAGGTCGAGGAGTAAAAGATCCTAATACCACCCGATGGCGGCGTGGGCCGTAAGGCACACAGCCAAGTTAGTAAAAGTTTTGTAATGTCTAGACTCGACTTGGCCAAGGAGTGTGGAAGGGGATTCCTACAGGCGATCGGCTCGATACCAACTTGTGGCGCCCTCGATTCAATCGTACACTAATCATGCACGCAAATGTATGCGATCAAGATCAAGGACTCACGGAAGATATCACAACACAACTCTACAAATAAAATAAGTCATACAAGCATCATAATACAAGCCGGGGGCCTCGAGGGCTCGAATACAAGTGCTCGATCATAGGCGAGTCAGCGGAAGCAACAATATCTGATACTGAGACATAAGTTAAACAAGGTGCCATAAGATGGCTAGCACAAACCGGGATCTGATCGAAGAGGACAGGCCTCTGCACAGGATCCTCCTAGGTCACTCACAGTGGTAAATCGTCGTGGCTGCTGCGTAGTAGTAGGCGCCTCGGAGTAGTAGTAAATGCGTGATCGGGGCGTCGGATCCTGGGCCCCATCGTCGATTGCAGCAATCGAGTAGAGATAGGGGAAAAGGGGAAACAAGGCAACCGTGAGTACTCATCCAAAGTACTACATAAGCAAGGAGCTACACTACATATGCAAGGATATATGTGTAAAGGCCATATCGGTGGACTGAACTGCAGAATGCCGAGAATAGAGAAGGCCTAGTCCTAACGAAGACTAGCATCTTCGGAAACCCACCATCTTGCAGCAAACAAGAGGAGTAGAGTAACATAACTTAAAGTAGCGATAGAGTTATCAACCTCGGCGGAGATCCTTTCTCGACTCCTGCGAGAAAGAAATCCCGAGCCATACTATCCGATTATTATCACAATCCAATTCTCATCGCAATCCATTGCTCATATCCCTTGTCTCAAGTAACCAGTTCTAGTTGTATCGATCGGGATACAACTCCAAGTGTCCGTTACCGTAGGACAGGCTATCGATAGATGTTTTCTTCCTGCAGGGTGCACCAACTTACCCACCACGCTTCGCTTAACTCCGGCGGACACACTTTCGAGGGTCATGCGGCCTCGGTCAAACAATACGCCGCAACCCGACCTAGGCTTAATAGAGAGGCCAGCACGCGGACTAAACCTATGCCCCGGGGTCATGGGCCATCTCCCGGGAACTCCTGACGTTGCGAGGCGGCGGAAGCAGACCTAGCCTAACGAGCGTTCCAGCCCAATCCGGGCGCCGCTCGACCGTGACGTCTAATAAGCTTGGCTGATGTATCTGACCTTGAACGCCCATACTTAGCCCGTGATGGTTAGCGCTATCGGGCGAGGCCCTCGGATCAAATATCCAAATCGTAGTGGATTAGGAGCAGCGGTAACAAGCGAACTCACGAAGATGTGACCCGTTGCCCGTCTCGAGGACTTGCGGCAAGGGCTAGGAATGCCCGCCACGCCTCGTAAGTATCTCGCGGGCACCCTCGAGGTCAACCCGTCTCCACATCACTCGCAATTAAGCGCTGGTACCCCTCGTGGTCGACCCGTCTTTCCAAATAACGATGGTAACAGTCCATGTAATCGTGAGTCCAAACATCAAGGGAAAACACGAGGAATCACCCGGTGTATTCAATCAATGTTGTCGTCAAGGTGAACATAAGAGGATTCACCCTCGAGGTCCACACTTGAGGGTTGCACGACAGTCGTCGATCGGAAGTGGTTAAGAGGAAATCACCCTCGATGACCTGGCGGATAACTATACTACGGGGTTAATATCGGAAGTCTGCAGAGGTTTCACCCTCGGACTCGATAGTAACCTAGTAGTGTCGAACAACTAAGGGAAGTGATGTGCGGTGTCGGGCCTGGTCTCGATCCGTTGATCGGGTCTTCAATGATGAAGCAGGGCAACAAGGACAAGGTGGGGGTCATCGATGGGTCTCTAACCAGCCTATACTAAGCAGTTTAGGATAAGCGGTGGGTAACAAAGCAGGTTACAATAAGCAGGCTATACAGCAGAATAGAACAGCGATAACGATAGCAAAAATCTAGTGCAAGCAATAAGAGAATGGAATGGGCGATATCGGGATGATCAAAGGGGGCTTGCTGGTTGCTCTGGCAAGAGAGTGATCGTCGACCTTTGTAGTCGAAGCGGCCAGTGCGGCGTCGGTCTCGTAGTCTACCAAGAGAAGAGGGGAAGAAACAATGAATACGATAACGGATGCATAACGATGCATGACATGCCAAGCGAAGCTAGGCGTGCCCTAACGTGGTAAGAGAGTCTGGTTTAGGGGAAAGCATCAGGAAGTTATCCGGTTCGGACGTCTGTCAGACGGATGAACGGAGGAAAGTTTGCAGGTTCGATAGGTTAGAGGCGTGCGGTGGACGAGCGGATTGCGTATCCGGAATCGTCTCGTCGTTACGAGCAACTTTCATGTTGAAAAAATTTTAATCAAGACTCGGTTAAAAGTTATAATTATAAAAGGTTTTATTAATTTCTGGAATTTTAATTAATTATTTAATTAATTTGAAAAAGCATTTATGACATCGGCATGAGGTCATCTTGGCGTCATCGATCAACGAGGGTTGACTAAGTCAACCCCGCCGGTGGGTCCCACATGACATTCACTAAGCTGATTAACCTAATCAGGATTAATTAATATTAGTTAATTAAGTTAACTAATGATTAGTATTAATTAGTCGAGATTAATTAGTTTAATTAATTACCCAATTAATTAGCTAATGATTAGGTTTAACTAATCGGGTTTAATTAAGTTAATTAATTCTCTAATTAATTAATTAATTAATTAATATTTTAATTATTATTTTAATTATTTTAATTATCTATTATATTTTTTAATCCTTTTAAAAAAAAACGTTTCGAGGGCCTTGTCGGTGGCCCTGAGAATAACAGGCGGTTCGGGCGCTGAGCGGGTATGAGCCAAGGTTTAGCAGTGGCGCTGGCACCTGCAGCCACACGCCTTGATTCGGGAGGAGGCGCCGGCTATGGCGAGGCAGTGGCAGCCGGAGGTGACTCTGGCGAGCCACCGAGGCGGCGCCGAGACACTGAGGAGAGGCGGGGCGTTGAGGCGGAGGTGGGAGGCAGGCGACTAAGTAGCCGTGGGCCGCGAGGCGGGCAACGACACGGGCGAAGGGACGGCGAGGTTGGTGTGGTCGAGTCCGCCGAGGCCGACTCCGTGCTGGGTCGAGAGAGAGAGATGGGGAGGCGCTCACGGGGAGGTAGGGTCTATCTGATGGGGGGTGAGGAGGACGTCGGGGATGACGGCGCCGGCGAGGAGGAAGGCGAGGCAGGCCGCAGGCAGCGTCGCTGGGAAGGCGGGCGGGCTCCGTGGTGTGATCCAGCGGCCGTCAGCGGGTCGGGAGGCGACAGGCGGGCAGTGGGGAAAGGCCCGGCGAGGACAGCGTGAGGCGGGCGCCGTGTCCTCGGGCTGGCGTGGGTGGTGAGGAGGCTCCGAGGCGAGGAGGCGAGGAGGCGGCGGCAGGTGGTGGCGTCGAGGCGGGGAAGGGGGCACTGCCGCCGGGAAAGGAGGCGAGGTCGAGCGGGAGGGGGGCGCGGGCGGCGGCGTCAAGCCCGATCCGATCGGGGAAAGAGGGGGAGACGAGGAGTGGGTTTGGCCGGCGGGGAGGCGGCCTTGGGACCAGCGGTGGCGTCGGTGGTGGGGCGGCACCGGGGTGGGAGGGGAGGTGGGGGGCGGGCAGGCGGCGGGGTCGGCCCGATCCGATCCGGACGGGGAGTGGGGAGAGGTCGAGGGGAGTGGGGCGATAGGCTAGGGTTTCGGTGGGGCGTGCTTGGCCTATAGGCGGGGCTGCAGCTGGGCAGTGGGCGGCTGGTAGGCCGCCGGCTGGTCCGAGTGGTGGAGGAGGGGCTTTTCCCTTTTCCTTTTGTTTTCCTTTCTCCTTTTATTATTTTCAAAACCTGTTTTATCTCATTTGCATAGATTTAATAAAAAGAGAAGGGGGGTTTGTTGTACTATAATCACCTAGGCATTTAGCTGCACACTCCGGACATTTTAGTTTAAAAAAATTTGAAAACTTTCACTGCTTGCTGGATTTTGAATTAGAAAGATTCGAACCGACGCGAGATTAATAGCAGTAACAAAGGTGACGTGTCCTCATTAACGCGGGATTACTGTAGCGTAATCACCCGGGCGTCACATGCACTTCCCTGTTACAGGGTCCAAGGTTCCGCCAACCCCGAAGAACCAAGTCCGGCAACGGTCTGGCCAGTTCAATGTATCTGGTTCGACCCCTTTATCAAGCAGGTCGTTCTCAGCCTTGGCCCACAACGATCGGGCTTTGAGGTAGCCACCTGACCCCGTGCGATGGTGATGCTCCTTCTTCGCAACATTTGTTTTGTTTGTTGCTGACATCTTCTTACTCCTCTCTGATGTCTTGTTGGCCAAAAATGCGTCCCATTTATCTCTGAGCTTCTCAAATCGGCCGACGAATTCTGGTGTCTTTTTTTTGTCGACGAACTTTGCTTTCAGCTCATTCTTCCACCTCCTCAATAGATCTGCCATCTTATTGAATGCAAAGGACTTGATCATTGGCTCCATAACTAGATTCTCCGGATCCTCCTCTTCCGGTAGGGTGAAATTTACCTTCAGCGCTTTCCAAAGATCCTCTTTCTGTCAATCTTCGACAAAAGAAACTTGAAGCTCTTCATCCTTAGGCTGATTCCATAGCTCGATGTTGATCGGGATCATGTCCTTAACAAGAACCCCACACTGAGCAGTAAATGCATCCTTGGTCCGGAGGGGTTCAATTGGTTGGCCATCGCACGCGATTGCTATGATCATGAACCTTTCATCCGAGCGCAACTTTTTCTTCGGGCCTCGTCTCTTTACCGAAGTTGTGCTCGATCTAGAGGGCTAGAAATAAGAAGAAAGACGAGAGTTAATATATTTAGATACCAAAACAATGAATGCATCAATTAGCTAGTCAGCACATGCCTAATTAATATATATACCAGGCTGAACACTGTTCGGTCACCGGAGCCGTCATCACGGTCTCCTTCTTGCACCGGCATTCAGTCACCGGAGCCATCATAATCATGTCCTTCCTCCTCGGTTGTTCGATAACCGTAGCCATCATAATCATGTCCTTCCTCCTCGGTTGTTCAATAACCGTAGCCTGCTTCTTCACCCTCTCCTTCCAGACCATCGATTTCGTTGAGATACGACATGACATCAGCTCCGGCTGCGATTATGTCCCCCAACACCCGTTCTGCTTCCTCGTCTCGGCCGTGCTCCATAGTTTCTGCAAATATTACAACATGGCAATTATTATACAAACATGACAGATGGATATATTAGTGGCAAACATAGACCTAGCTATAGCTATTCACAACAAGGAATTATATTAATTAATGGCCTCGATGCTTCTTTAAGATTTGGGGTGGCCTTGGCAACGCTTAAAGGGTTCGGGGTGGCCTCGACGACAATGCTCTTTTAACATGGTAAAGGAGGGGGTATATCGACAATGACGACATACATACAAGGAAAAAATGTTATCGGGGAGGGGGTATATCGAACCCCCCTCATGTCGAAGTTATCGGGGTATCGACCCCCCTCATGTTGAATATATGTTGAATTCCCGAGAGAGTTAGGAACCGCAGGAGGACTCCTCCCCCTCATGTCTGATGAGTTTTTACTCCCTCTCTCCCATGAAACATTCATCGAACAAACTTAATACGAGTTTTAACAGAAAACATTAATCGAACAAAATTACAACGGAAAAAACTGACCAAGCTTTCATATATCATCGTCATCATCTACTACTACAAAAATTGGCATATTCTTTGCATAAGAACATACAAAAATTTGCATATTTGACAATAATATCACCAAAAAAAATCTATGAAGTTAACATTAAAAATTCTAACTTTTGCATATCAAAAGAACCCTCGAACCCTCGACCCTCGTCCCTTGAGCCCTCGACCATAGAACCCTCGAACCCTCGACCCTAGAACCCTATAACCCTCGAACCCTCAACCCCTCGAACCCTCGACGACACTCGAACCCTCGACCCCTCGACCCCCTCCCCCCTCCTCATGTCGAAGTTATCGGGGAGGGGGTATATCGGCCCCCCCTCATGTCGAAGTTATCGGGGAGGGGGTATCAACCCCTCCCCCCTCATGTTGAATATATGTTGAATTCTCAAGAGAGTTAGGAACCAGAGGGGGACTCTTCCCCCCTCATGTCTGATGAGTTTTTACTCCCTCTATCCCATGAAATATTCATCGAACAAACTTAATACGAGTTTTAACAGAAAACATTCATCGAACAAAATTACAACAGAAAAAATTGACCAAGTTTTCATATATCATTATCATCATCTACTACAAAACAAATTGACATATTCTTTGCATAAGAACATACAAACATTTGCATATTCGACAATAATATCACCAAAAAATTTCTATGAAGTTAACTCCATTCGACAATAACTCGCTCGACCATCGAACCCTCGACCTCTCGACCCTCAAACCCTCGAACCCTCGACGCCCTTGAACCCTCGACCCCTCGACCCCCTCCGCCCTCCTCATGTCAAAGTTATCGGGGAGGGGGTATATCGACCCCGTCCCCTAATGTCGAAGTTACCGGGGAGGTGGTATATTGACAACGACATACCCGATAAAAAATAAGAAGAGGAAGGAGAAGAAAAAAAATAGGAAGAAGAATAAAGGAATAGAGAGAGGAGAAGATCGAAGAAAAAAAAGAAGAAAAAAAAGAGAAGAAGAAGAAAGGAATAGAAGTGAAGAAGGAAAAAAAATAGAAATTACTCTATTTTCTTCTTCTTCTCTTCTATTCCTTTCTTCTTCTCCTCTTTTCTTTCCTTTTTTTTTCTCTTCTTATTTATTTGTCCTCTTCTTTCCTCTCCTCTTCTTCGCCTTTCTTATTATTTTCCTTTTTCTTATCCTTCTTTTCTTCTTCTTCCTTCTTCCTTCTTCCTTCTTCCTTCTTCCTTCTTCCTTCTTCCTTCTTCCTAGCTAGATATATAAAAAATTCTAAAATGTAACTTCTGCATATATATAACTTTTCTTCTTCTTCCTTCTTCCTTCTCTTCGTTCTTCCTAAATATATAAAACTTTTCTAAAATGAAACTAACCTAAAATGCACTAAATCAGAGAACATACATACATAAAACTTTTCTAAAAATCTAATTTTTGCATATATGAACATATATACACAGAGAACATACATACATATATACATTTTATAAAAATGCAAAAAATCATCATATATATGAACAAAAAATCTGGAAAATAAAACAGGACATATAATCATATATACACACACGTATAATCACACATATACATATAATCACACACATAAACAGGAAAAAAATGAGAGGAAGGCCGGCCGGACCGAACGTGGTGGCGGCGTGTGGTCGAGGAAGGGCAGGCAGGCGACGGGCAGCAGTGCAGTGCAGCGAAGGCGGTGGCGGAATCGACAGTGTCGAGACAGGCGGCGCGACGCTCGTCGGGCAGGGGCGGCGAGCGGCGAGGGCGCGGCGCGGCGTGTGCGGCGCTTGGCAACGTTCGGGCAGGGCGGCAAGCGGCGGCGGCGTCGGGCGGCGCGCGGACGACGGCGAGGACATCTTGTGGTGACGACGACGGCGACGACGGGGCGGCGGGCAGCGTTGGGGCAGCCTGGCGGCGTCGATGTCGTCGGCGTCGTCAGGGGCAACTGCGAGATGGGAAGTGAAAAATTCCTAAGTGTCATCTTATATAGCAAAGCCTTTAGTCCCGATTGATGGCACGAACCGGGACCAATACCCCCCTTTAGTCCCGGTTGGTGCCACCAACCGGGACCAAAGTTCTCTTTTCAGCTGCCAAAAGGGCGGGAAGCAGAGGTCTTTTGTCCCGGTTGGTGGCACCAACCGGGACTAAAGGGAGGCATTGGTACCGGTTCGTGGCACCAACCGGGACCAATGCCACCCTTTAGTCCCGGTTGGTGCCATCAACCGGGACCAAAGACCCTATGCTGCCCGCGTCGCGACCAAAGTTTAGTCCTACCTCGCTAGTTGAGAGAACTCGAGAGTGGTTTATAAGCGCTGTTGCGCCCACCCTCTCGAGCTCCTCTCAACTGCAGACTTTCGAGCCTAATCTGTCACTACGTCCCTGTGGGCCTACTGGGCCTACCGCAGGCCTGAATCCTGGCCCATTGTTGGGTTTCTAGTCGTATTCAGGCCGTGGTGGCCCTTTAGGTGGAATTTTTTTATTTTTTGTTTTCTTTTTTGCTTTATTTATTTTATCTTGTTTCTACTTACAGCAAAATACTTACTAGTTTTTGAGTGATTCTTTTTTGCTTTTCGGTAATAAAAAATATAAACTTCCTAGTAGTGCCATTTGTATTCTAATTTGAGTAGTTTAAATTTGAATTTTAGGAAATTTGTGTGAATCACTAGTTTTTGAATAGCTTTACTATAAAAATAGATTTTGAGTGATTCTTTTTCCTGCTATTTAATATTATTGTATTTTATCGTTATATTCAAAAACATATTTTTTATTTTAGTTTCTAACAAAAATCCTTTCTTATAGTTCTTCTTGCTATTAAAGTTTCTATCAAAAATTTCTTTATGAAAATTATTTTTTCTTTTAATGTTTTGAACAAAAATACTTTGATAATTTTAGTTGCATAAATTTTATATAATTTTAGTTTCAACAATACTAGAGATTTTATAAAAGTTTATTTTGTTTTTACTTATTTATTGAAGTTTATTTTGTTTTATTTATTTATTTTATCTTCTTTTTTTGCATTTTTATTTATTTTATGAAAATTCTTTATTTTTGCTTTATTTATTTTATTTTGTTTCTACTTACTGTTGCTATTTTTATTTATTTTATTATAGTTTAATTATTTTACGTTATTAAAGTTTATTTTGTTTCTACTTATTTATTAATTTTTTTTGTTTCTACTTATTTATTTTATTTTGTTTCTACTTCTTTATTTTATTTTGTTTCTACTTATTTATTTTATTTTCTTTTTTGCATTTTTATTTTATGAAAATTCTTTTTACTTTTAATGTTTTACACACAAAAGCCCTCTGCCCTGGCTGGTTCATTGGTCCCGGTTCGTGGCTTAAACTGGTACTAAAGACCACCCTTTGGTCCCGTCTCAGGCCACCAATCGCGACCAATAGTGGTGGGCCAGGAGCGAGGCCCATTGGTCCCTGTTCGTCCCACCAACCGGGATCAGATGGGCCAGACAAAGGGGCCAGACGAACCGGGACCAATGCCCCCACGAGGCCGGGCAGGCCCCCTGGCCTCATGAACCGGGACCAATGGGCTCATGGGTCCCGGTTCCTGACTGAACCGGGACTAATGGGCTTATCAGGCCCGAACGTAAGCCATGTTTTCTACTAGTGCACACGTGTTCGTGCTCACGGGGTGGGGGTGAACACTTGCCATACAGGGTCGTATGGGCCATCGTAGCTTGTCCGAAACGTGTGGGTAGTTTTAGTATTCGCCCACACAGGATTATGTGGGTTGTTTCCTGGGTACGGCCACACGACTCATGTGGTCGGGTATCCATTATGCCACACGTTCGACTAGTACTGCATATGAAGGCCTAATCGGTGAATTGATTTCCCAAATTTTGTGGCGCTGCGTGTACGTACCCAGGCCAAACACAACCCTTGTCCCATCTTTGGGCCAGCATGGAGAATTTTGACCCAACTTTCCTGTCTTCCTAGTCGTTCAGAATCCAGATCGATCACAATTTTCTGCTAGCCGCCATTGGCCAACTTAGCCCATCGATGGACGACACCACTGTGGCGCCGGGATAACCAGCAGGCCCACGTCTCTACCTTTGCAGATCCTGCAGCGGCGAGGATCTAGTCAGCAAACGCTAAAGTCAAATCCGCGGCGATGATCCCGTTGCAAACGCTGAAGTATAAAGGTATGGCATAGTTAATTAACTGGCTCTCTTGCGATTGCATATCGGATTATTGATTAAATACTACAAATTACTAGATGTTTTTTCAGTCATATGTGAGATGATTTATGGTATTTGCTTGTACATCTTTGTTGTTGTTTCCTCCTCAGGCTGCCTTTTGGCATTTTCATTTTTGTTGCACGTTGTCTGCATCATGTCCATCTATTTCAATGGAAGCAAGGCTGACTGCATTCATGAATTTATGATATTTGTTTCACTTTAAAATAAATAGCTCCAAAGTTCACTCAGATCAGATTATGGTATTGTTCAATGATCTTGCTAGTTATAGACCTAAATTTAATCCCGTAGAAAGGAAGCCCTTTTGTGAATTGCCAAAAATGCATGACTATGCTTTCATAAGTCAGTTGTCACATTATGACACTTTATTCTCAAAAGTTTCTTCTAACATAAAACAACACACTTTTAGGTGTGTATTCAAGAAAAAAATTGCATGGACTATCCTTTTCTCCTTCGCCCCCCCTCATGCCTAAATCCTCGCTCCGCCCCAGGTCTCCTCACCGGTCTGCAAGCTCTTCGGCGAAATCAGCATTGCCTCTCCAGTCTCTCTCCTCCATCCCTTCCATCCACCAAGGCATGCCGCTAGGAAGCCCAACCTCGTCTGCCTCACTCCGATCCATGCTCAGCCAGCGGCCGCCACGCCGACCAGCGAGATCCGGCTGATGATTAACAGATATACATGACAGATTTTGATTCATTCACGTATGCCCTTCGATGACAATTTTGTGCTCAGATGTGACGGTTTGAATCAATCATGGATTAACAGATTTCTTTTAGTGATTGCCGTGCTGCTACAGGCGGAGCACCAGCAGGTGCAGAGCACACCACCATTGTCGCCGCACTGCTACATGCAGAGCAGCGACTACTCGCAACGCTGGTGATGTTTTGTGTGCCGACTATGATGACGACGACGACGGTGCTCAATAGATGTTCTTCCAAAATGCCGTGGAAGTTGTGTTAGCATCTCGTGCAACGTCGGCCATATTTGTGAAACACGAGGGATGTTGCATATGTCATCCAATGACTACTTCTTTTGCAACAGGGGCTTGCTGCAATGAGGTTTGCAACATGGATCGTGCTGCAATGAGGTCTGGGCAGAGGACAAGGGATATAGCACTGTCGATGTCGCATGCATCAGACGACGCACTATGATTTTTTTTAAAATAATCAGCGGTCCGACACGTGGCATGTCCCAAATTATTAAGGCTTAGGGAATGATGTGGTAGCATCTATTTGGAGATTAAGGAGGTCCTCTCTGTATGTCTAGCAAATTCTGTTTTTTTCTAATAAAATACTATAGCATCCATGTCAATCTCCATTCCTCGTGCATCATCAAACCAAGAAACATACTAGCCAAACAGATCCGTAGAAAAGAATAATAGAATCCATCTACGGTTAGTGAACTCGCTGGTGGATTAGTATGACATAGAACAAATCACAGTACATCAAATTGTTCCACTAGAGCGTCCCTTTACATGATTTTGACAGGTAGGCTCGATCCAAGATAGAGGACCAAAGTATTGAAAGGAGTTTCTGAAAAAAAAAACCACGTACTTGTCTTGTCACCTACTCCCTCCGTTCGGAATTACTTGTCGTAGAATTGGATGTATCTAGATGTATTTTAGTTCTAGATACATCCATTTCTGAGACAAGTAATTCCGAACGGAGGGAGTAGCTCGGATGGCAATGCATGTAGCTGTGTTCTTGTGCCAGTTGGTTGCTCTCCCTTTCCCCGTGCTTCCCATGCCTAGAGGTATGAATGTGTTCTCTCTTGCAGAGAAACAATGAGAGGACACCGACCATGACCTTGACATGAGTGTAAACCAAGCTAGTTGGTATCACTTCTGACAAACCCCACATGGGCACCTGTATGAGCTCATAAATAGTACCCCTACCCCCTTATTCACAATCCTAGTCTTCAACCATGCAATACATGCAAGAAGGGCGAGGTGGAGTTTAGTTGCATAGAATGCAGTGCAGAGTTTAGTCACAAGGAGTGGAGCGATGGTGTCAAGTTCAGAAGCTTTGCATTCCACGTGGTCGTGCTTTTCCATCCGACCATTTGCACCAGCCATCCTCATCCAACCTCAGTAAAACATGTTCGGTGCAACTACCACAATTACTAACTCACTGTTACACTAGATGTCACGGTAATTGCCTTTTTTAATGGTTCCACAACGGTTAGACTGTTTGATACAACCTTAGAATCAACTTTCCACAGAGCTTTGCTGAAGCATATAGTTCCTCACATAAGGTTCCAACTCTAGATTGTGAACCATACATTGGTGCACATTTACATGGGCATGTTTTTATTCAGATATGAGCTGTACACCCATTTCGAAAGTTTACAAATTTTATAAAGATTCAAGGTCGATATTTGAACTTACACATCCATTAAAAAGGTATAATGGTATATTCACGCGATTATTCTACACCCTTTTTGGTTTCTGTATTAGAGCATCGAATCATGAGTTGGAATTGTCGTACGCGAATATAGCCGTTTGGATGTCACACGAGTTGGGTAACGGAAACGCAACCAAATACAACTGTTAGACTTAATCTTAGATTCATCTATCTGCATGTGCGTTTTGAGTCTGCATGTAGTTTAGGCTAAGGTGTTGTGTGATGCGGCCGACACGGCGCATGGAACAGCAAGGCACGTAGGAAGCTGGAGCTTTGACCGGGAGATGCGAAGAAAATAGGTGTATTTGTTTGCATGGGGAAGTTTGTTAGCCGCTGCCGCCGGCCGTGCAGATCACGTAGCTAGCGATCCAAAGAGAGATGGGGTCATGTGCTAGTACGTGGGTTAGTGGTCATCGTGGTGGCTGATTAGTACGAGCATGTTGTATTGGCTATTTAACTTGAGTAAGTGAATGAAGGCAGTGAGTGCTGTAGAAAAGATGTAGCTACCGTGTGCTCACCGAGGAAGTCTCTTTGGCAAAGCCATGGTTCCTCTTCCTTGGTGCTAGTGTGTGTGTGTGTGCGCGTGTGTATTCCCGGGTCATATGTGTTCTTTGTGTTGTGTGAGACAAACCAAAGGGGGAGTTGTGCGAGAGATAGAAGGAGATGAGGCGGTGCACGAGGAGGCGGCGACAACAACAACAACGCGGTTCTAACTTCACTTCCGCACCCTTCCCAAGCAATTCGGAGCTCACTCACTCCCTCCGTTTTGCGCAGAATTTGCCCCCAGACGTTCCCGATGCCCACACCTTGAACGCAAATAGAAGAAGCTCCATCACCAGATCCTCTTCCGACAACCCTCTCTTCACCAACGACATACCCTCGGTGAAGTTCTACCGTTGGGTCCTTGCTGTAGCGTCTAATGTCCCTGCCACCTTCTTATCTTCTTCCTCATGGCCGCATCCTTCTCTTTTTCCCCGGGCACTACTAGGGAAAACCCTAGAAGTTGCAAAAAAACTCCCTACTGCTAGGGCACCATAGCTAACTCTTAGCAGTAGCGCGTGACTGACACCCCCTACTGCTAACTTAGTTAGTAGTAGCGTGTGTCCCCACCCCTGCTACCGCTAATTACTAGCAGCGGCGCCCTAACCCTGCGGTACTACTATCCGTCCATATTTCAATTATTCTGTTTTATACTTTGATTATACACCGTCATACAAGTTGTGATACAGTAGCATGCAATGTAGAGATGCTTATATCATTATGTTCATGATGTGTTATTATATCAGTGGGTGAAAGAAACATGGATTAGATTCAAGTGGATGGATCCAAAGTGACCAAGTTTGGATTAGTAATAACAACTCATCATATTCATCATAATAACAACTCATCATCATCACCATAATAACAAGTCCTACTCATCGCCATCATAGTCATATAACAACTCATCATTCTAGCACATAACTCATTCTTATCATCATAATAACAACTCCTCCTCGTCATCATAATCATAACCAACGCTAGCTAATTGTTCTTAGCATATGATGAGTACTAGCTAGGACCTGCTACTCTCTAAGGTAAAATAGCATAAAACAGGATAACGCCTGAATCTCCATTATGGAGAATAGAGATCCACATGTCTCCAGTTTGTGGGATGTGCATCGGGTTGCCTCCAAGTACTTCGTTGCGATCATTCATAACTTCTCTCCATCATTTGATTGTGAGGTCTTCATCTCTTCAAGAAATCGTGTATGCAGTGCGGTGAGCCGTAGGCAGACTTGGTCGTGAGCTAATAATATCCATGTCACCTTTCATATGCATCAGATGAGGCACACAATCCTTCGGGAGTTTCTGTTGAAGAACATAATAATAACATAGTTAGCAATGTGGTTTAGCTTAAGAAGAATGTATGCAAAAGATGCATTGGTGACATAATAGTAAAAAATATTACCATGCTATTTCCATGGATGTTACCATAGTTCAACACGTGGACTACTGGCACGTATTGACCATAATTTGGAGGAATTTCATAATTGTTCTTGAAAGTCTCAACATCATTATTAAATGAGACAAGATGAGTTTTCCCCTCACAAGTTAGTTTAGAGCCATAACTATAGTACTCCCTCAGGAAACTTTTATAAGAGCGTTTAGAATTTTAGGACATATCCGACAAATGGGGAAATGGACCATTTTACCCGCGATTTGAATTCGCGTCATCTTCCTCCTCCAGGAGGTTGCGCAGTCCCCATCCCCTAGGATCTCGCGCCGTCCCTATCCAGCAGGAGCTTGCGCTATCCTCTTCCTCCATGAGCTCGCGTCGTCCCCATCATCTAGGAGCTTGTGTCGTTATTTAAGTTAGGATGGTATTGATGCACCCAATGACTTGGCTTTGGCTTCCATCTAAAAATATATCAAGATTTTATAGAAGGTGCTCGTTATTTAAGTTAGGATGGTGTTGGTACATACTACGTAAGCAATGTGCGTATCACCTCCATATCTTTTTTTGTTTTCCTACCCGTACTTGCTTCTTATATGTGACCCATTTGACTGTTGTACAGGCTTGTCATCTACAGAATTTAGGCTACGAAGTTCAAGTACCTAGCAATATCATCTACAGAAGATGTACGTTAGGAGGTTCAAAGAAGATTAGGCATGCTGAAAACTAACATGTGTAACTTTTTGCTAGGTTTGTTGGATGCCACCAAGCGCACTACATGCACTACTTAGATGTATAGACCTACAAGAAAAATGTATAGTAATGTGCTTCCGTTTGCTTCCTTTGATTCAAAGTGAACATGTCTAGATATAAAAATGGTTTTCGCTTGTTGAAAATAGTTAGCATATGCTCAACTAACTACTTGGTTCCACGCTTATGTTTTAGTATTCCTTAGTTATCTAAGTTCACTCTATGACTTGTGCAAAAGTTCTTGTTATGACCTCTGCAGTTGGACGACTCTATTTTGACGTGATCTGCACACTCTGCTATGTGTAATCAAATATATGTTTGCCAGTTTTTGACAATCTACAGTCCTAATGGACAGGCATGGCAACGCGCGCCTCCATGATCTAATCCAGACAACCTTACTGCGTGTTATTCATCACTCTCAAAGGAAAGAAAAACCATACTCCTGCTATGTTCCGCTCAAAGGGGTCCAGGCAACGGGGCGAGGCAAAGAAGGGAACAACACCATAGCATCATGTTTTTCATATAGCTTTAGTGGTACACATCAATTGGTGGACTGATATACATGCAGACACTTACCAGCCGTAACTTATCTATTAGTCTATGAAAATGTTGCTGATTGTTTAGTTTTTCATTCAGAAAGCTATTGATGAGAAAATCATGTAGTAAGAACTCAATGATGGTGGTAGAAGATCTTTTGCAATTGTTCCATACAATTCTGTAGATCGTTGAAGGCTGCATTTACAACTTTCAGTAACTCTTGTGACTCTACATTTCCCTATGCATCACATGCCTAGTTGCTACAAATGATTTTCCCATGTAGAGAAACAAGATCCCAACCCTAAGGATTCCGATCTCCCTATTCACACCATTCTTCAAGTTGCACTCCTCAAGGAGCAGGTCCATAGCTTGGAGAGAGGGTGCCTAATACCTCGCCAACTCAATGGCCATGCTCTATCACCCGCCCCTGCTTATTTTTTTCTCCCCTCCAACTTATATCATGACGAAAGACGTGGATTAGATGAGGGGAGTAGTATAAACATAAAAAAAAGAAGATGAGGGGAGTAGTAGACAAGGTAGAAGGGTTATGGCGTTGGGTGGGTAAGAATTTACTAGGAAACGAGCAGGTTTATATATCGAAGTAAGATTTCTCAACTAGAAGTAGCATACAAGTCATATGGAAGAAGAGAAGAAGAAGGCTAGGTAGGAAGCAGAGGTTAGAAAGGTATGTGGGTTATTTTTGCTAGGAGGAAGAAGGATGTGAGGAGGGGAAAGTGACGGAACAATATAGTTCACATGGGTATGTATATATGTTGGGTTCTCGCACATGCACCTGTGGTGCGACTCCATCTAGCCTGGTCCCACAAGTAGAGCGTCAGCCAACATCAATCAAACTTTTTGAAAGCAACAATCTCTTATGTTCTCTTATTTGTGTTGGAAGATGCCATTACTTCTCGATGCATTAATAATTTGTAATCTTTCTATTGTATTTTGGTTGGACAATGGTGGGCAAAAGCTATCATGGAGAAAAAAATACTAACAAACGACCAAAAAATATGGGATGGAAGCACATAACGCATCAATTTTATAGAAAAAAGTTCTGAGGTGCCGAACTGCGCCTATTGAACCATAAAATTGCGTCATCAAAAAACATTGGACCACCACAAAGTGGAGACTTGAAAATCATCGATGAACAACCGTTGTTTCTTCTATCTTCTTCGCACCAATCTGATAGAGATGCAAGTTAAAGCATCGACTTGCATAGAATCTAGATCATCCCAGACACGCCAAATTGATGTGTAATGTAGAGAATTAAGAACATCTCACATTGTTAAAAAAATTATATTTGTTGCTCAAGAGCAACACACTAAAAATGTGTAGTGCAGAGAGGATGTCATCTAACTACTAGTATGAACCCTAAGGTACTAAGGGAACTACCTACACATGGCCACAGAGGCAGGAAAGATGATGAAGAAGCATCCCATGATGGATCCCCGGTAGGGTGCCAGAACAAGCCTCTCAGTACTAGAAACTACACTTTTCCCCGCTGCGAAAAAGTCATAGGAAAAGGCTTATTACCATCAGAAAATATTTCCTATCGGCTGACGGACAGGAAATTCCGCCAGGAATAAGGTGACAAGGAAATGTGTAAATGCGTGATGGTGGACCGACGGGAAATAGTTTGCCACAAAAATGTTGCTCTGTCAGGTTTAGAAATCAACTTTCTGTGATGGCACTCATAAGGGAAACTATATTTCATGTTAGTACCCGCTAGGAAAATGGCGTTGCATCACATATATTGATGGTCGGTAGTGAAATATCATAGCCCACAGGAAATTGAGTTGAAGGTCACTAACCATGTGTTCAATAAATACAAATTCATGTCCTAAATACATAATAAAAATTGTCCACATGATATGTCAATGACAACCAAGCGTTCAAAAACGATCTGTACACGTCACATAAAAGTTCCATTTATACATTTGAGCAAGAGTAACATACAACTATGTTACACACCTACAAGCCACCAACACAGTACATACCACTAATTATCAGGGACACTAGTAGCAAAATACACTAGTAGAAAAGGGGGCAATGGCCCAGGCCGGTTCAGCCCATTAGTCCCAGTTCAATCCAGAACCGGGACCAATGGAGCTATTTGCCCCGGTTCGTGAGCCCAGGGGGCCGGCCGGGCCACATGGGCCATTGGTCCGGTTCGTCGGACCTTTGGTCCCGGTTGGTGGGACGAACCGGGACCAATGGGCCTGGCTCTGGCCCACCACTATTGGTCTGGCTGGTGGCTTGAACCGGGACCAAAGGCTTCCCTTTAGTCGGTTCATGCCACCAACCAGGGCTAATGGTGGTGCCTATATATACCCCTCGCGCAAGAGCAGAGCACACTGCTCTGTTTTTTTCTGGCCGAGGGAGAGGGCTGGTGGTGCTCTAGCTCACCTCCTATGCACACAAGGTGTTCGATGGAATGCCCGAGCCAGACTACTTAAGGTTTCTCCTCTCCAAGCTCGACCGCCAAGCTCCATTTTCCTCAATATTTATCTAGGTTTAGCGGTCCGTCACGCCCCGTCCCCGTCTTCATCGCCGTCGATCACCAGCGCCGATCTCATCGCCGGCACCACCGTGGTGAGCCTCTTGTTCTTATCTTCTTTATGAAAGGAAAAATATTCTTACTTGTATGTTTAGATAGATACTTGTATTATTTTCTTACTTTTATTATTGCATCTTATATAGTGCGATGGTTTTGGTATCCGCCCCCGTCGGCCCTCATCCTGTCTATGATTCGGATGTGGTATATATTATCTTTTCATAACTATTGGTTCATTTATTGTTTATGAAAATTATGCCGACCAACGTGACATAGATTTTATTTATCTAGGAGGTTGTTGAACCGGAAATTCCAACCGACCCTATTGTCGAGAGGTTAAATTCAGTTGAAGAAGAAAACAATTTCTTGAAGGAAAAGATAAAAAAACTTGAGGAGGAGAAGATGATATTGGAGTTGCATGTTGCGGATGTCGTCGATGATAACAAGATCAAGATGGATGCAATGTGCTTGAATATTAGAAAGATTAGAAAATATGCCATTCATACCGAGGCTTGGTATCATTATGCTGTTGGATCAGTTGTTACCTTGGTTGTGATTATGATCGCATTTGTTTTCGCATTGAAATGTTTTACATAGTTTCAATGTATGGTTTAATTAATTTAGATGCTCTGCAGAGCTTTATGTTGTTAGATGAGAACTATGTATGTACTTTGGTTTTTATGTGATGATGAACTTTATTAATTTGGTCACTTAATTATCTATTCATGATGTTTTGTAATGATTTTTGACACACTTAATTATATATAATGCACGCAGATGAACCGGCAATGGATGT